>CM017566.1:48362733-48795233 GCA_007844125.1 Sinonovacula constricta
GACGATCTACCGATTGCGCTACCAGGACCTGGTAAATAATCATAATATAGCAAGAAAATGTCTTGGTTAAGTAATACAAAGTTGAGCTTCTTAAAAACAAACATTTACGATAATCTACAATTAAAATACAAAACTGAAATTCAATCTTCACATTACGTGTCCAATGGCGCGACAAATAGTTGAAAATCTGAGTTGCGATTAGTTAAAAGTTGCGATGAGCTAGTCTTTGACCCCTTTACCACAGAATACATGTGGGTGTATTATTAATAGGGTTTAAACTCTACAGAGACATTGCGTGGGATAGGAACGTTACCCGAGGTCATCGTAATGGGAAGCAGACGGGGCACATTCCAATACATAGTCCGAGAGAACTGGTTGCGTGGCAACGAATGTCATGATGAGGTCAGTAGGGGGTGGAGCGACACAGTGGGGTCACGTGGGGTCTTAGGTCAAAGAATAAACGGACGATTGACGGTTGAAAACTATTAAGAATGTTGTGTCTACAAAATTCGAACTGTAATCAGATGTCGGGTATAGTTTCGCTCATAGTAACTATCGACTTTAGATTTAAAGATGGTACACGACAGTTTGCCTACATCATATGTATGTAACAATATCTATAAATAAGAATGATTGGAATTCCTGCTAAAAATAGACATCGACATCACAGCGGATAACGTGTATGAACTAAAACGTTAGTGGTCACGTACTTTTCTTGGTTTAAAAATAGCTAACTGTGCAGCGTGGCTCAGATAGGAAAAACATATTTATAATGACGATTTTGGCGTTATGGCTCACTTTTCCAACATTTTCCAAGGTGTAGGACATCAACAAACATTATTTTATAAGATCTGTTCAGATAACAATGGTTTACTAAGGTCTATAATGAAAATAGTTCGGTCCAAACCGTCGGGTAACCACTTAGTGGTATACGACAGTTTCCCTATATCAAATTCATGTAACAGTACCTTACCACTGCTTTGGAGAATTGGGGCATTCATTTCATAACTTATTTAGTATAAGTATAAGACGGTTGTGAACACTGTCTACATTGTTAGACAGTACAAATCACGATTAAACCACTCTAAAGTTCCATCATTCAAAATCTATAAATA
Source organism: Sinonovacula constricta (assembly GCA_007844125.1). Classification (NCBI taxonomy): domain Eukaryota; kingdom Metazoa; phylum Mollusca; class Bivalvia; order Cardiida; family Solecurtidae; genus Sinonovacula; species Sinonovacula constricta. The sequence goes on from CM017566.1 coordinate 48,363,849, forward strand.
AACACGATAGTGATCTCTGCTAAAAATAGATACCGACGTCAGAGAGGATTACCCGAATGACGATATAATGTAATCTCAAAAGCAAGTTGTCACGTGGTTTTCCTAGTTAAAAATAGCTATTTCTGCAGCGTGGCTCAGATAGGAAATACCTGTTTGCAATGGGGAATTGGGATTTATGTTTCATTGTTCACACTGATCTAGGGCATCAATAAGCAGCATTTTGCGAGATACAGGTAACAATGGCATAATTGGTTATTTGAGAAATTTTTGGGTCCAAAAGGATAACACCTTTAAATTATTTTTAATAAAAACAAGCTCTGACATTTTATTAATTGCCAAGTACAAGATAAGAAACAACACTGTCGACTGTATTCACAAAGTTCTATACATGGAAAGTTGTTAAAAGATTTTTTAAAAAAAAGTGCCAACTTTTATGCAAATGCAAGAAGCATGTGCATTTAGCAGTCACTTTGTTGTGGCTTCTATGCATTTTAATGGGAATTTCTCTACCACCAAATATCCAATTATAAATCTTGTTTGCAATAAACTGAATTTAAAGCAGATAATATGACATTTAAACAACACAACACATGTCGTAATTAGAGCTCACTTCTAAGAAACACGATGACAACCGCAACAAAGGACAACTATGTTCGAAAAGGACATATCTATTTATGATGATGTCGAATTGTGGTTGTTAAGTTTTTTGTAATGCCATATTTGCGACATTTTTACTTTATGTGGAGAAGACGCCAGACAAATGGCTGGGAAGAACCAGTGACGCACTTTATACCATTAGATGATGTTAATAAAATATTTAATGACGACAATGTGTTTGTTTGGTTGGTTGGTTGGCCACACCTACATTATTGCAGTTAATTTTAGATGATGTCCACTTGAAGCAGATATAGTGATGCCTTCACTGTGTATAGCATGCTGTGAACACCTAGCATGACACCACACCCAGTCACATTGTATTGATATATAAGTACCACACCCAGTCACATAATTCTGACACCGGGCCAACCAGTCGTGGAACTACCCTTATTACTTGCTTGGGCGTTAGCAAGAAGGCTATACCAGTACCATTTTCACGACAGTTAGTATGCTACAGCCTGGGATCGAATCCGATGAATCATGAACCTGGAGTTGACGCTCGACCGATTGCGCTACCAGGTCCGGTAGAACTTGTAAATCTAGAAAGATCATGTTGTATCTAAAATCAACCTTCAGACCTGAACTGTTAAATTTATTTATTTTGCATGTATTAACACTGGTTAAGGCATCGAAGTGCAATGCGAATACCCTCTGTTATGTACAAGGACACGATCTAAATAAATACTTGTTTACAAGATTAGCATAAATGGTATAGATTTGGGCCAGAAAGTCCCCATTTACGACATTCAAAGTCGAGACGGTTGGGTTTTGGGGCATACACTTACAAAATAAACAACCTATCAGTATTTAATGTATTCATACTTACGTCAACAGCGAATCTACATCTATATAACTAAACAGGTATTGAATTAATTTAATCGAATGTGCATGGAAAATGAACACCATTCATGCCGTAAATTTATAAGGATAGGCTTTGCGGTGGATAAATTACATATCAGATTTTTCAATGATTGATCAGGGCAATGCCATTTCGTACTAAATATATCAAATTATCCGAAAATGTAGACACATAAACAAGCTGGATGGGTGCAAAGTATACAAATGTACAAACGTATATTTAAATCATATAAATTGAGAAGGTCCCATCGCTTGCATCCTAATTGATTAGAATTTTTTTGATCACGTGAATAAAACATGATTTGAGTTTTCACTTGTGAGTGATGCATGAACCTGATTGGTTGTTCCAGAACGTAATGATCCAGAACAGATTGTTATGTTGTTGGGGTCTGTGTCCTTACCTGGACACCGTGTCCAGACAGGTGTTAGAATCTTGCTTTCCGGCTGAATAACTCAGTTTAATACAAGTTTATATATTATATATACATGTATATAAAGACAAGAGGAGTAAATGTTACTTTGTGTTGCCATATATCCCATAATTTTCAACCAAACCCTACATTGTGGGTACTCATTAGAATTATCACGTCGGGACGATTCTGAGTACCAGGTATATAGGGTTAGTATGACTATATCCCATAGTTCTCAACCAAACCCTATAGTGTGAATACTCATTAAAATTGTCACATCGAGACGGTTCTAATGAGTACCAGGTATAAAGGGTTTAGAGGAGAAATAAAGGATTTAGTAGATGTTCACCTTATCTGGAACTGTGATTTTGATTTTTATTATATAGAGTTTCAAGAGACTAGTATGTTATGCGCTTGCTTGCACTAACGTTATACTTGTTTTTGTAAAAATGTTTTCATGGTCGGTTTTAATATAGTTTTCAGTCAGTAAAATAATAATTCAGATTTAATTAGCATATCGTGCTTTGAACCACATAATCTGAATTGTTACAATTAAAACGTGTACAATAAGTTGTTAATAGCAAGTTATTATTTAACTGGACGATGATTATTCTTTTCAAATAGGTGACAACGAGTATTCAATTAGCAATAATATAAAGGTCTTCAAAAACATTGCAATTAACAAAACAGCTTATAAGTAGCAATAACAATGATAAAAAAAAACAAACAATTTTATGGATGAAAAACTCGCCTTAAACAATTAGGTTAAGATATATTAGAAATGTTACAGTATTTTATTGTTTAACCCAGAAATTATATATAAAAGAAATCATTGTTGCGATAATTAAAAAGAATAACAAGATAATTGTGGGATTTTTCTTTGTAATATATTATATTTTATCACAAGTTGCGAAAACAGTTAATATTTCGTGAGAGTTTCTTCATAAAAGACTCGTTGTCCGAGTTCTTTTTAAAGTATATACATGGTTCAAAGTCAGCACAGATAAATGCTGTATGTTCTAGTTATAATCTTATAACGGAATGTCACCGACTTTTTTTTCTCGCGCATTGGCGAAAGGATTTGTAGAGAAAGTAGATGATTTAAGCTTGGAAGTTAAGCTAATAAATTCCACTATAGCTAGGAAGGTGGCTTTCGCAAACTAAACAGTTCATCTAATTGACGCAAATACCCTGCCTAGTTGCTAAAACATGGAGGGCTATCGTACGGAAGCTTGCGCCCGATTGTTAAACATAAATAAGAATCCCTTTCACCTGCATATTAATGACATCATTATCTCAACTCAACTCAACTTTATTGACCTCTACCACTCAAAGTGGTTAATGAGCAATTTGGCATTAAATAATAGACAATAACAAATTCCAGTGCAAATAAATCATCTACAAAAACAACAACAACAAAAAACACCGCCAAAAACAAACAAAAAAACAAGCACGGGGAATAGATGAAAGACTATATCATATATGACGTAACTAAGCGTCTCATGATCTTGGTTGAATTTAACATGTTTGTGTGCCATATGTAAACCCCGTTTGTTGACATTTGTTTCATGAATGAAGGTGGTTCTAAATATTTAAGCAAACGTCATTAAATATCTACATGTCGTATTGGGGATGGCCTTTGGCAGGTGAACTTGCTTTTCAAAGCAGATAAAGCTGGAGTATAATGTAATGTTATTTTCCAACGAGAATTGGGCGTACTAATAAGACAATTCAAGTTGAAAATATATCGCGCACAGTTGTAAATTGTTTGTCCATAGAGAACAGAAGAAAAATATTTTTATATTTGAGCGTTTTTAGAAGAAAAAAAATGGCCTCCTCGTTAAAATCGATAAGAAGTTAACAAGATGTATACAATTTTAAAACAGGAACTTATAAATAATTGGATTAAATGGATAAAGGGACAAATACAAAAGAGCAGTCGAGATAAAAAAGAAACCCTATTGAAACAGGAAAAAAATCAAAACTTCGTTAAAGGTAGGTATACCACAGTTTTCCTACATACATATAAAACTATCGAACCACTGCTTTAGGGAAGTTTAGGCATTATTCTTGTATAAATGTATACCTAATACGTTTTTGAGGGATGGGATTGGATTTGCCGGCATTATTGCCGACACTGTGCAGCGACATTTCTATCATTATAGCACAGGGGCACTTATGAGGTGCCCAGGGACTGAACCCGGCCGGTCCATTATACTGACACCGACGAGTCAGGCGTAATGCTGTCCCCGTAGCCCCGAGCGTTAGGAGGGAAGCCACTACTACCAACTTTAAAGTCTCTGGTTTGACCTGGCCGGGGTTTGAACCCGCGACCTCCCGATCCGCAAGCCGACGCTATGCCAATTGAGCTATTGCGGCCGGTAAAATGTTGTTGAACACTCACGGAATTGCAAGACAGAACCAATAGCAAAAACAAAAGTAGATGCTCGACGCCATAGCGGATTACCCGGATGACAATATAACATGATCTCAAAAAGTAAGTGGTCACGTGGGTTTTTTTAAAGTTTGAAAATAGCTATCTCTGCAGCGTGGCTCAGATAGAAAACACCTGTCTGAATGACGAGTGGTGATTTCTGCTTGACTTTTCAAACAGATCCAGGACATCAATGAACAGAATTTTGCAGGAACTTTTCAGATAACAATGATTTATTTGGTTATTTGAGAATATAAATTTTGGTCTAAACTGTCGGATAGTACTTTTAAGACACAATGTATATCGGCGAATAAACCAAGTATAAAGTCATTTCTAAAATTAAAAAAATAAATAAAGACCAATAAAGTGAAAAAGATTAGAGTGGTTTTTATCGCTGATTTCTTCATATTCCAAGATATATTCCTGAATAAATTAATATACACGCAATCTGTGTCTATCTGTAAGTATTTTTGTAAAAATATATTAAATATATACACAATCTGCATCAATGTGTAAGAATTCTTGTAAAAAATCAATTAAATATTTACACAAACCGCATCAATCTGTAAGTATTTGTGTAAACAAATAAATTAAATATATACACAAACTGCATCAATATGGAAGTATTTTTGTAAAAACAACATATATATATATATATATATATATATATATATATATATATATATATATATATATATATATATATATATATATATATATATATATATAGACAATCTGTGCCAATTTGTACGTACTTTGTAAAAATAAATATTTACACTGTCTGCATCTGTAAGTGTTTTTGTAAAAATAAACAAAATATATACACAATCTGCATCAATGTGCATTTTACAAAAATAAACAAAATATATACACAATCTGCATCAACGTGTATTTTGCAAAAAAAAACAATATATATATACACAATCTGCATCAATGTGTATTTTACAAAAATAAACAAAATATATACACAATCTGCATCAATGTGCATTTTACAAAAATAAACAAAATATATACACAATCTGCATCAACGTGTATTTTGCAAAAAAAAAACAATATATATACACAATCTGCATCAATGTGTATTTTACAAAAATAAACAAAATATATACACAATCTGCATCAATGTGCATTTTACAAAAATAAACAAAATATATACACACTCTGCATCAATGAGTATTTTGCAAAAAAAAAAAAAAAAAATATATATACACAATTTTCATCAATGTATATTTTGCAAAAATAAACAACATATATAAACAATATGCATCAGTGTGCATTTTGCAAAATAAACAAAATATATACACAATCTGCATCAATGTGCAAAGTATGTTGACTTTAAGCCTCCTATAACTTGAAACAAAACACTTCCCTCAAGATATATAATACGACATTTTAAGAAGACAAGATTTCAAAATCCTTTTCAAAAGGCAATACAAACAGGAACATTTTTGTTGCACTCAACCCGGAACCAAAGTTTTGGCGGCAAAACACCCGCGTGTTATTCTTTATTTTCCTTTTCGCAATTATTTAACGTAAAATATATCTGTGTAAATAGATAATCTGAATGTTTCTGTGTCCTGTTGTTAGTTTGTTTGTTTATTGGGTTTATCGTCCAACCAACAGTATTTCAGTTATCTGGAGACGGTGTCCACTTGAAGCAGATATAGTGCTGCCTTCACTGTGTATAGCATGCCGTGAACACCTGGCATGATACCACACCCAGTCACATTATCCTGACACCAGGGCCAACCAGTCGTGGAACTACCCTTCTATTTACTTGAGCGTCAGCAAGGGAGTTATACCACTACCATTTTAACGACTTTGGTATGTCGCGGCCGGGGATCGAACCCGGGGTTTCCCGTACCTGGTGTCCTGTTGAATCCCAAAATGTCAACAAACCAACGCAACGATGATGACATCTTCTCACGGTTTGTTTACGGAAAATATTTCCCTTACATTTGCGAAAAGACAGGAAATCTAAATCCATATAAAAATTAGCCAATCAGACTTCAGATCAGACTTGAAACAACTGACCGAATAACAACCCGGATGTTTGAAAAAAGATAAAAACACATGTTGGGGCGGAAATTAAGGGGAACGAATCAAGGCTACAAGATTTCGACGAAGGCGATCGTTCATACATGTAGAGTACAAATGTACATGGGCGAATAAACAAAAGAATAGCTAAGAGGCTATTGTGTAGATTTCCAGGATGTTAAATATGTTTTAAAATTTTCAAATAAATGAAGAAGTTAATATTAACAAAATTGAAAAAAAAAAGTTTCTGTACGTGTTTTCCTGTTGTAGCTATCTATTTTCGCGGGGAGAGTGGGGTGGGGCTGGGGGCTAGAGTCGCCGACTTGTAAGTCCTCTGACCACTTAGCCTCTCACCGCGTGGGTTCGAGTCTCGTTCAGGGCTAAGGACTTCTTAATGTGGGAACGATCTTCTAGCTGACTTGCAGGGCAGTCGGTGGTTCTACCCAGATATTTGTCTGGGGTCAACCTGCATAGCTGGACTTCGTAATAATGGTCATAACAGGTCTGTCATCGATCGAACCCGGGGCCTCCCGTTCCTGGAGCCGACGCTCTACCGATTGCGCTACCAAGTCCGGTAGAAAATGTTGAGATTGGAAAATTAACACATGACATTACTACGGTCATCAGGAAGGATAACAGTATGCATTGTTCTTTGCGAAACTACACCAGTGACTCAGGTGAGGAACTTCCCGCCCAAATATCAGATACCTTCACATACCACTGACTGTTTGTATACAAACCACAAAAAGAAGGAAGGCGAGGCGCGGTTATAAGATATGGGAAATGTTTGTAAACACTGCATAAGTCATAAAAGCGAGGGAAACCTGTGGTATTTACAGTCATACAGACCGACATAAAACATTATGGCCATGTAAAGAGTTTGAATTTGTAAAACCAATTATTACATTTTCAATTCAAGGAAAATAAAGTTTACATAGTCACGCAGCATACACATTTGAAAATCACAATACACAAAAAAGGCGCCCGTGGGGTAGTGGTTGAGTCGCCTGACTGATAACTCCTCTAATTGTTTTGCCTCTCACTGAGTGGGTTCGAGTCCCATTTAGGGCTAAAAACGTAACTTGGATTTCAGCCAATCTGCGGTGCGCAGGTGTTTCTATCTAGACATTTGTCCTCCACCTAAGTAGCTGGTTTATTTATTTATTTATTTTTTTTATTATCTTTTACAAACATATCTACGACCAATTACACGAAATATACACAATAGTAAATTATGTGAGAAATATTTGGTGGAGGAAGACCCCAGACACATGTCTGGGTAGAACCACCGGCGCACCAGCAGGTCAGCTGGAAGACCTTCCCACATTAAGTCCGTCGCCCAGACCGGGACTCGAACCCACTCGGTGAGAGGCTAAAGCAGTCAGAGGAGTTACAAATCAGCGTACTCTACCACTACGCCGAGGGCGCCCCAAAAGTTGCTAGACGTTGCTATAATTACCATAATTGGGGTATGCGATGTATTTAAAAAGTTAAAGCAAAACAATACACAGAATGATGTTTAATATTTCTCACATTATTTACTATTTAGTTGTGTATATTTCGTTGTGTTTTTTGTTTGTTTTTGTATGTGTTTTTTAGTGTGTTTTTTTTAATTGATGGCTGTTCTAGTCTAACACGTTCGCGTTTAGATCAGTATGAAATGATGCCAGACTTGCAGACATTAAAATCGGTCGACTAGTTTAACAAGAAAACAAAAAACAGCGGGTATATGTGCGTCATATAGCGAGAAGGTAAGATATTTATGTAATATTGAACTATAAATACACCTTTAATTACGACTGTTTCCCAAAATAAAGAAAATAACGCCCCGTACCTGAATACACGTTTAGCTATCGGACAATTTTAGTTTCCGTTCGGATCATTATCCAATCGGTTTTAGTTGCCGAGAGGAAATGTTAACTGGAAAACCTGATGACGTGGTTTCAGTTCAGTTGTCTAAAATGCACGTTTTGTAATTATCCAGCATGAATTGGAGACGATGTATCGATTCCTTAATAGCAAATAGAATAAAAATATCAACATTTAGTGTTTATTTTTGAAAATTTATTTTTACGAGTTGTCCCAGCCCATTTTTTAAAGTTTTCTGGAGACGGTGTCGAGATGAAATAGATAGTGCTGCCCTCACTGTGTATAGCATGCCGTGAACACCTGGCATGATACCACACCCAATCACATTATCCTGTCACCGGGCCAACCAGTCGTGTAACTACCCTTATATTTGCTTGAGTGTAAGTAAGAAAGCGATAATAAAACTATTTTTACGAATTTGGTTTACGACTTTGGTTTACGACTTTGGAATGTCGCGGAATGTGCATATGGATTGAACTGGCAACATTCCTATCTGGATCTGATGCATTACAAATAAACATGACACCGGCCACGCCCATAGGAAAGCAACTGTCCAATCAGCAAAGCTGACGCTTATCGGCTGCCATGTGCCGTCCGCCATATTCTCCGACACCTTGACCAGTTCAGAATGCATGTTAAACGGTTGATCTTAAGTTAAAATCTTAAGATTATACCGATAGAATTATGGGTAAAGAATGTAAGAGGGCTCACGATTTAAAAAATTGAGATTGTTTTTCGAGACAACCTCTCAAGGAAATGATTGGTCAAATTTCAAATTTTAATTTAAATCCAGCCAATCAGATGAAAGAGTATTGTCTCAGACTCCAAGTTTTATAATCTCCAACCCACAGCTACTGACACTTGAATCTTGTTACTCTTGACAGGCAAGGTAGTCCGTGGTTAGAGATTATAAAGCTTTGAGATTGAGCTCCGAGACCTCTCAAGCATCTGATTGGTCAAATTTCAAATTTTATTTTCAATCCAGCCAATCAGATGAAAGGGTATTGTCTCAGACTGAAGTTTTATAATCTCTAACCCACAGCTACTGACACTTGAATCTTGTTACTCTAGACAGGCAAGGTAGTCCGTGGTTAGAGATTATAAAGCTTTGAGATTGAGCTCCGAGACAACCTCTCAAGCATCTGATTGGTCAGATTTCAAATTTTATTTTCAATCCAGCCAATCAGATGAACGGTTATTGTCTTAGAATCAATTTTATAATCTCTAACCCACAGCTACCGACACTTGAATCTTGTTACTCTAGACATGCAAGGTAGTCCGTGGTTAGAGATTATAAATCTTTGAGATTGAGCTCCGAGACAACCTCTCAAGCATCTGATTGGTCAGATTTCAAATTTTATTTTCAATTCAGCCAATCAGATGACAGAGTATTGTCTCTGATCCAACTTACAAGTATTATAATCCAACCATGGGTCCAAAAATATACAAATCTGAATCTTGAGCTTGAGGCCATTTTTAAGCCTCTGATTGGATGAATTTGAAATAAAAGTTGAAATCTGACCAATCAGATGCCCGAGGCTGATCTGAGTCTCGACCTCAAATATTGTTAATCTCCAACCCTAAACCGGTTTTGAATGAGTAAATACGAGCTATGACTAGAACGCGACCAAACAAAAGCAAGACTCATAATTTACATTTATCAAGTTTAATGCTACGCTCTGACTTATAAGAAATCCCCGGGCCTTCCACGAATTTCGGAAAATACACCAACTGTGTACATTTCAATGTACTAGATAACAACGTTAAGTGACTTCCGCATTGCATATATAAGGTCTTTTTATAAGAAAACCACTAAGCTGTGTGTATTTTTAGGGCATTATGTGTTTTCAGTATAAATACGGTAAATTTGTAATTAAACAAAGAAATGGAAAGTTTTGATACTTGATTGTATTATCATTTAAAACAAACACATGAAAGCGCGCTTTGCTTGTAATGTTTTAGTATCAATTGTGTACAATCGGGTCAGGAAATTTTGTTTCTTTGTTGGGTTTTATCGTCCAACCAACAGTATTTCAGTTATCTGGAGATGGTGTACACTTGAAGCAGATATAGTGCCTTCACGGTGTATAGCATGCCGTGAACACCTGGCATGATACCACACCCAGTCTCATTATCCTGACACCGGGCCAACCATTCGTGGAAATACTCTTGTATCTGCTTGAGCTTTAACAAGGGAGCTATACTACTATCATTTTTTACAACTTTGGAATGTCACGGCCCGGCTTCGAACCCGGAGCCACCGACGCTCTACCGATTGCGCTTCCAGGTCCGAGGGTTCAGGAAATGTATCAAATGTTCAAGTATTAAGTATGTTTAAGTAATGATAAAATACGAACTATTCATAAATTTTGCCTGAGAACTTTTTAAAGACTATTTCTTTAGACAACACTATTATCTGACCTTCATTTAATAGCTGGAGATTATTAACAACAAGTAAACAAACAACAAACAAACAAAAACGCTTTTCTCCTATAAGAAACAAAACAATTATATATATTTATCCATATCTCTATTTCTCTCTCTCTCTCTCTCTCTCTCTCTCTCTCTCTCGATATATATATAGAGAGAGAGGAGAGATATAGATAAGAGACAGAGAGAGAGAGAGGAGAGAAGAGAGAGAGAGAGAGAGAGAGAGAGGAGAGAGAGAGAGAGAGAAGAGAGAGAGCGAGAGAGAGGAGAGAATGATATATAGATATAGATATATTCATACTCTCTGTCTCCTTCTAGCTTATCTTCATCAGAGAGGCAGATCTAGCTCGCTCTCTATCTAGATCGGCGATGAGCGCATCGCCTCGAGCTCGAGCGATACTGCGCTCGCTCTCCTCCCCTCTCTCTCTTTCTCTCTTCTCTCTCTCTCTCTCTTCTCTCTCTCTTCTCTCGCGATCTCCGCGCTCTTCTCTCTCTCTCCTCCTCCTCTCTCTCTCTCTCTCTCTCTTTCTCGAGAGAGAGAGAGAGAAAACACATAGAAAACAACAAACATGTAGGTTATGTTTATGTCTGTAATGCATTCAAGTGTCATGATTTAAGCAAACATATTGTATGCTGTTGTCACACACTGCGGTATGACGTGAATTCTAATGAATGCACCAATTAATTACAGACATGCGTCACGCGCGGACGTTATTGAGGCAACTTAAGACTGTGATGGTTACGGAAAATGTTAAGTGAAGGACATCGTGGTTTGTTTTCAAAATGGAATGAACAGTACACAATGACGCAACAGCGCATTAAACAGTACATAAAGAAACATTTTACAATGTATCAGGTTTAAAAAAGGAATAAAATCATACTCATGTTCAGTATGGATATTATTCATCAAAATTATAGTCATCATCATCGTCGTCGTCATCATCAGTTGTCATCATTATCATCACCGTCATCATTATCATCATCATCGTCGTCCTCGTCATCATCATCCCTAATCATTATCATCATTTTTGTAATCATCATCATCATAATTTTCATCATCATCACCATAATCACCACCATAACAATCATCATCAACACCATCATTACCATCACCACCACAGCGTTGCCTACCGGTAGTTTGAAGTGAAGGAAAATTTAACTACGGTATAGTAAATTTATCAGTTCTATAAAACTGGGTTTGTTGTTAATATTGTAAAAACGTGGTTGTGTGTATCGTAAAACATGGTTGTGTGTTTCGTAAAACATGGTTGTGTGTATTGTAAAACATGGTTGGTGGCATTATAAAATATGGTTTAGGTATAACAAAACATGGTTGTTGGCACTGTAAAACATGCTTGTGGGTACAGTAAAAACATGGTTCTGGGCAGTACCAAACACAGTAGAGGTCATTGCAAAAAATTGTTGTGGGTATTGTAAAACAAAGTTGTGGGTATAGTAAAACATGGTTGTGGGCATAGTAAAACGTGGTTGTGGGCAGTGTCAAACATGGGAGAGGTCAATGTAAAACATGGTTTTGGGCATAGTTATACATGGTTGTGGGTATCGTAAAACATGGTTTATACGCATTGAGTATTTACAACATTTATACTTCGATCACCTCGAATCCTAGACAAAATGTGAACGCACAACAACCAAGATACACGTAACGTCAAGGTGACATTCCTTCGGCGACTTTTTGTAACCGGATATGCATCAGTCGTCCCAGGTACAACACGTACCCATTCGTGTTCTGTTTAAATACCTATGTCCTTCTTCATTCATATTCGCCACCGACCTTTACCTACACACGTAAACTCCAAGTCACGGGTTGCAATAACTGTGGCTTTATATAGACTTGAACGTCACGCGCTGAATGTAAACACTACCTTTGAAAATGCTTTGCTCTCTTAAAGGTGGTATACGACAATTTGGACCAAAGATTTTCCCCCTTAAATTACCAAAATCAGTCATTGTTACCTGAAAAGGTCTTGCAAAATGCTGTTCACTGATGCCCTAGATCTTTATGAATAGCGAAGCGTAACTCTACAGTCATAACTGCAAACAGGTATTTCCTATCTGAGCCACACTGCAGAGATAGCTATTTTTATACTAAGAAAACCACGTGACAACTTACTTTTGAGAACGAGTTATTACGTCATCCGTGTTGTCAGCTCTGACGTCGATATCTATTTTTAGCAGAGATCACTCTCGGGATTATTAATAGATTTGGAAAGAATGGATATTAAGAGTGATTTTTGGCGCAATATATGGAAGTTTACAATATAGGTAGTGTTAAAAATCGTATTTACTGAGACTAAGGTATGCGTTTATGCAGAAATTATGCCTAAATTCCCCAAATCAGTGAAAAAAATTGTAACGTGCATTTGATGTAGGCAAACTGTCGAATAACACCTTTAGATTGAATAATGAAACATTGAGTATTTTAGTCTATACAAGACATGTACATATGTTTAACGCTAATCTTTTCAGAATTTATGCTCATTGAAGTATCTGAATGCATTTTAAAAATGGTGTTGTTTTTTTCTCAAGTCTATTAAAAGCATTTATTATAGACAGGAAGATATGGCTTCTCCTGCTGCTACTACTGCGGTTGTTACTACTACTACTGATGATGATGATGGTCATGATGATGATGATGGTCATGATGATGATGATAATGATGATGATGGTGATGATGATTATGATGATTATGATGGAATATGGCGACGATGCTAACGAGGATAATGGCAAAACTAATTTAAGGAAAAGTAGCATCGACACTCGACAAAAACAAATTCAACGAAACGAGCTAAAATTCCCGGCATGTGAAACAAAATCTAGGGAAATTTATTAAGGAAACTTGTTTCCTACCGAGCGATAACATTAATATCTCCGCAATCTTTCCGTGAAAGTCAAGCCGCCATTTGCTTCCTGGTCAGCGTCCCTTCATAAGTACCCCTACATTGTTATCCCGGCAAACAGTTTCCTACTTCCTCTTTCCAGCGGATAAACGAACATGGATTACATTAGTTCCTTGTGTAATTTTCCAACACCACAACACTACGAGAAATCTTAAATAAAGTCTACATATATGTAAAACGGACTATTTGTTGAGAAGAAAAAACATAAGAAAAGAAAAAGATCGTTTTGTCTTTTAGATACATTGCAGACCATTATAGCGATGTCCTGATGTTTTGGTGGGGAAAAGCCCTCAGACAAATGTCAGGTGGAAGACCCTGTCACATGAAGTTCTTCGCCCAGGAAGGGACTCGAACCCACGCGGTGGGAGGCTAAGCAGTCATAGGAGTTACAAATCGGTGACTTTATCACTACGTCAGGGGTCTCCAACAGACGTCTAAATATGTCTAAAACAGACTTTTTGTTAAAAGTATAAAGAAAACTTTAAAGCATATTTAGACATATAATCTTAGAAACAAACTACTATCATAAACACAAAACAACGAGAAAAGAAACGAATCATAAGATTCAACAAAAATACCCTTATTTTCTTTCAAGAAAAGGACAAGTCGTTAACTTGAAACTAAGACCTGATAATCATAGCTCGAATATCACCTGCTCACGCACTGTACACGCCCGAGTGTTTAATAAAAAGGAATCTATGTGTGTTTTTACTTAAATTAAAAAAATACCTTAAATATTAAATTGTTACCTCAAATATAAGACATTTCTGTTTGTTTGTTTTAACCTAAAAAAAGTAATTATCTATAAATTAAACTGTTTCCTTAAATACACGATATTTCTCAATTTTCATCCATAAAAGATCATCTAGGAAAATTACATATTTTTTAAATGTCTAGACATTTCTTAGCTTAAGTAAGGAAAAATAAAGATTTTTATGAATACGACCCGCAACACTATCAAATTTCGCAAACCTGAAAAATGGAGACGCCCAGCCCCACCCCGAACTTATACGGTCCGAAGCGACACAAACAGCTAAAAAATGTTTACCTTTAACAGGTTATTTATTTGAAACTGTAGTTTAGTGTTATAATATTATTGTCGTTACTATACGTTTTTCTCTCAAGATGCACAAAGAAGGGAATGAAATTAATGATACAGGTGATCATAAATAAATAAATATCACTTAACATAAAGATTAATATAAAGAGGAACAGAAACGAAGCTGGTTACACATTAGTATATACATGTATACTGCAATTTCTCCATAAAACAATTGACGAACCAGCTTGTAAATTAAATTTCAACTTCCCTCGAACTCCCGGCTCGCTCGAACTGACAAGATCATCCCTGTAGGCCTGTAGGTTTTACTGTATCAAATACTGATACATCATACTTTAAAATGGTTTTGGAAAACATTCTATCAGGTGCACGGAAGACCACTTCTTAAAAAGAAAACCGACAAAACACCAGTTTATATACACCACAAACATCCTACTGTTTTAATTACAAACAAAGTACACTGATAGACAAAGAAGAAAATACCGACAGGTGCGTTAACTTCTCTAGGTTTCTTGCGGCCATCACACCTTCCAAGAAGCCGCAACAACCATTTACAACGCATGTTAAAACAGTTTCTAAAATACTTAACATGACTTTATTTGTTTTTCTGTTGTGGTTTTTTATGTTTGTTGTTGTTTGTTGTTTTTTGTTACATCGAAACGACACACATATGGTTTGTTTTGTCTTTTGTTACAGAGCACCGACACAAGTATGGTAAATTGTCAACGTCCAGCTAAATATTGGCGGAGGAAGACCCCAGACTTATGCCTGGGTAGAACCACCGACGCACCGCAGGTTAGCTGGAAAACCTCCCCAAATGAAATTTCTCGCCCCGACCGGGACTCAAACCCACGCGGTAAGGGGCGGATGAGTTACAAGTCAGCGACTCTTACCGCTCGGCCACGGGCACACCAAGAATTTAAATGACCAATACGATGTGCTTGTAACGTCTATACATGTACAAATATACCATCCACACATGGAATGTTTGTAAACAGTTCCAACAGGTGACCGATATGATGCCCTCCGTCAGTTTATCGATGTATCCCGACAGTCGGTGATTTCATCACCCAATAACATCAACACTATCACCAGTTCAGTGTTCCATTAGCAGTTCAATCCATTAAATTATAGCGGCGCCGACGACACAATTATATGTACTAACAACAATGTATTAAAAACACTATACTAGCTAGCGACGACGACAAGCTAATTATTAAAAACACGTCACTGCGGTCAACAACCACAACAAATTTATTTCAAAGCAACACTATTAGTAACAACATCATACTACTGGCAACACAATTATAAGCAACACTGTGTTGATGTCAGCAATATCAATTTAAAGCATTCAATTTAAAAATAAACAATTAAAATAATTGAAAGGATGGGACTTTGCCGGCATTTTTGCCGATACTGTGCGGCGACATTTCTATCATTATAGCACAGGGGCACCTATGACGTGCCCAGGGACTGAACCCGGCCGGTCCATTATACTGACACCGACGAGTCAGGCGTAATGCTATCCCCTTAGCACCGAGCGTTAGAAGGGAAACCAATACTACCTACTTTGAAGTCTTTAGTTTGACCCGGTCTGGGGTTTGAACCCGCGACCTCCCGGATCCGCAAGCCGACGCTGTACCAGCTGAGCTATTGCGACCGGTTAATTAAAACCACAGGCTAAATAATTAATACCACAAAACACACCATTATTACCGTCAGTGAACTATTGGCTTAAGAAATTGTTTAATATAATACATAAAATGTTAAAAAAGTAACATTTTCCCGTTTTACATAATTAACCTTGACAACAACATGTATACACAATAGGTTTGTAAACACTTCGTGACCTAGATGCTAGCCTTATCACGACTGTCTGCTATAATCAATGGTTCCAACATGAGCCATCCAATTATAACAACATCAAAACTTGTCAACAGAACTAATAACAACACAAGAAGCTTAACTACGGTCATGGCCGTTGTTGTCATATTCCTTATTCCAATAACAACATCAAAATTGACAGTGTTGGTGTCGATGATGAAAATAAAAAAAAAGATAGTAGTAGTTGTACATATAGTAGTAATAGAATGATAGCGATCTTATAATAATAATAATAATAATAATAATAATAACAATAATTATAATAATAACAACTAATTATAATTGTTATAATATTACCCCTGATTACCACACATGATCACCGCCATCAACAACTCTATCACCAATATCACCACAACCATCACTATCACCCATCTCACCATCATCAACAACAACAACCAACAACAACAGCAGCAGCAGCAACAGCGATGGAGCTATTTCTAATTTTCCAGCAGACAGCCGCTTCTTGGCGTCCTAGAAACACATGTCGTCTGCTAGCGACATTAGTCACTAGAGTCTGAGGGTTGATTTCTCATCAATATTCGTCATCTAGAACTTCCAGGTCAAATATCTCTCGCCGCCTATCGTGTCGCCTTACAGTTACACCGATCTGGCTCCTTTTTTTCGTTAAAGGTAGTTTACCGAAAGTTTACCTACATCTTATGCATGTATCTTACCCCTTTTCTGGTGAGATTTGGTGCATAGTTGCTGCATAAATTTACAATTTAGTTAAATAACGACTGTTTGTAACATTTGCTCAATTGTTAGAAAGTGAAATTCGTCAATTTAAATTTCCACGCATGCCAAATCTATAAATAAACATAATGGGGATTTCTGCTAAAAATAGACATCGACGTCACAGCGTATTACCCGGATAGTGATGAAATGTTATCTCAAAAGTAATAAGTCACGTGGCTTCAATAGTTTAAAAATAGCTACGTGGTTAGAATAGGAAATGCGTTCTCTAATGACAGGTTGGGGGTTAAGTTTTTCCCATGGGCATAGGGCATCAATAAACATCATTTTGAGGGATATTTTCAGGTAAGAATAACATATTTGGTTGCAAAAGAGAAAAAAAAGTCCACATGTCGGATATCACCTTTAATATAGTAAAATCTTAATTAAATACAAACACATTAATGCAAAGCTGACTGAACATTATGCCTGACACTCGGCAGAATTTACCTTTTAGCAAGACCCGACTGATCTGGATGGAGACAAGTTGCATTGAAGTCTGATCACTTCATGCCATGCAGGCTTTGAGCTCATGGGAATTCTAACACGATTTCTAAACTGAATAGGTAAATTGAAACTTTAAAGGTTGCATCTGAAATTCTTTGAACAATTTCTTTTCTCAAATAACCAAATAAGTCATTGTTACCTGAAAAGGTCATGCAAAATACAGTTCCTTGATGCCCTAGACCTGGATGAACAATCAAACATAAGTCCAAATTCGCTCTGGCGTCGATATCTATTTTAAGCAGAGAACCAATCGCGCTGTTTATAAAGTTGGAAACAATGAACATTTACAGTGGAATTTTCCCCCGATTAGGGTCTTTTTTTAGCAGAAATCCCAATCGTTCTTATTTATAGATTTGAAAAGAATGAACATTTTAATTGTTAATTAACGAGTTTTACTGCACCACAATTGAGATACTGTTGAAAAACGGCAAATCTTAAGACTAAAGTGATGTTTTTTTCTGCAGTAATTATGCGCAAATACCCCAAACAGAGGTCAGATATTGTTATATATATTAGATAAAAGCAAACTGTCGTATACCACCTTTAATGAAGTTTCTGTTGAACTTTTGGAATAAGTAAGCTTTATTTATAATTGATTTTCAATTTATAAAATCCCAAAGGATCACACAAGATGCAGATCAGCGAAATCCGGAAAATGGCATCAGCCGTAATTAGTATATATTGATGGATATACATTCAGGCTAATTGTTTGGCCATTGTATTTATTTGTGTATGCATCAGAGAGACGTTCAATTTGTTGACAAGTAAATGTTTATTGGGTTTATCGTCCAACCAACAGTATTTCCGTTATCTGGAGACGTTGTCAACTTGAAGCAGATATTGTGCTGCCTTTACTGTGTATACCATGCCGTGAATACCTGGCATGATACCACACCCAGTCACATTATCCTGACACCGGGCCAACCAGTCATGAAACTACCCTTATATTTGCTTGAGCGTTATCAAGGAAGCTATACCACTACCATTTTTTACGACTTTGGTATGTCGCGGCCCGGGATCGAACCCGGGGCCTTTCGTACCTGGAGCTGACGCTCTACAGATTGCGCTACCAGGTCCGCTAAAGTAATGTAAGCCTTTTTTTGTAATAATATCTCACAAATTGACTAGATTATGTTTATCTTTTATATTTCTATTATTTGTTCAATACTATATTATTTTTATTTATATTTCTTTTCCTTTACATTATTTTATTTAATACTATTATATTTATTCAATCGTTTATTTATTTATTTGTTTTGATATTCTTTTATGGGGGTGGGGAGCGGGGGGGGGGGGTGGCTTTGCTTGAATCATCGTGCCACCTGGTCGGTCGATAGGTCTATCTGACAAAAATGAATTCCTTTAAAACATTTTGTCATATTATACCATTTTTCATAAGAAACATTGTTCCATACGAGACACTCGTCCACGAATGTGCATTGTTCCATCTTACATAATACATGTGTTTGCAGAAATGTTGGACGTTGAGCACATTGACGTAGACATAGTACAGTTTACTGCCTGTACGCCCAATACGCAGCTGCGTACACGTTGACTCCAAAAAAAAAACAAAACAATCAAATCTGCAATAAAACTCTTAGAATGGAGGAAATGCATATTTATTGCAATAAAAAAACACTATTTGCACGGTGAAAAATATGTAATATTGCTTAATCGATTTAGTCACTTTTATGTAGCTCCTGGTATGGGATAAATTTGACTCGTATATTTCAAATCAGAACTTTTTTAGACAATTCCGTCCTCAAGACAATCACACATTGCATTTTACTTAAAACCTAGTTATATTTCTTGATACAGAAATCTCCCCAGAAGACACATGCACGATCTAAAAAAACACAAAGTTTTCCGGGGAGAAGACAGACACAGCTCCACCTAGTGGCCATGCGTACACATCATATCATGCCTAGCTACGTCCCTGGGTCGCTGACTTGTACCACAGTCCCTCACCGCGTGGGTTCGAGTCCCGCTCGGGGCAGAAACCTCCACTTGCGGAGGTCTTTCAGCTGATCTGCGGTGAGCCGGTGCATCAACCCAGACAAAAATATGGGGCCTTCGCCCCTAAATAATCTAACTGTACGTCGCCCAACATTATCAGAATTGTTGCGGTGCGACGTAACGAAAAACTTCATACGCCCTTTCAAATGTCGTGCTTAAACCAGTTTGCACATTTTGTTGAGCGTCTGGGTTTATCTGCGTGCATATTTAAGCCTAAAAAATCCCAGTCGATTTCAATACAATTAGTTCCCTAGACATGGAATGTTTTTCATTGTCTGAAGATGTTATAAAAACGTGCCTTAAATAAAGACAGTCAGAAATAGCTGCACGAAAGTATACATCCACAGGCCAATGCAGGACAACTAATGTATGACACGTACTTTAAAACACATTTAAAGATGGTCTCCGACAGATTGCCTATATTAAATACACGTACCAATATCTAACCACCGCTTCGGGGGAATTTGGTCATACTTTTTGCATAAACACACACTTAAGTCGTTATAAAGACTATTGTGAACACTAACTTTATGTGACATTATAAACTTTATTAACCCTATCTGTCGCTGCACAATATCTGCAAAAATGCCGGCTAATCCAATCCAATCCAATCCAATCCTTCCTATGGATGGATGGATCCCTATGAGAACACGGAACCATTTCAATGGACGCTGTGGTTAAATTTGTTCATTATAGACGTTTTAAAATGTTTTAAATCCAAATTCACAAATTAGTTGAGTGTAAACGTCTTGTTTAAAATTGACACTATATGAAAATTAGTTCATTGTAAAAGTCTACTGAAATAAACACAAATTTCATTGTAAATTCATAATAAGGTACATGGTAAATTTATATGGTAATTGGCAATATTTTTGCAGTCACTTAGCGAACTAGTCAACAAAATGGTCAACGGCGATGCTGCAAGGGGGGGGGGGAATTTGCGGGAAAAAAAATAACGTCTGGCCACTTCCTATTGCATATGAATCCGTCTGGTCCGGTTTGAGTTAGTCTGCATCGTGTCTGGCGAGAATCCGTCTGGGTCAGTAGAACCGCGGGTGGGGGTGGGGGGAAGCTGGAGCTATCACAGATACCGCCACTGATTGGATTGTTAGATGCTTAGCGGACAAAAACCTTTGACGAACAAATCTAAGATGTCTCGACCAAGACTCCCGACAGACACGAACAGAACAAAACAGAATATATATTTTATTCAGATTTGTACAAAGTACATAATCTAACAACACATGTGAAAAAAGTTGAGTGGATATTGATTCATACCCCACCCGCCTCTGATCAGAGTACATGAAAAAACTAACTCAAAGGTAAAAGAAAATAATTAGAAAAAATATAGCCAATCAAGGCTTTACGTGTAGTATAGACAGTGAACTTAGGATTCATAGCACTTCGGTCTTTATTTCTACTTTATTTTTATGACTAAAGTCAATTAACGAAACAATACGTGCTTGTCATTTCAGAACACTCGAGGGTGCAATAATCAACTAGCTCACGTGAGCACGTGCTCGATTAATGACCCTGGCACGTGGACTTACGCGAGCAAGTCACATGAGGGTTGACAATTTACTATAGAAACCTATTTAAATCTATCTAGAAGCTATTTATCTATTTAAAGCAATTTTTTTTACATTTGAAATAGCATTTGTCACAATGTTGAGAAATTGCAATGTCTCGCTCGCTATTCCTTCAATTGTTATTAAAGTATTTATTTAAATGTTTGTTAGTAAATTTTAAATAAGGCCAATCAGGCTGTAATTAGCAACTCAAAAACACACTAAAACATGACAGAATATCCTTATTCATAGTTCAAGGAGGGAAATTCACAAAAATGCGTTATACAAGACACTGAAAATAATCTTTATCGCTATTTTAAATTAATCATGCATTTGTTTACACGTACAAATGCGGTCAATACAAAGTTAAGTGCAAAAACTGTTCAAAGATATTTTAATGAGATGCCTTTACTTTCTATTGACAAACTACAGCAGCACTCCAGTATCTGAATTATTCCGGAATTTTAAAACGACGAAATTCCAAATATCGATCGTTCCAGCCGCTTGCTGCCAGACTCGCGTTACTATAGGCACCAGATATCTATTTTTAGATTTGTTCCACTGACATAGATACAGGACAAATCGTGACATAGTTTTGGTTGCGCCGTTCAAGGCAGGGGCGAAGGCATGGGGGAGTGGAGGTTAATTGGGACTGTTTCTGTCGTCTGATTCAATTATAAGAAACTTCTTCTGTTTGTTCAATGTTCATGAATTATTTCGTAATAAATAGTACTTGTGGATTTTCGTCTGTGTATTGCTTACAAGAATGCACACAACTATTCCAGCGTCTTGTTAATTGCGGGTTTAATAGGAATCTAATTAAAACCTAGGCAGTTCTCAATTAACTGATGGCAAACACGCATTAGTTGAAGCAAAACACCCCATAGAGCAATTGTGTCGATCAGAAATATTACTTTATGTCTATATAAACAACGTCTAGACGATTGTGTTTATTAATGCATAAATCTGATTTATAAATGTTAAAACATTGCGAGATATATATGGCGTTTCTTATTGTTCATTGGGTTTATCGTCCCACCAACGGTATTTCAGTTATCTTGAGACGATGTCCACTTGAACCAGATATAGTGCTGCCTTCGCTGTGTATAGCATGCCATGAACACCTGGCATGATACCACACCCAGTCACATTGTCCTGACACCGTGCCAACCAATCGTGGAACTACCCTTATATTTGCTTGATCGCTAGCAAGAGAGCTATACCACTACAATTTTTAACAACTTGTATATCGCGGCAAGGGATCGAACCCGGGGCCTCACGTACCCGCAGCCGACACTCTTCCGATTGCGCTAACAGGTCCGGTAAAAACACAGTCCACTAAAATCGCATCTATGATTCTTAACAGGACGAGTTATCGTTTAGTGCAGTTATTCCAAAGCAAACTTAACTTTTTTTCTAACTGAGAAGAACACCCTACACCAATTCTCAACTTGTCGGCAAATGTAAAATTCAACAGTTGGCAGCTGTTATTGTTCGGTTATTATTCTAAATACATCTTGTTCATTCATAGCCATAATACCACACCGCCTAATTACTATCAGCAAATCGTGCGTAAAATCAACTTTCTTTGCACCGTTGACGTTGTTTGGTGACTTCTAAAGGCCAGCGCCTTTGCCTCTGGGGTACTTCTATAGGTCCGCGTAACAGTCTAAATGACTTCTATAGGTCCGCGTTACAGGCCAAATGACTTCTTCAGGTCCGCGCCCTGGCCTTAGGGTGACTTATGTAAGTCCGCGCGAACTCAGTTCATATGTACTTTTAACAACAATAGGCCAGATATCCAGAAAGATATGTTGTCAGTGACCATCCATGTATTGTTAAGGACATTTATAAAGGGTTTGATGGTTTGGTTTATAACTAATATAGTATGTTTGATTACAAATACTAAGATCACATGGTTTGATTTATAATTAATATAGAGTGTTTGATTACAAATATAAGACCACATGGTTTAGTTTATAATTAATATAGAATGTTTGATTACAAAAACTAAGTTCAGCCCTGTCTCTACAGCACCATCACAAAATGCACAAACTGGTACACATGTTGTTGTTGGTGTTTTCAGCTTTAAACTAAGAACGAATTTGCATTAGAAAACTGGTGATAAGTACGTGAAATCAAAACATTAATATTGGAAATCATAACCTTAAGATTTTTTCTTGTTACGTAAGTTTTTCAGATACGATCATTTTATAATATTGCCACGCGATTTTTTATACACATATTTAAGAAAACAAAAACAAAACATTTACAACAACAAACATGAAACCTTAAAGCATAGAGAAAAGTGACTTCTTGAGCATATCCACCTTCCATCTCCAATCTTTTTAGTGTATTTATGTTTTTAAAATATCACCAACCTTTGCCATAGTTACCCATGGAGGCCGGGACTTAGATGAATGTTTCTCTCGGCATACAGGGCAAAGCTTTATGATCACTACTCTGCTCGCAAACACTCAATCACCATTCTGTGATTTATCATAGTAACTTATCCCCCCACCTTCGAATGTCCCCTGAGATGGGCTTCCTAGCGATAATATACAAGACAGAACATGGATGTGAGAATTCCAAGGCGCCGTAGAGAGCATGCGCTTTAAAACAAGAAGATGACTATCCTGGGAACTAAACACTCTCTAGTATTGATTCATTATATAAATATGCGAGAAACGAACCGTAATACTGATGAAAAGTAGACAATCTGCTACTTCGCTTTCTTAATTGTTGTCTACTACATCTGTAATAACAAGATGCATTGTTTAAAACGGCATATTTAGTTTCTTATATTTATCAAGACAGTGTCAAACAGCTGCGAATTCATATTATTGCCTGCTATATATTTATAATTGCAATCTACACTTTATTGTTGCAAGATACACTGTAAAAAATAGGAATACTTGGTTCTTTTCTCTAACAAAAGTCTAACAGAACAGCTGTGATTTCCTTTTATTGCCTGGTTCATTATCGTCCACATACAAAAAATCAGTAAGAGGCACCGCTCTCTAGAGCTGCGACAAGAAGACATCGCTAAACTGCTGCAAATTTATACTAGTGCCTGCTACTCTGGCTTATTGCAAGCTATGTATTTAACCGCGGCATTCTCGGTTCTTTTCTCATAAAATATTTCACTGAACAAATGCGATTTCTTCTTACTGCCTGTTTACTGATGCCTTACATCTATATGAAAAGTGTAACGTAACAATTAGTTTTGAAAATGTTTAAATTAGTTAATCATTTAACACATTATCAGAATGTAAGATAGAAATACCGCTTGGTAACGATAGTAACATATTTTAGTGCCGTTATGAGACGGATTTCTGAGAATTTTGTTTTTCTCGGTGTTAACGAGAATTGCACAATAATATTTTATTACACACTAAAATCGTGCGAATAAAACACCTTTTAAGACCGGGTTTGACGTCAGAAGGAACATTCGAGATTTTATTCGCTCTTAATATTCTAGAATATATAACATTTTATCTTTCCGGTTGCGATAATGCCAACAATATAACATCGATAACGACGACGATCATGATGATTATGATAATGAGGACAATTACGACGATAATGATGATGACGACCACGCTGTTGCTGCTGCTAGCTAAAATGATGCTGAATAAGCCAAGCTATAACGAAATACCTCGACAAAGTCAGGAAATCGTGATGATCTTCAGAAAAGGAACATAATTGACACTGCTTTGTCATCTACGTCTATTTACTGTGTTCCCTTTGATCAGCAAAGTGCGTCAATGTTGACAAGACATAAGCTACAATCTTATATTATGAATCACGGGAACTGATCCCCTTGAGCGTGACACGTTAAACACAAATATTATCAATGGCCGTAGAGGAGATCCGCATGGCGTGCAACGTCACGAAAGCTCTTCATTGTGGAGATACGTAAAACCACTCCTATGCTGATTTCAGCCATTTTACTGCATTTTATGACACTCCAAAATCGACAGCAGCGACCACTATAGAACGTCTTTTATCAGTTTATCACAGTACGTTCCCATGTTTGTTTCTTGCATGTCTTTCCAAGTTTATCTCAAAAACACATGGGTGACAATAAATCTTACCCGCCAGGGGGGCCGCACACCGCGGATGAGGATGGTCAAAATTGAACCGAGTGACTTTACAAGCGGAATGTTGTCGATAAAAACGATCGTGGCCAACATAATTATCGTGGCGATTGATAAAATCGACACCACACATTTTAATGTCATGGCAAGGAAGGTTTCTTTATAACAAAAGATAGTGCATCAAACTGTACCATCTGACCCCAACATCCGTGTATTGTAGATTTCACCGTTATTGTGTTCATTTTAACCTCATATTTGTTGTACATTCATATGAAAACCGTCTGCAAGCTGACATGTCACGTGTCAGTGGTTCTACATAGACACATTCGTCTGCGGTCTACCTCCTCTAATTCAAACCAATTACCATATCCAATTAGTCGGCTAAGATGCATTTCAAATCTAAACAAAGCTAAATGTAATAATTTATAAAGTTTAAAGGTGGTAACCGACAGTTTGAACCAATTATTTTTTCTCTCAAATAACCAATCAATTCAAATGTACTTCCTAACTGAGCCACGCTACATAGTTAGCTATTTTTACAATTAAGAAAACCACGTGACCACCTACTTTTGAGACCACTTTACACGATCAGCTCGTGACATCGATATCTGTTTTAGCACAAATTTACATCTTGCTTGTTTGATTGTTTATTTATTGGGTTTATCGTCCCACCAAGAGTATTTCAGTTATCTGGAGACGGTGTCCACTTGAAGCAGATATAGTGCTGCCTTCACTGTGTATAGCATGCCGTGAACACCTGACATGATACCTCACCCAGTCACATTATCCTGACACCGGGCCAACCAGTAGTGGAACTACCCTTATATTTGCTTGAGCGTTAGCAAGGGAGCTATACCACTACCATTTTTAACGACTTTGGTATGTCGCGGCCAGGGATCGAACCCGGGGCCTCCCGTACCTGGTGCCGACGCTCCATCTTGCTTGTATATACATTTGGAAATAATGAGAATTCAAAGTGCTATATATTGTACTTTGTACTGTCCTAGAATTGAGGCAATTTTATAAACAGAGTTTACTCAAATTTAAGGTACTAGATGCATAATTAACAAATATTCTATCAAATAGAAACGAACAGCTTGATGTCAGCATTCATAAATTAAACTCTAAAAATCCAAATGACAGATGACATAGACAAATTGTACAAGCTGTTGCAGAAGGGGATTACCTCCCCTTGATAATTTGGTTTAACGAGTTATCTCTCCTTGAAACCTAAAAAATGGTGTTTTGTCACTGTTTCTATGGTTAAATTCAGATTTCTTAGTGGCATATGGATCAAATTTATAATTCTGAGCTGTCTACCAGAAGATTTTTTTCTGAGAAAAAACTAATTCAGCTTTAACTAATAACAGAATTTAAGCCTATTTTCCATAGGCTTAAATGTAAAACTGAATCAGGATTATCTCCCCTAAGATAAACATATATTGAGAAACCAAACGGTGAAACAGTTTATTATTTCATTGTATTCAAATATTTAAAATGTCATTTAGTTAGCATCAAGATATGAAAAATGACAATTATGCATCTAATACTTTAAGTTTATGTTTTTGCAGCAATCATGCATAAATGCCACAGAACATGGCTTAGGTGTTGTTCCAAGTATCATATATAGGCAAATCGTCGGAGACCACCTTTAAATGAGGTATCCAACACTTTGGACCAAATATATTTTTCTCAAACATCCAAATAAGTCATTGCTACCTGGAAAGTTCCGGCAAATGCGGTTAATTGATGCCTTAGATCTGTGTGAACAGTTGTGCAAAACTCCCCACTCGTCATTGCAAACAGGTATTTCCTATCTGAGCCACGCTGCAGAAATAGCTATTTTTAAACTGAGGAAACTACGTCACAACTTACATTTTAGATCACGTTATATCGTCATCCTGGTAGTCCGTTCTGACGTCGATTTCTATATTTAGCAGATATCACTATCGTGCTTATTTATAGATTTGGACATCTTTTCGCAATGTGTACTGTCTAACTATGTAGGTAAAGTTCAAAATCGTTTTTACTTAGACTTAAGTACTAGCCTATGCAGAAATTTTGCCTAAATCCCCCAAAACAATTGAGAAGTATTGTTACATGCATTTAATATAGGCAAACTGTCGGATGGCACGTTTACAGGACGCCTCATTTAACTTAGAACATACATATAGAATAGATAGTTTCCATGTGATGTCAAAGGCACTGATAAGACAATTTAAGGCAGCCATCTTTGAAGGCAGAAGCTAATGCAGGCCGAAATCTGGAAATATGTGCTATATTAAACTCACCACTGTGTTTTGATTTTTCAGTCTAGTTTAGTTAATTATATATCAAATTAAACAGCTTTTATGAGTTATTTTAAATATCAAAACTGGTAGTTTAAAAGGTAAGAAAAATACAACCAAAAAAGATACGCTGTTTATTTTGTTTAAGGATGAGCCAATACTTTAATTTATTTCTATGTATTAATTCTTTGTGCATTTATCAATTTTGAAAAAATATTGTATTCTAAAAATACGAATTTCAAGAGCTTTCAAATGGTGTATAGCTTTTAATTTTTCAAATGATGAAATTACAAGAAAATACAATTACGCTTCTATACAATTCCCTTGAAGTTGCCATCAAAGATGGCTGCCAAGGTAAGGGATCTTCACTGATGTGGAAACTATCTATATCGGTTAAATACCTTTAAAAATCAATTCAAACGTTGTTTAAAAGCCCATTATGGTAACACAACATGAGCACCAAACAAATTACTTTACACCGTTCGAAACTAAACTGGTTAACAGGCAACGATAAAATGCAAACATCGCCATTGTTGTGTGTGTGTTTTTGTTTCCTTAAAATATTCTTATTTTGCATTGGCATGAGACAAGCAAGACGATTTAGGCGTGTCTAAAAATATAATTAACCGGAAGTAAGTCTGGTTACTAGGCAACGGTTTTCCGAACATCAGCATCCGCCAGTGTTTTAACGTGCATGTGATTTTTTTATTTCACACGTGCAAGCGACAAACAAGAATTTTAAGTCTGTCTAGACAAAGAAAACAGGGGTTTGTCTCGTGCATATGACCTTAAAAGATTTGAATTTTGAATTCTCGTGTTTTAGTACATGCTTGGACCAAGTACGCAATTGTGCATTGATAACCAAAAGACCTAGACAAATTGTGTATGTTTTTAGAATTCAATCTTGTAATTAACATAAATGTAGTAACTGTTTCATGTTTAAACTTACTGGGTTTATGCTTTCACCAACAGTTTTTCAGTTCTCTGAAGACGGTGTCCACTTGAAGCAGATATAGTGCTGCCTTCACCGTGTATATCATGCCGTGAATATCTGGCATGATACCACACTGGTCACATTATCCTGACACGGGCCAACCAGTCGTGGAACTACCCTTATATGTGCTTGAGCGTTATCAAGGGAGCTATACCACTACCATTTTTACGTCTTTGGTATGTCGCGACCCGGGATCGAACCGGGGACCTCCCGTAACTGGCGCCGACACTCTACCGATTGCGCTACCGATTGAGCATTGTAACATAAGCCAAACCTTGAAAAGGTACAGGACAAAGGTATTCACATGCAAGACAAATGTAAAAGTAAGAACAAATCTGTGATGAGTCATTTAACAAAAAGAGCAAACCTAACAGTTACCGCTCTGGAACGGTCAGTCGGCAAAAAGCACCGACAGGAGTGTTTAAACCGGTTGTACAGAGCTCTAACCTCAGCGGTTTCCTGAGGGTTTCTCAAATGCAAGATAAAAAGAAAACCGGTCTATTTGAAAAAATGTTCAAGCGCTGACTTTTTATTTTTATATGTTATGACGAAAGAAGTGACGTCATTGAAAACTATTGTTCACATAGTATGTAGAAAAAAGAGAAGTATTATTTTCATTGGAAGAACTACAAAAATTATTGATTTTAAGTAAAATTATTGTTGTTGTTTTTTAATCAAGAAAAGAAAATGATGACCAGAGAAGTGTAAATGGATGTAGCATCCTGTTCATGTGACAATGAAATTAAGGAACCAAAGTCCAACCTACGGGTTGGCGACTCAAGCCATCTTGCACAGAAAGCCATAACGCCGTCTATGTAGTCACTTTCCAGTTGTCGTATTAAATAGCGGTAAATATTGTATAGTAGGCTCGATAAGACGTCATAAAAGAGCATTTGTCAACAAATTTCGAAGGCAAGGTTATTTTGTGGCACAGCTAGGAATTAAACGCAAACCGCAACAGGATATAATATATTTATAGACGGTATTGCAAATACATTTTTTTTGCTGAAGTATATTGAACGCCCTTGAAAATATCACAACACTTTTGTTGTTGATTTTACTCGAACATATCTAGGGATGCGATGGGATTTGCCGGTATTTTTTGCCAATACTGTACAGCGACATGTCTATCATTATAGCAGAGGGGCACTTATGAGGTGCCCAGGAACTGGACCCGGCCGGTCCATTATACTGACACCGACGAGTCAGGCGTAATGCTGTCCCCTTAGTCCCGAGCGTTAGGAGGGAAGCCACTACTACCAACTTTAAAGTCTTTGGTTTGACCCGGCCGGGGTTTGAACCCACGACCTCCCGATCCGCAAGCCGATACTCTACCACCTGAGCTTTTGCGGCCGGTATTCGAACATATCTAGTGTTTTGTTTTATGATGATTATATTTTTACATCTTTTTGCACAAAAAATACTAACATGTCATCTTATTTTTCACAATTCCATTGTGTATCTTGTTTACAATTGTTTCAGAAATAGTTTTAAATTTTCTCATTAAATTAAAACAACAACACATTGAACAAAACAAAAGAAGATTTGTAAAAATTTGCAAATACAACAACAACTTCGCTTTCACATCTTCTTCCTTTTTTTTAAATAAATCGCAAAAAATATCATTATAGCGACGTCCAGCTATTTTGGTGGAAGAAGACCTCAAACAAATGTCTGGGTAGAACTACCGGCGCACCGCGGGTCAGTTGGAAGACCTTCCTACATTAAGTCCTTCACCCTAAACGGGACTCGAACCCACGCGGTGGGAGGCTAAGCGGTCAGAAGAGTTACAGGTCGGCGACTTGACCACTACGCCACGGGCGTCCCTTCCACATTCTTCAAACCTGGTCATTTATTCTATCTATACGCCATTGAGGGCAATTTAAAACGGGTTAAAAAGCATGTTTTTCCCAGCAGATTCTAAAATAAACTTCAAACTATATCAGGAGATAACATGTTGATACGCTGACCGACATTTTCTCCCCCTAAAAATGTTCACGATCATAACGCATGGTGCATGTGCGCTGGTCACAGACGGAATGTGTGTTCTAGACCAGGGTGTCTGTTTCCCCATTGGCTTATTAAAGGCGATATCTGATAATTTTGACCCCCAAAAAACAAAACAGACTTAGCTCAATTCAAAAGTTTATTTGTCTATTGGGTTTATTGTCTCACCAACAGTATTTCAGTTATCTGGAGACGGTGTCCACTTGAAGCAGATATAGTGCTGCCTTCACTGTGTATAGCATACCGTGAACACCTGGCATACTACTTCCAGTCACAGTATCCTGACACTGTGCCAACAAGTAGTGCAACTACCCTTATATTTGCTTGAGCGTTAGTAAGGGAGCTACACCTCTACCATTTTTTGGACTTTGATTGTCGCGGTCTAGGTTCGAACTCCCGTACCTGGAGCCGACGCTCTATTGATTGCGCTTCTAGATCTGGTCAAATCAAAAGTATTGTTTAACGTAATTTTAAAAGTGTTGTCCGACAGTTTGGACCAACATAGTTTTTTCTCAAATAACCAAATAAGTCATTGTTACCTGAAAAAGTCTTGCAAAATGCAGCTCATTGATGCCGTAGATCAGTGTGAACAGTGAAACGGAAATCTTCATTCCACATTGCAAATAGATATATCCTATCTGAGCCACGCTGCAAAGATAGCTATTTTTAACTAGGAAAATCAAGTGACGAATAATTTCTGCGATTACGTTATATCATCATCCGGGTAATCCGCTCTGACGTCAGTATCTATTTTTAGCTGAGATCACTATCGTGCTTATTTATAGATTTGGAATAATTGAACTTTTAGAGTGTTTTTATAGCGATTTGTACTGTCTTACAATGCAGACATTGTTCTAAACCGTCTTTACTTATACTAAAGTATGAGTTTATGCCGAATAGGGTTATGTTGTAAAATGAATTATAAGAATATCTATAAAGATTGAAATAAAAAAGGATTGTTAAAATTTATATCTATATCTAAACACATTATTTTATCACTATAAATTATGAAAAAATATCAATCATAATGCCCTAATAGCGAACATATTACCGTAGAATTTCATAATTTAATCATAAATCACCAACATATTACAGCATAGTCTGACAGGAAGCTGATAATGGCAGTTTATGAGTATAAACTATGAGTTTTGTAAACGTACACAATATAAAGGTAAATTTAACTAATAAAGACGATGCAAACAATTTACAGCAGAAATAATGTGTTCCTTCCTGTAATATATTGGTAATATTGCAGAATATTTCCTCTGCATTAAATTAGTATAATAACTAAAAACTTATATGTATAAATGTAAGTACCATCCTCCATCCACCAGTTAACATAGCTTTACCTAATTACACTGTTGTCTTATTTCACTTACTTTTTTCTGTTTATGTATGTTGACAAGAAGTTTAAAAGTTCACGTCAATAAAACATATGTTCTGTTCTGTTCTGTAACTTGGAGTGAGCTGACTGTCTTTGGTTTAATGAAAGGGGGCAACCAATAGATTTCCCATATCAAATTTATGCAACAATAAATTACCCATGATGTTTGTTTGTTTGTTGTTGTTTGTTTTTTGTTTGTTTGTTTTTAAACAACGTCGAGCTATTTTGGTTGAGGACAGACAGGCAGACAGACAAATACTTTATTAACACTCATGTACATACATGTACAAAATGAGGATCTGTACAATTGGTTTTTATATATTACTATGTTAAGTTCGGTCAAACAAGTGAACTTCTAGAATAGAGGTGATGTTAATGGAAGTAGGGATATTTTGTTAGTAAGGAGGTTAGTGGGGTTGGGGTGGATGGGGGAACACCCAGGATAATATAGTTTCTAAACACAAAGGTTACATGATGACATAGCAAATGAAATAGTCGTAGAACAGCTGTTACACATTTTTATTATACAACATAAACTGTTAAAGAGAAAACAATAATAGATAAAATAACCTTATAATTAAAGTATCTATATTTTTATTCATTTAGAAATGTTATTTGTGCATTTTCCCCCCTGTAGAATCCAATTTCAGTCGACCTAAATTAACATTATATGAGTAATTCGCCTTTTTTGTAATGTAAAACAGTGCCTCTTTTGGGACATATATTGCTGTTGGGGACACCACATGAAAATAAA
Organism: Sinonovacula constricta; assembly: GCA_007844125.1. Taxonomy (NCBI): domain Eukaryota; kingdom Metazoa; phylum Mollusca; class Bivalvia; order Cardiida; family Solecurtidae; genus Sinonovacula; species Sinonovacula constricta. Next base: position 48,396,759 of record CM017566.1, read on the forward strand.
CTGATGGACTTTCCAGAACCCGAGGTAATATAAATTTAAACTCGAGTCTGAGACCATTCTCAAGGTTCTAATTGGCTGAAGTTAATGTTAAATATCAATTCTGATATCAGATGCTTGAAAATGATCTCGGACTCTATCTTAAAGCTTTAAAATGTCGAACCCAAGACCCGAGTCGGAGAGTTGACTCAGTGCGCTCACCACCGAAAATTCGGTGAAACGAGGTGCGGCGTAAATTCACCTATATTTAAATAAAACATGAACACCCAAGAATGTTGCGGTTAGATAAGCGAGCTAGCAACTCTCTCTCCCCCCAACCCCCGTGCCCCTCTCTCCCATCACCGTCTGGCGTTTATACAAACACTTTGTATATCCACGAGCATGTCAGAGCGTACCGACAATCAGTTCAAACTTTATTCGATGTGGGTTTGTGCTTTTTTTTTAATATGAAAGCTTTTCAAAGCCGGTTTATTGAGGATTTTTCATTCATTATTATGTCTGTCTGAGGTCTGCAGTTGGCGGATTAAAGTAAGACGTAGATAAAGCATGTATACCAGTGCTGGGTGTAAAGGGTTCTTTAATGCCAGGGCAAAGTAATTTATAAAATCTTGTTCAAATACAGTGTGACATTCCCAGACGCTTTTGGAAGTTCGTGATAAAAAATAACGTCATTAGAGGCTAAAAAGGTCTGTCTTATCCATTCAACGTGGCTTTGGGAGAACTTAGAAATTTATTGAGTAATATATCCCGTAATTCTCAACCAACTTACGTACGGAAAGTGTAAATTCTGTATTCGGGCTTTTTATAAGCGCAGCAACAGTATAGAGATTTTATAAAGAAAGCGAGATGCCCAAACAAATCTAGAACTAAGTTTAGTCTTATCTAAAAACAAACTTATCACAAAAGTGTACATTTTTTTATTTTATTTATTTATTATTTTTATTTTTTTAATTATTTTTTTATACGTACATGGCACACAAACCCGCTCAACCCGCACTTCATAATTATTTAAATAATTACGTCATCATTTAGCCAATCACTTTCCTGTTTATGAGTAACATTTGGCGTCTATGCTCGCATGCGAAGTTTGAAAAAACACTATGTTATTGAGATTCTGTTCATGAATTATGTATGTCTTTTCCCCCGCTAGCTTAGTTTAAAAATACTATGTTGGAGAGATTCAAACAGCAAAAAATCAAAACATAACAACCCCCCTCTCCAAAAACAAAAACAACAGCAAAACAACAACAAACAATCAAAACAAACAAACCCCGCACTCAAATCAACAACATCAAAAAAAGAATAATGGTTGAAAAGCGTTGCTTGCAGCGTTTTTCAATATATCTAAAGTAATGAAAAGCTGACAACACGACCTTGTTAACAACATTATATTCGTAACAAATTTACTGGTGTTTGATTCACTATTTTATAAATAAAGTTTTACAAAGTTCTCGTTTTAGCAAAAACAACAACAAGAACAAAACATACCAACCAGAAAAGTGACCATGTCGTTATAATTAAATGTACGACAGTCTTTCTTGATCTTTTCCAGGTAAAATAACAAAAATGTCAGTCTAAGCACTTTGATGGCGAGATGCCGTCGCCTTTCTTAGAATAATTAATGAATTCGGAAAACAAGGTAAGCAAAGACTATCATGGAAAATTTTATACTTTAATTTTATTCAGCAAAGTACAAAGGCAGTTATATGTCTGTGGTGGAACAGTCATCTCCGAGGAGTTCCGATTGCTTCTGATTCAATCGGAACATTCGTGTACTTTCGCCATATTGCATAATATTTTTTAAGTACACCACAGCGTTCAAACATAGTTATTCATTATCATTCAGCCTTTTTGCTGGAAGAAGACCCCAGAAAAATGTCTGGGTAGAACCACCGGCGCATAGCAGGTCAGTTTGAAGACCTTCCCACATTAAGTTCTTCGCCCCTAACGGTGCTCGAATCTACGCGGTGCGAGGTTAAGCAGTCAGGAGTTACAAATCGGCGACTTTACCACTGTGTTGTATCATCTGCGGCTAAGAAGTCATCGTCGAAATATCATTTGGCCTCTTAGTCAATGTTTACTAACATTTACTGACGTAAGTATCTGACTTGGCTTTATCACACGGTCTGTTCTCTTGAGTCAGGAGGATAGAGGTATGACTGAGTTAATGTTGTTCATAATAACGTGACGGGGTGATTTCTTATGCGTACGAATACTAACGTTCGTAACTTAGTTGATTGTTGATAATCTGTAACTGTGCGTTACAAGATTGTTGATAATCCATAACAATATTTTGTTGGTTTATTGGGTTTATCGCACATCTTGTCACATATTCCCATCAAAGGTAATAAATATCACAGTTTGAACCCTTTTTTTTCTAAAAAAAATATAATTAAATAAAAAAAATATTGTTACCTGAAAAGATCCCTTAAAATGATGTTTAAACAGTCCTAGAGCTATGTTTGTTTGTTTTTTGGGTTTATCGTCTCGCGAACAGTATTTCAGTTATCTGGAGACGGTGTCCACTCGAAGCAGATGTAGTGCTGCCTTCACTGTGTATAGCATTCTGTGAACATGGCATAATAGAAAACTCAGTTAAATTATCCTGACACCAGGCCAGTCGTGGAACTACCCTTATATTTTTTGAGCGTTAGCAAGGGAGCTAGCTATACCACTACCATTTTTAACGACTTTGGTATGTCGAACCCGGGGCCTCCCGTACCTGGAGCCGACGCTCTACCGATTGCGCTACCAGGTACGGTCCAGATTGTGTTTTGTAAACATTTCCTCTAGAAGGGGGTACTACAATAATCGCAAGGTTTTATGTGGATGTTTTGAATCAAAACAGTCGACCATTTCAAACCTTAAACGTAACCTTGCTTTATTGAAGACTTTCTTTATGAAGATGCTCTTTTATTAGAAATTGCCGCTCACTAAATAGACAAATACAAACAAAGAAATAAGACAACTCAGATATAATGACCATTCCGTTTAATGCACATAAAAGAGATATTTAAAATAATAATAAGAACTGCAACAATTTCAAACATTTTAAACATCTCTTTAAAGGTGGTAACAGACAGATTTGACCAAAAATATGTTCATTTTACATCTTGGTAAACTGTCGTTATCTGAACAGATCTCATAAAATGCTATTTATCGATGTCCTACACCTGTCGGAAAAGTAAACCATAACGTCATAATCGCCATTACAAACTTGTATTTCCTATCTGAGCCAAGCTGCACAGTTAGCTATTTTTAAACCAAGAAAATCATGTGACCACTAATGTTTTAGTTCATTCACGTCATCCGCTGTGACGTCAATGTCTATTTTTAGCCGGAATTCCGTTCGTTCTTATTTACAGACAATGTTACATATATAAAATGTAGGCAAACTGTCGGATGTCACCTTTAATGTCAATAAAGGCAGTCGTTTTGTCTCTTATTATTTCAAAAACCTCTCGCCTGACCATTAGCGGATCTAGAATTGGACACATTTTAAAAAGGGAGAATTTCTACACAATAACAGCTATGACATACTTTTAAAAGACCTAACCAATGGAAAAAAAATCATTTTTATCACTATAATATATCTAAGCAACTAAAAAGCCATCACCAGCAACACAGTCAACTAGTAGGACATGTTCAAATATAGTTTGAACTTATAGTCAAAATGTAGGACACGGTGTCATTAACTTTGTCTATCCCGAAGACACATATACACGTGGCAATGATGAAGATTTAATTAGGATATGATTAACACAGCATGAGTGTGTTTTTCCACTGATGGTATATCACTTGCACAGATGGAATATTATAATGACATCAAGGGTAGTTGTGGATGATTTGACATCAACGGTAGTTGTGGTTGTGATGACGCTGCGGCTGATGATGGCTATTTCGCGGTTAAAGATTATGACGACGATGATAATGATTAATACGATGATGATTAATATTATAATTTGTATGAAGATTAATATATGGATGATTAATATGATGATTATCATCAATATGAAGAATATTATGATTCATATTAGCGGCAATATGATTATTAATACATCGACGATGATTAATTTTAGCATTACTAGGATTATTAATAATATGATTAGCATGGTGATTGTTGCAGCATTAATGTGATGATAAATATCAGCATAAATGTGATGATAAATATCAGCAGTACTGTGATGATTAATATCAGCATTGATACGATGAGTAATGTCAGTATTGATACGATTATTAATATCAGTATTAATGTGATGATTAATGCCAGCATTAATACGATGATTAATATCATCGTTAATGTGATGATTAATATCAGCATTTATACGATCATTAATATCAGCATTAATATTATTAATATGATGATGGTAACTGGGACGACGATAATGATGATGATAAAGACACACATAAGCACAACCCCCATCTTCATCATCTACGTCATTTTATCTCCTCAACAAGAAAGACAAGTTTGTAGACCAATTAGTTATCATACAGCTCTGATAATAAATAACATATAATAAATATTCAAAAGTCAACAACTATGGTGACCTGGGTATCTATCTATCTACGTTGTTATTCTATATGAGGGCTGACTTTTCTAAATCAGGAAGACTACATTCACACTGACACTGGTCTTCCGGGTTCTAAAAATACGCAAAACGTTGATGGCACGTAGTTTGTATATTATGTCCTCGTTATGATTTGCGCAGGCTCGATGCCCTCCTTTTTCTCGAATAAGCCCAAATATAGCAACGAATCCATGTTATCAGACGCTTTTATGATGCGTGATTAACAAGGGTTACCTAGACGCTAATTAAATTACGTTAGTAGGTCTGACAGAAAGAACTTAACTACAGGGGTGGTTACACTAAATACCGACCGGAAGTAGAATGTGTGACATGGATTTTTTCTCTTTAGTAACAGTCTGTTGCTATGTTTTGGCATTAAATTTCCTATTTTGAAGGTAATCTGAACCTTTTTGGTATCAAAAGGAAGCTGAAACTATGTAGAATTAAAAGAAAGCAAAAGTCTTTAACCCCTATGCACAATAATGGACTGATCCACTTTTACAGGAAGTACATATTTCAATGAAATTTGACGGTTGCCGACTGGCAATTTGGCGGTATGCGCAGTCTATGAAGCTAAACATTCTTTCAAGTTGCAAAAGTTGCCTTATTTCTGGGTCTTTCTGATAGACAATAAATAGCTCGTTTCACCTATATATGGTTATGGGGGTCTATCATAACTTGGTCGTTGTGCAATTTGTTTCCATTTTTTCGCGATTCACTATAGAATATAGAACAAACTTATTTAGTGGCGTCTAACCTACATCAGTAGGTCAAACAATTACAACTTCTCGGACAGAAATGCCTAATGTAGAATGACGGTATTACCCAAGCAATGCCGACCTTTGTAGAAAGTATGTACATTGTATATTAAAATTGGTTTACACGTATTATGCGACGAGCGAACTTGATACCAGGCTTTGAAACAACAGCTGAATTTCAAATGTTTAATTTCAACATCAGTCCTGATGGTATACAGTCACTTTAAGATGACCGCTTAAAAGAGTTCCAAAACATCAAAACATTTGATCGGCAATTTTTAAAAACAGCACTTTTTATGTTTTCATATTAAGAAATTCAGATCTCAACTAAACGGATGTATAATCATCAAAACGGACCTATAATCAACAAAACGGACCTATAATCAACAAAACATCTATTTAACAAAACAGAATTACAATCAGCAAAAGGAATCTATAAACAGCTAAAACGTATCTATAATCTGCACAAGGGACAGATAAACAACTAAACGGATATGAAACCGAACCGGATCTTTAATCTATGACGTTGACATACCTTGTAAAAGATGCCCCTGTTCCGGTTTTGAATGTACAGTGATGTTGGGGAACAATATCTCTGCTATTGTTATTAGCTATAACAAATTTGTACTTGTGTGTTTATTTATATTACAACAAGAGCAATTTATTGCCCGATTCAAAAGAAATAAACTTTTAAAAAAATACATGTATATTCATAAAACACACACAGCCTATACAAGAAATATTTTTACAAATACAAGTTTATATACAAGTTTATATTTTTAGTGATATGTAGTGGTGTACGTTTGAAAGAAAGCAACAAAAACCAAAAACATTTTTTTCTGTAAAAATCTGAAAAAATCATTACTTCCGATTATTTGAGTGTGCGATCAAATGCTCTAAAGCAAATCATAAAATCTGATGACTTGTACCGCACGAAAACTTGTCCTATCTTTTGCCCTACCATCCCTTTTTTCATTGACAAAAGTCACAGTACAGAAAACATGTCTCAAAATAGATCGAGACCGGGACAACTAGACCGGTTCAAATATTTACCGACAGCCCACGTAAAATTTAACAAGAAAGGCGACAAGTCGATAACGCTGTGTCAAGGGCCATAACTTTATTACTTCAGTTCTAGTTATGGTTTGTTTGTTAAGTGTATCGTCCCACCAATAGTATTTCAGTTATCTGGAGACGGTGTCCACTAGAAGCAGATAGTGCTGCCTTCACTGTGTATAGCATGCCGTGAACACCTGGCATGATACCACACCCAGTCACATTATCTTTACACCGGACCAAACACTCGTGGAACTTCCCTTATATTTGCTTGAGCGTTAGCAAGGGAGCTATACCACTACCATTTTAACAACTTTGATATGTAGCGGCCCGGGATCGAACCCTGGGCCTCCCGTACCTGCAGCCGACGCTCAGGTGGCGGATGGAGGGACTGTAGAGCCTCCCAACTTTGCTTTTTTTGCATCGCAGAGGCACAATTATGGTCATTATAGCGACGTCCGGATATTTTAGTGGATGGAGACCTCAAGACAAATGACTGATAAGAAACGCCGCAATCATCACCGAGGAGTTCTGATTGTTTCTGATTCAATCGTAACAATTTGGACACTGTCGCTATTTTGCATCATATTTTTTTTTTAATTATACTACAGCGATCAAGCATAGTCATTATAGCGCCATTCAGCTTTTTTGCAAGAGAAAGATCCCAGACAGATGTCTGGATAGAACCAGTGTCGCACCGCACGCCAGCTAGAAAACCTTCTTACACTTAGTCCTTCGCTTCGAACGGGAATCGAGAGGCTAAGCAGTGAGGGTAGTAACAAGTCGGCGACAATACCTCTTAAGTCTTAATAGAATGTATTTTGAAATTAATCGCAGCTACCAACAATCGTCATTATAGCAATGTTCAGCTAATTTGTTGGAGGCAAATGTCTGGGTAGAACCACGGGCGTACCGCAGGCCAGCTGGATGACCAACCCACATCTACTCCTTTGCCCCGAACGGGATTCGAACTCACACTTTGCAGTCAGAGGAGTTACAAGCCGGCGACTATACCATCACGTCACCACCCCTCAACATCAGGCTTTCCAATTTTATATAACAAACTTATCCAGGATGTGTCAGTTCACTGCGCTTGTAAAAAAAATTCCCCGCCCAAAAGTGTACATATATATTTTTACATCCCAGAAACATAAAATTCATCTCAGTCATGTGAAGATGAATAAGTATAAGATTGAGACTAATATTTCACACGCTGGGTGATTAAATGAATGAACGTTTTGAGTGTTAATCATCAAAGCTCTCAGGCGGATATAAGTGAATGGGGAATCTTGAAGTGTCGCAGCAACAGATAAAGAAAAAGTACAACCTGCAGGACATAAACATACCGACAAGTAACCGAACATGATCATGCATTTATCACGCTGAGCAGCTCTGATTTTAGAAATCTCGATATGGTTTTAGCAAGTTTGGTCAAGTTATGTGGAGAAAGAATTTACGGTACAAAATTTTATAAATTTGACTGCAAGTGTTTGTGAAGGGTGTATCGGACAGATTTACCGCTAAAATTCATGCGGAGAGTTGCATCATCAAGACAGATGGCGGGAAGGTATACAAAACCATCAGCACCACTACCAGCAACATCGTCATCATGATCATGATGATCATCACCACCACCACCGTCGTCGTCATCATTACCATCATTGGCATCATCATCACCACACCTTCATCATCATCATTACAGTCATCATCATCATTACCATCATTATCATCATCATCATCACCACACCATTATCATCATCACCACACCATCATCATCATCATTACCATCATTGGCATCATCATCACCACACCATCATCATCATCATTACAGTCATCATCATCATTACCATCATTATCATCATCATCATCATCATCATTTTCATCATCACCACACCACACCACCGCCTTCATAATCATCATCAAAATATGTTCTCCACCACCATCATCGTCGTCGCCGTCGTCATCACCAACACCACTATAATCATCACAAAATATGTTTTCGACCACCGCTACCATCACCAGTGAACTTACTCCATTACTTACAAAGCCACCCTAGCTGTACCGCACCGGAGAAATAGTCGATAATAGGCAAGTCAATAAAATCTTACTCCTCAAATATGTTCACACCCAATTTCTCTTCAAATTACCACAAACCGTTTCGAATGTATATACTTCAAGGTCACATTACGATCTCATCCTGAACGCCCAGTTAACCGTTCCAGATTTTGACCGCCTCTTAAGGCTGGAGAGCCTTTCGAAAAACTGCCCAGCAGCTGCAACATATGCGTCAAATACTACACGAGGTATTAGCAAAATTACAACATTTAGTAATTATACGTTCTTCTATTACAAAAAATATTGCATTGTCGTTCTAAATTGTATTTTCGGTGTATCTTAGTGATGAAATTTCACGAAGAAGCTCAAAATTTTGAAATTGAGGGACACATTTTCCCAGGACAAAAATCAGTGTAGCGTTAATCCGCCCGCCTAGACCTCATTCAGGTTTGGACAGAAAGTAGGCCGGGTTTGTTTTGATCCTATACTTATCGAAATAAGAGATTCAGACCCGGATATGACCAAGCCACCCAACTTAAGAGGAGATAATCTGGTTATGTATTGCATTCTTTTTGCATTTTATTGTAAATTATGTTGTTTTTGTTGTTGTTTTTCTTTAAATACAGCACAGGGATCATTCTTTATCATTAAAGCGACGTCCAGCTATTTGGTGGAGGAAAACCGCGGACAAATGTCTGGTTAGAACCACCGGCGCACCGCAAGTCAGCTGGAAGACCTTCCCCCATTAAGTCCTTAGCCCCGACCGGCACTTGAACCCACGCGGCGAGAGACTTAGAAGTCAAAAGAGTTACAAATCGGCAAACTCTACCACTACGCCACGGGCGCCCCACATTGTAAATAAAATCTGGCAACACTTTTAATAAATCTTAACCAAACATTACATAAAAACAACATCAAAATTGCCTCAAAAAGTTAAGTTTATGCGTACTAAGTACTGAAGGGATTGGTGGAAAAATTCAAGGCTTACATAAAAGTACAATCCTGCTTAAGGAGCTTTGGTGACCTCGGGATTTGAAAAAAGATATTAAGGATATTAAGCTATTAGCATTCCATGACAAAAGTCCTGCAGATTATAGATCTTTAAGGTAATTAGGTAATTAGACCAGGGTGCGCTTACCCGAAGTGTCTTAAAGGTGGTATTCGACAGTTTGGACCAAAAATATTTTCAATAAACGTCATAATAAACCATTGTTACCTGAACGGATATCGCAAAATGCTGTTAATTGATTACCTACACCTGTCGGAAAAAGTGAATCCCAACGCTAGAATAGTTTTTTCAAACATGTATTTCCTATCTGAGCCACGCTGCACAGTTAGCTATTTTTAAACTAAGAAAACCACGTGACCACTTATATTTTAGGTCATGCACGTCATTCGCTATGACGTCGCTGTCTATTTTATCAGGGACCCCAATCGTTTTTATTTATAGATTTGAAAAGAATGAACATTTAAGTGTTGACCAATAGCAATGTTGCATCTCGGTTATCCCTTCCCCAACAGCAATATTGCATCTGGGTTATCCCTTCCCCAATAGCAAAGTTGCATCTGGGTTATCCCTTCCCCAATAGCAAAGTTGCACCTGGGTTATCCCTTTCCCAACAGCAATATTGCATCTGGGTTATTCCTTCCCCAATAGCAAAGTTGCATCTGGGTTATCCCTTCCCCAATAGCAAAGTTGCACCTGGGTTATCCCTTTCCCAACAGCAATATTGCATCTGGGTTATCCCTTCCCCAACAGCAATGTTGCATCTGGGCTATCCCTTTCCCAACAGCAATATTGCATCTGGGTTATCCCTTCCCCAACAGCAAAGTTGCACCTGGGTTATCCCTTTCCCAACAGCAATATTGCATCTGGGTTATCCCTTCCCCAATAGCAAAGTTGCATCTGGGTTATCCCTTCCCCAATAGCAAAGTTGCACCTGGGTTATCCCTTTCCCAACAGCAATATTGCATCTGGGTTATTCCTTCCCCAATAGCAAAGTTGCATCTGGGTTATCCCTTCCCCAATAGCAAAGTTGCACCTGGGTTATCCCTTTCCCAATAGCAATGTTGCATCTGGGCTATCCCTTTCCCAATAGCAATGTTGCATCTGGGCTATCCCTTTCCCAACAGCAATATTGCATCTGGGTTATCCCTTCCCCAACAGCAATATTGCATCTGGGTTATCCCTTCCCCAACAGCAAAGTTGCACCTGGGTTATCCCTTTCCCAACAGCAATATTGCATCTGGGTTATCCCTTCCCCAATAGCAAAGTTGCATCTGGGTTATCCCTTCCCCAATAGCAAAGTTGCACCTGGGTTATCCCTTTCCCAACAGCAATATTGCATCTGGGTTATTCCTTCCCCAATAGCAAAGTTGCATCTGGGTTATCCCTTCCCCAATAGCAAAGTTGCACCTGGGTTATCCCTTTCCCAATAGCAATGTTGCATCTGGGCTATCCCTTTCCCAATAGCAATGTTGCATCTGGGCTATCCCTTTCCCAACAGCAATATTGCATCTGGGTTATCCCTTCCCCAACAGCAATGTTGCATCTGGGCTATCCCTTTCCCAACAGCAATGTTGCAACTAGGTTATCCCTTCACCAATAGCAATGTTGCATCTGGGTTATCCCTTCCCCAATAGCAAAGTTGCATCTGGGTTATCCATTCCCCAACAGCAATGTTGCCAATGGGAATCTCATATACCCATTTGCAGAAATGTACCTTGATTTAGATATCCCTACGATCTTGTTGCAAAGTTGTAACGTCCTCAATAGCAAAGCTGTATCGGCGTCATCGTATCCGAAATAGCAGTTGCGACCAGACTTTTTCATCTCTCCATATGAAAACATGTCACTTAAAAGACGATAAAATATATTGAAAAAATCAAATCATGCCCATTTCGTATTTTGATGTACATTAATATAACCAAGGGCAATGCAAATCAGACACTCAATAAAAATGAGGAAATGTTGCTTAAGTTAATTAGAAACAAAGGCGACAGAGCGATCAAACGTCACATCTTTCGTCGCGGTGGCACACTCTCTTGATTTCAGCAAATAAACCTCGTCGGTTTACACACATAGGTAGGTAGACAAATATTTTGTTGACAATGCCCCATATTGCGGACTGGAGTTCAAGGCAAACTTGTTGCACACGACTACGTGTAGCAGTGTAATGGAACGTCAACGTCAACGTCAACGACGCTATTAAACGTGGTATCCCGACAGTTTGGTCATATTTTTTGTCCTCAAATAACCAAATAAGTCAGCTGAAAAGTTCTTGCAAAATGTCAGAAAAGTGAACCATAACGCAACAATGTATTTTAACAGTCAGAGTGATTTTCTGCGCGATAATTTCTGTCTAACAATTCAGTTAGTGTTTAAAATCGTATTTATTAAGACTAAAGTATGTGTTTATACAAAAATTACGCCAAAATTCATAAAAGCAGATGCTCGATATTGTTATATGTTTTTGATATATTAGATGAAGGCAAACTGTCGTATACAACCTTATATCCGACAGTTTGCCTAGATCTTGTATATGTAATATCAGTAAATAAGGACGATTGGGATTCCTGCTAAAAATAGACATCGACGTCACAGCGGATGACGTGGATTAACTAAATAAGTGGTTACGTGGTTTTCTTAGTTTAAAAATAGCTAACTGTGCAGCGTGATTCAGATAGGAAATACATGTTTGAAATGACGACTGTGGCGTTATGGTTAAATTTGCAGACAGGTTAAAGATATCATTAAACAGCCTTTTGCGAGATCTGCAATGTAACCATGATTTATGAAGATGTTTAATGAAAATATTTGGTCCAAACTGTTGGACATCCCCTTTAAAGCCAAATTTTAAAGTCATATACCTATTTTCTAAGCATTTTCCACAACTATCCATCCGTACGCGCGCCGTGCACCATTCGCAGGTCTGACAGCTATAAAGACAATTACTTCCTCCAGGGCCGGATCGAGAAAATTTTGGTGTGTGTGTGTGGGGGGGGGGTGTTATGAATCAAGATCCATTCAACTTTAATGATAGATATATATCCCTAACTTCGACCTAAACAGTAGACAGAAAAAATTACTTTAAAAGCTTAGTATTTTTTAAGCTTAGATGTATGTGTTTGCACAACTCTACTCTTTTACCTGGTTGGTGGGTGAGGGATGCATGCCCCAACCTCTTCCCTGAATCGTACCCTGAATTCCGCCAAACAATTTATCTATCTGGTCAACGTTTCAATCAGATCTGCATTTGTTTGCATGGTCTCTGGTCTGTCTGTTTTCTAATTAATTTTAGAATCCGGTACTTCTTTTTCAACACGCATACCATTCACCCCCACATAATGAAATGTCCAGAAAAAATACAATGTACACCACCTTTGGGGATGAAACGTATGTTAATATTTACATGTTTTTAATCTAGCTCAGTATGGACAGTCCATACATACCTTCCTCATACATAAATTCATGACATTAACAAAGAAGGTCGTTGAAACAGTTTGTGTGTCTCACGAATATTTCACGAATATTTTATTTTCCTAATTATCTAGGCACGAGGGGAGACGAGGTTAAGGACCGCAATAAAGGACAGTTTTGATTCATAATCACTCTTCTTCAGTCATAACGCAAGTTACTTGTCAAGGACTCACCGGACCTGGTAGCGCAATCGGTAGAGCGTCGGCTCCAGGTACGGGAGGTCCCGGGTTCGATCCCGGGCCGCGACATACCAAAGTCGTTAAAAATGGTAGTGGTATAGCTCCCTTGCTAAAGCTCAAGCAAATATAAGGGTAGTTCCACGATTGGTTGGCCCGGTGTCAGGATAATGTGACTGGGTGTGGTATCATGCCAGGTGTTCACGGCATGCTATACACAGTGAAGGCAGCACTATATATGCTTCAAGTGGACACCGTCTCCAGATAACTGAAATACTCAAGTTTCAAGTTTCAAAGTTTATTAGCAACTCGACATATACATGTCTGGCCATTTACAATAAATATCAAATATGGCTAAGACGTCATAAAGTCAATGTGCGAACAAAATTAACAAACGTGGATATATAACATGAACAATGTAAAAACAGTTTCTACCAATAATATACATAAATATTGATTGACCGACAGTTATATAACTCCTATGGCATTACTTCGGATAACATTTGCCTACTGTTGGTGGGACGATACACCCAATAAACAAACTTGTCAAGGACACGAGATTCTCGCGAGGTGTTCCGTGACCTTGGACTCATGACCCATGTAACCGGATGTCACAGTAAGCTAAATATTTAAATAAGAAACACAATATGATTAAATTAGAACCCATTTACACTAGAATATAAACTGGTGTTGAAATTCAATATGAAGTTTACTGAATGTGTATTGTATGTTGTATGTATACAACACTATATTTGATTGCTCAAGACGTATTATACTTGTACATGTAAGAAATTAGATCAATAAAATAACTTAAAAAATCGCTTTAAATGCTGGAAATAACAGTTTATACTGTTAGTGCGATCTTTTAACTGCAAACTTTCAATAATGGAGGTGTTAATAAAGGCGGTATCCAACAATTTGTCTATATCAAATGCAGCTGACAAGATCGCCGTTTTGGGAAAATTAGGCATAAACTCATATTTTATTCTAAATAAAGACGATTTAGAACACTGCGTCAACTGTTAGAAATTAGAAAATGTTAAATCAATCGTTTTAAATGTTTATTATTTCCAAATATATAAATAATCAAGACGGGGAAGTCTGTCAAAAACAGCTACCGACGTCACAGAGAAACTACCCGGATGCTGATATAACGTGATCTCAAAAATGTGTCACGAGACTTTCTTAGTTTAAAAATAGTTATCCCTGCAGCGTTGCTCAGATAGAACATAACTGTTTGCAATGACAAGTGTGGATTTATGCTTCTTTGTTCAGCCAGACCTATGGCGTATTTTGCCGGTACTTTTTAGGTAACAATGTCCTATTTTGGTTATTTGAGAGAAAAAAAGTTAGGTTCAAACCGCGGATAACACCTTTAAAACATATGGTGTATTCACTTGTTTGCACCATTTTTCTCATTTATATTGTATGATCCTCTTTTTATGACAGATGTTATTCAAATTTGCATACAGGTACACTTGTCATAACGCTTGTAAAGTGCTTTCTTAAAGGCGGTATCCCACAGTTTGGACCAATTTTTTCCCCGCTAGTAACCAAATAGACCATTGTTGCAAGAGAAAGTTTTGTTAACTGCTGTTTACTAATGCTCCAATCTCTGTGAACAAGGAAGCATAAATCCCAATTCTTTATTAATTTGACAGGACCTGTTAGAGCAATCGGTTGAGCGTCGGCTCCAGGTGCGGAAGGCCCCGGGTTCGATCCCGGGCCGCGACATACCAAAGTCGTAAAAATGGTAGTGGTATAGCTCCCTTGCTAACGCTCAAGCAAATATAAGGGTAGTTCCATGACTGGTTGGCCCGGTATCAGGTTAATGTGATATGGTGTGGTAGCATGCCACGTGTTAACGGCATGCTATACACAGTGAAGGCAGCAATATATCTGCTTCAAGTGGACACCGTCTCCAGATAACTAAAATACTGTTGCTGGGACAATAAACCAACCAAACAAACAATTCCTTTTTGCAAACATGTATTTACTATCTGAGCCACCCTGCATCTAGGAAAATCACGTGGCGACTCACTTTTAAGATGACGTTATATCGTCATCCGAATAATAAGCTCTGACATTAGTATCTATTTTTAGCAAAGTCCAGTATCGTGCTTATTTTAAATTAGGAAAGAATGAACATTTAGTTAATTTTTTTTGCAAATTGTACTGTCTAACAATACAGTGAGTGTTCAAAATCTTCTTTACTTAAACTAAACTATGAGATTATGAAGAAGAAATGGCCAAATTCTCCAAAGCAAAGGCAAGATATAGTCACATGTATTTGTTTGTTTTGTTTTTTGTTACATCGCACCGACACAATTATGATCATATACGCCCAGCCAATTATTGGTGGAGGAAGACCCCAGACTTATGTCTAGGTAGAACCACCAATGCACTGCAGGTTAAAAGGAGACACTTTCCCACATGAAAGTTCTCAACCGGACCGGGATTCTAACCCATGCGATGATGGGCTGAGGCTGCGCCCCTACATGTATTTGATATAGGCAAACTGTCGGGTACCACATTTAATCGTACAGAAAAGCCGTGTTTAATTAAAATCTACATTAATCCCTAGACACAAATGTACAAACACGACTCCAATACGAGGAACAATCAGTCCAATGTGCATGAATTATCAAGCTTGCGCAAACAAATCAATGTTGTATTTCAATAAAGAGGCGATCATTATCAACAACCGACCTTGAAATAGAACAAAAGCATCTCCAGTTAGATTACATGATATGTAAACACCAGGTTTTGTAAGCAATGCGTTTGTTATCAGCAGGTTATATTCAATACCGTCCGGTCAAATCTCATGCGTTATCCGAATCATTTTTAAAATCATGCATTTTTGTCAATCATCTCGAACAATGGAGTGATAAGCGAAAATTAAAACAGAGTTTTATTACGTCTGCTTCAATTCCAATATGTTCTATTCCTGACTTTGCGTTATCATAAATATCTAACTAGGAATGGTGGCGAGTTTGTTTAATGGCTCCGCTCTGGAATGCATTTCTTATGGGAAAGATAATGTAGCCGGCAAAAACGAGAAATCGCAGTTATTCGGCGGGAACTTTTTCAGAGAAAAGAACTGAGTATTCCGGGTTTTTTAAAAGTGTAGCTTGCAACAATAATGTGTAGCTTGCAATTATAAAAAGTAGCTTGAATTTGTAGAAATTCGCTGCTGTTTGGTGAAGTTTTGTTAAAAATAAACCGAGTATACTGACATAAGCAACGCAGCATGTAAATACAGATGTAGCAGAGAACCAGGAATACAAAGTAGCAAATACTCTACTTCTCATCAGAGTTATGGTTCGTTACTGTCAATGTTTATGTAATTAATCAACAGAGTAAGACAGTGTTTAGTTCCCACGATAGCCATCTTCTTGTTTAAAGCGCATGCTGTATACGGCGTCTTGGATGTCTCATATCCAAGCTCTGTCTTGTTTTGTTGTTGAAATACATCGCAGCGATACAATTACGGTCACTATGGCAACGCACGTCTCTTCCGACTTCTGGCTAGAACCGCCGACGCACCGCAGGTCAGCTGGAAGACCTTCAAATTAAGTCCTTAACCTGACCGGGACTCGAACCCACGCGATGAAGGGCTAGGCAGTCAGTGGAGTTACAAGTGTTACGGGCGTCCAATGGTGGTCCAGTCCAGCTAGGTTCTAGCAGGGGGAGGGGATGGTTGGATGTGTGTGTGGAGGGGTGCGGGGACACGGGGTTATCCACCAAAGATAATTTTAAAAATTTCAAAATGACCTCAAGCTGGGATGACTTTATTTTCAAAAGTTACAAATTTTCTGGCATGCCAATTGGAACGATAACATTGTCCAAAATAAAAAGTATTTACTTACAACTTCAAGGCCAGACAAACAAAATAAACACAGTGTTTCTTTTATCTACACAGCAGCAGGTTGTTTGGACACTTTAGATTAAGATTGTGTCCTGCCAAACGTGGACTCCTTAGCCGTTAGTCGTTAACTTTTAACCCCCCCCCTGCTATTTTCTTTTAAACAAGAGAGAGAGAGAGAGAGAGATAGAGAGAGCGAGAGAGGGAGAGAGAGGGAGGGAGGGAGAGAGAGATGGGGATATATATATAGAGAGAGAGAGAGAGAGAGAGAGAGACAGACAGACAGACAGACAGACGACAGACAGACAGACAGACAGACAGACAGACTGACAGACTATCTTTCTTTTTCTCTCTATCTCTCTTTCTCTCTCTCTCTCTCTCTAGATATATAAAGAGCAGGTTTAAAGGTGATATTCGACAGTTTGGACCATATTTTCTCTCATGCAGTCAAATAAATTATTGTTACCTGAAAAGATACTGAAAAATGCTCTTTACTGACTTACAACTCGTACGCATATGAAAACGTACACATATGACGACGTCGGACACATAAGACACATTTCGTACGCACAAGACAGAGTCGTACACATGAAACTATTATTGCATATATCATCACCGCCCGGCCCTTCGGGATGTATTTTCGGAGATAAAGTAGGTAAAAAATATTTTAAATTGCCGAAATATCATTCAAAAGTATGAAAGAAGACAACGAAAATCGGACCATATAAACAAATTGTTAACTGAAATACGCAAGATCAGTGCATACTTACAGCATCAACAAAATTTACTAATGGTTATGGTAGAATGTAATGCTCTAGTTAGTTGTGTTCAGTTGATCAACGTTATCATTAGATATTTTGGGTCTTGTTAAGCCGAAAACTGCATCAGTTGTAGCATTATTTAAATGCCATCCGAACAATCCCACTAACATATCCGACTAAACGCTCTAGTTGTTTTAAAGTCGTCAAAAAACCCAGTTAAGTTTGGTTTTGGTTGGGATTTTTATACATCGTAACGATATAATTATGACCCCCCCCCCCCCCCCTCCCCATTCCATTCTGCTTAAGCTGTTTTATTACAACAGTCACAAATAATGTGAAATACTGCAAATACTATTTTAGTGTATTTTATATGATACTAAAGACATACACATGTGTGTTATAGGGCTTTTATACGGTTACGTAAATATTATTTTCAGAAAGCGCGCGGACCTTACAGTACCGCTTCTTGTGTTGTAGTCCTTTATCTGAGCTGAAAACTTACTTTCAACTGTAAAGTATCAATAAATATTAAAAACCTTGTTCAAAATAAGCCATGTTATTTATTTATTTATTTATTTATTTAATTGTTTGTGTATTTTCTAATTAGAAACCTAACTTTTTTCAAATGAACAGAAGCTACTAAAGGAGGAAGACCGATTCAGTACCAGAATCCCGGTGTATTCATACCATTTCCTACGAATTTCTTTTCCGAACGTGTACGGAAAGGGCCGAAGATGACGCAAATGGCATTTTTATTGAGACACCGTAGCACCGGTTGTACAACAGGTGAGTAGGCAAGAAACGACGCAGTAGTTTTATCCCATGAACGATTGATCGTAATTTCTATTTTTAGACAATACCTATATTATTGAACCATGTTTTCCCGCCACAGCGATATGTCGGCGGTTCATGAGAACTAAACAGCTATGTAAATACTACCATATCCTCCCACGGGTATATTTCAAATGTTGTCTTGCGTATGTGAAAGTGCATAATGGATCATTTTATATGAGTTAATGGTGTGAAAAAATCTAATTTGTCCATAACAATACGCTATTGTTGGTAGTGCAGGCGTAGGCTGCAAAGTTATTCAGGAAGCAACATAAGTGGTGTTAGCGTCCGAGTTTCAGTTGTTTTATTGTTGCTTTATATAGATACTTTCATAGCATATAAATCTACTGCTTTCAGTTATTGAGGTCATTTATTTAAAAGGATTGTTTAGCTCTGTTTCTTTCTGCCAACGGCAATCTGTCATCACAGGTTCCCATATTTTCAGACATAAACGCTCCCGACAGTCTGCTCCATCTTCCCAATTCGTGCCGTCGGAAAAACCTCTGCTCCATATACTGGAGTTCCCTGGTTCAATCCAAATTTGGCGACACGTTCACGCAGTAAAAAAAATGGTAGCGGCAAATTTCTAATTTTTACGTTCAGTCAAATATAAGAAAAGCTCCACCGCAGGCCTGTTCGGGGGCGAACGAATAAACGTGGGAAAGTCTTCCAGCTGACCTGCGGTGTGCCGGTGGTTCTACATAGACAGCTGTATGGAGTCTTGTTCCACCAAAATAGCTGGACGTGGCTATTAAAAACATGAGATTGCCACTGTGTTGTATTTCTAAAAAGCAACAGCGACAAATAAAACAACACCAAAGGTGCGATATTACCATTACTCGTACCAGTTCATGTGTCCATGCACAACGATTCCAGACCACTGCACGAGTATTGGTGAGATGATGAGACCGAAGTATTTATAAACACACACACACGCGCGCACGCACGCACGCACATATATATACGTATATATATATATATATATATATATATATATATATATATATATATATATATATATATATATATATATATATATATATATATATATATACGTGTCGTAAATCCCAAATAAATAAATAAATATATACAACCATTTATATATATATATATATATATATATATATATATATATATATATATATATATATATATATATATATATATATATATTCCGATAGGCTGTGCGCCGCTTAATATATGGGGTCTCTGGCGGAAGACCCTCCCACATTACGTCCTTCGCCCCGGCAGGGACTCGAACCCATGCGAAGGGAGGCTAAGCAGTCAGAGGAATTACAAATCAGCGACTCTGTCAATACGCCGTGGGCGCCCCCTAAAATGACATTGCTGATAGAGCTTTTGGCTCTGGCCTTGACATATCCAAAAAACTTGCTGGTAGTTGTTTGTTGTTGTTATTATTCTTTTGTTGTTGTTTCTTTTTGTTGTTGTTTTGCTTTCGTTTGGCATATTCCAGCAAGCGTATGCCGGACATCAGTAGTAAAGCTACGGTGTGCGATTGTTTTAATGCGATACGACAAAAATAAAGTGAAGGTTGCACTATGTTTTCTGAAAGTGGAGATTTCTTTTACAAATAGCAGTTTAATGGAAGGTCGTTAAACTTTGTAAACAAAACAAAAATCAACAACAAAGCAACAAACTGCACTCCGGAGACTTGCCTGCGGAAAACAATGTGGCGTATGAATACACGCAGCCTGATTACTCATTAGAGTTATCGCGGGGAACTATTTCTCAGCAAATCAATAAAGCGTAACAGGTATGTAGCCATTAGCGACATATCTGTTCTATGTTCCTAATTGAAACAAGATCGTAAATTATTTAAAATCAAAGGGATGAGCGTGCGTGATGTTTGTCATAAGTGGACTTTTTTCGCCTTGTGATCAATGATCATGTTTAATATGAGTGTCCGGTCAAAACTATGAGTGGTATTCAGGAAAAGGAGATAATGATTATAGTAAAGGACAACATACATTCATCTCTGCGTAAAGGATGTGTTTATAGTTCGTTTTACTAAAAACAAAGTCTATATAAGTATGTATTTGCAAATACTTTATCGATTTGTTGAAAATTATAGTTATGTCGTGCCTGTCGTCGTATACAAAGGTCAATATAGCAACAGCCAGCTGATATAGCGACAATTAGGTGATATAGCGATAAGCAGGTGATATAGATACAATCAGGTGATATAGCGACAACCAAGTGATATAGCAACAACCAGTGATATAGCGACACCCAGGTGATTAAGCGACACCCAGGTGATATAGCGACAACCAGATGATATCGCGACAACCAGTTCTATAGTGACAACCAGGTGATATAGCAACAAGCGACAATCAGGTGATATAGTGACAACTAAATGATATAGCGACAAACGACAACCTGATGATATTCAGCTCGAAGATCTCCCTACATGAAAGTTCTAGGAAGTTTCTTATTTACCTATCCACAAAGAAACGATAAATCTTGCCAGAACGATAAATCTTGCCAGTCTTTACAACTTTTAACTATACCTTCATCTTCAAACTGTCTTATACAATGTTCTCAAACTTTACAACGATGGTAACATCGACATAAAAAAGCCTTAACAAAAATTAGCTCCAACATTTGAACGTGCACGGACAATGACCTAGCAATTTGGGGGGTTAAACGAGTCAAAGGTCATTGGACCAAGTCGCCTCATGACCTCCTAGGGACAGACTTTCGAGACATTGACCTCTCGCGAGACTTTTGTGCGAAACGTGTTTACGCTTAAATAAAATGGCGGGAAGTTTTGTTTTTGTTTGGGGTGGATGTAGCGTTCATTCGCTATACGGGTGTGCAGACATGTTTGCCTCCGCGCCCAATAAAAAAGGGGACGCGAGATTCATTCAAGAAACGTAAGGTCATGACACACTGATTTTAAATGGCCAATTGATGTTCGGGTAAGGTCAATGCCTGTCGGTCGTCGGATGACCCATTGAACTATCAAGCACAAAAGGTCTGCAGCCCAATAACATGGGGTTAAATAATACACTGCCCCCTCAGTTACCCTCAACTATGATGTAATCCTTTTCTCGGACGGGTGAATTTCAGCCATAGGTTTTTTTTCCGTAAGAACACAAGCGACTGTCTGTTACAAAGATAGTGGTAAGGCGTGATGTTAAAAGTTAACTAACCAACCAACCATACAACCAACCAACCAACCAAACCATCCCAACAGATTGTGTTGTTTTATGGTATTTTTTACTTTACTTACTATTCAAATTCAAACATTTTTAAAAATTATGGATTTGGGATTCGCCGGCATTTCCGCCGATACTGTGCAGCCACATTTCTATCATTATAGCACAGGGGCACTTATGAGGTGCCCAGGGACTGAACCCAGTCGGTCCATTATACTGACACCGCCGAGTCAGGCGTAATGCTGTCCCCTTAGCCCTGAGCGTTGGGAGGGAAGCCAGTACTACCAACTTTATAGTCTTTGGTTTGACCCGGCCGGGATTTGAACCCGCGACCTACCGATCCACAATCCGACGAGAGAGCGAGAGACAGAGAGAGAGAGAGAGACAGAGAGAGACACGCAGAGAGACAGACAGAGAGAGGTGAGGGTAACAGAGACAGAGGGAGGGCAGGAGTTACGGAGGGAGGGAGAGAGGCACACACAGACAGACAGAGAGAGAGAGAGGGGGAGTGGGGGAGGGCTTTCGGATAACCCTTTCAATAGTTTTAAAAGCGAATCAACAAGATGGGAGTACAACAGCACCCCTGGCCACAACCATGCAGCGAACTTAGACAGTGGCCAAGTAGGCAATAAAATAGATAATTGAACGAGGAACAAGAACACAAAAGTACCATGATAGATGTTATCCGAGATCCCTCGAGCAAGTAATCGACGGTCGGCCAAATGGAAGGGCAAAGAACACGCGGACGTGTGGACTTTGAGGTTACTGCCTTAAAAAGTTGACCGACTACCAAAACAAACAACCGTAACGTAATACTACAATGATGTCCATTAAAAAAAATAAGTGCTGCCTTAAGTGTGATAGCAAGAACATACGCCATGCTAACCAGGGGTGCCAGCGGCCGAGCGGTCAGAGTAGCCGACCTGTTACTCATATCACCACATGAGTTCGAGTCCCAGTCGTGGCGAGAATGTCCACAAGCAGTGATATTCCAGCTGAACTGCGCTACGCCGTTGGTTCTACCAAGACATATGTCTAGGGTCTCCATCCCTTAATAATTAATTGGACGTCGCTAATATGACCATAACTGTGTCGGTGCACGAACAAAACCAAAACGATCCGAATAATCACACCCAAATACCAAAACATGAGACAGACCAGTCGAGAAACCTCTGCCCAAGCAAAGGGGTCCCTAGACCCTCACTACCTTTAAACTAGGTTCAGGCTCGTATCTGTCATTTCGCACTTTACGCACGTGCGTAACCTCCGTTCGAAAATCTAAATAACCAAAAAACACTGAGAATGTCAATGCCTAACCAGTGTTGGGCATGAAATCTTTTACTTCCGTAATTTAAGTCAATATCAAGCAAAAAAAGCTGGTTTCTTCTTTTTTTTCTCACCTTTTGGGTTGACAAAAAATGCACTAAAATACACCCGAGCCAATGCAGCAGAAATGCAATACCCCCCCCCCCCCCCCCCCCCCCCCCACACACACACACACACACACACCCACCCCGGACCCACTAGTAATTGCGCGTAACAAACATCGATACGAGCCTTGTCGTGATTTGAAATCGAACTAAGGCCCTCGGGTACCTATAGCCGACTCTTTTAGGGATATTTCCTTGAAAAAGTCATCAGAGAGTATATAAGTCTGTAAAGGTGGTGTAAACAGTCTGCTTATCTCTACCTGATGAAACAACAATTTTCTACTGTTCATAATTTCAGCATAAACTCTCATACTTTAGGGTAAAGCAAATACGATTTTGAACGCCACCTATATTGTAAGACCGCACAAATTGCGAAAACAACAACAACAAAACAACAACTTTAAATGTTCATTTTTTACATATTTATAAATAAGCATATCTGCTAAAAATAGATACCGACGCAGAGCGGGCTACCCGGATGACGATATAACGTGATCTCAAAATTAAGGTTGTGACGTGGTTTAAATATAGCTATCTCTGCAGCGCGGCTCAGATAGAAAATACCTGTTTGTAGACAGATGGGGATTTACGATTCACTGTTGACGCAGAGCTAGGGCATCAATGAACATAATTTTGCGGGACTTTTTCAGGTAACAATGACTTATTTGGTTATTTGAGGGAAAAAATGTTTGGTTTAAACTGTCTGATATCACCTTTAATTTTTTCTACTTATTTTTACTATCTTGGAATCTATTATTTTTGTAATAAGGCTCTCATGACTTCACTGTTCACATAGATCTAGGACATAAATGAATAGAATTTTGCAGGACGTTTTCATGAAACAATGACTTATTTGGTTATTGAAGAAAAAATCTTCAGTTACGAGTGTTGTTCAAAAAGTTTTAAGACTGTGGCCATAACATTTGAATCGTTTAATATACATCAAACAATTTACATGTAACATAAATCGGACTCTATCCGCTACATATTAACAGAGTTTGAACAAAATCAATTCACAAATAAACAAAAACAGTCGGATATTACCTTCGACGAGCTGCTTCATTATGGAGTCATATAAACACCTGTACTTCTTCAGTTTGACTGGTGCATCTGTTGTACGTATAAAAGTGTTAGAATTCCTGCTAAATAAAATATGGACAAATTAAAACAGAATCATTGCCCCAGGGACCGGGTCACATTCTTGTGTAAATTTCGTTCACGCATGTACTTTTATTTTCAGCCAAAAGAGAGAATACCGTATATGCATCTAAAAGTTTCAGCATTTACACTACTGTTGAACTAAGACTGAACGAATACTGTAAGGCGTATGACGGCAAATTACTGGAAATCAATGAATATGTTAAAAGTGTAAATTAGTGTATTTATGTACAGCCAATGTATAAACCCTAATTTGACAAAAACAAATATAAATGAACAACGCACACCTGTTAAATTAAGAAAATTTTTGTTTTCTCTAAAACAAAATAAGCATAACACGACAAGATCATTTGATCGTTGTTTGATTCAAGAAGAATAGATAATTAACATAAGAAACAAAAAAAATGCCAACATATTTTTGTATCACAAACAAACATAGATATTATTATCAATTACTTGCTTTCAAAAACAAGTACATCTCAACGAGTTCCCATGTACTCAATCAGATCAATCATTAGGCTTATTTTCAAAAGGGTCGTCGCATCCTCTTTTTTTCGGGCCGCTTTGAATTTGTTACCCTTAATTCGTGAAAACGAGTATAAAACACGCGTGTATACTTTTTGAAGATTATATAAGATATTCCTGACAACAAGCTTAAAAACCGGAACTGGAAGCGCAATCGGTAGAGCGTCGGCTCCAGGTACGGGAGGCCCTGGGTTCGAACCCGGGCCGCGACATACCAAGGCCGTTAAAAATGGTAGTGGTATAGCTCCAATTCTAACGTTCAAGCAATTATAATGGTAGTTCCGCGACTGGTTGGCCCAGTGTCGGGATAATGTGACTGGGTGTGGAATCACGCCGTGTGTTCATGGCATGCAATACACAGTGAAGGCAGCACTATATATATATATATATATATATATATATATATATATATATATATATATATATATATATATATATATATATATATATATATATATATATATATATATATATATATATATATTCAATTTGACACCGTCTCCAGATAACTGAAATACTGTTGGTGGGTCGATAAACCCAACAAACAAACAAGCTAAAAGGCAGGATTGAGATACAGCTGGGTGCATTAGTTTATTTATTTGATCTTAGTATGTCTGATAAAAAAGACCATCATTACTGCATCCGATTTTACGGACAACTGCCTGCTTCCCAAGACTTCCTCCAGCCCGCATTCACCAGCCATACTTAAGCCTAAGTTATGACTTAAGCCAAAGTCACAATGTTCAACCAATATAACCTTATTTAGGACGTTTCAATGTGATTTTAAGCTCTAAGTAGGAAAGATAAAATATCATACAAAAAATACAGGCATGTAGCGTAATACATATTTAAGATATTGTGGAATCAAATTTATGATTTAGCAATGCCTACTTGAGAATAGTTCGTGAATACTGGCCTAGGTTTATCGCTGAAACCCACAATGGAAACGAATATGTCGACAAAAAATCGAAAAGTTTGTGAAAGTTTTATTTCATAAGGTGTAAAATTGTCATTTTTATTAATGTTTCTTATTTCCTTGAAGAAGGTTTTCATATATAACAAAGATTTCTTTCTAAATAATGTTTCTTCAAATACATAATAACACAAAATAAGCTTTGTAGTTCAAATTTTATGTTCCATAATTTAAAGATGTCAAGATTTTTTCTTTTGACATTGAATAATTATAAACTCAACAACACTGTTTTCAAGCCGTCCGTTGAAAAAGGATTAGGGTAACAACAAAGAACACCATTTACGTTATTTTCTTTATTTCGTCATCTTGCCAACATTTGTCAACACTTATGACCTTACGACAGTTAACAAGCCATCCATGGAAGGATCCAGGAGGGGGGGGGGGCATCCCCGCCCTCATCCCCACCCCCTCCACACCAAACAGGTAAAAGAGTACAGATGTGATAACACATACTTGCTGACTGCTTAGGTCGAAGTAAGAGTCCCTTACTGTGTGTGTGTGAGTATATATATATATATATAGTATTTACTGCAATAAAGTTGAATGGATCTTGATTCATACCCCACCCCACCAAAGTTTCTGGATCCGCCCTTGGACCATAGGTGACTACACTTTAACAAGCCATCACCATCAAATATTTGACAGTTATTGTCGCATCCATTACGTAGAGAACCAGTACACAAAAGCCACCTGCTAACGTGTAGCTGTTTCACCGATGTAAATACTAAAGCAGAATTGCCAATATGAAACAGAGTGGGTGGGGAGTGGAACATTTATATACACTCATATACATTAAAAACGCCATTAATCATACATTTAAACTCAAAAGTCATTCGCTATACATTTTAACGGCGTGAACAATAAACAAACGTAAAAAACGCAACCGGCAATGACGTCACGCCAACACGGGCACCGACGTTGCATAGATTAAGAAAGTACAAGGAAATGACCCAGTGAGCTAGATTTCGGTCACGAGGAGGTCCATTAAACAGCAGCGAACTGTCAGCGCCGTGAAGGACAAATGGCGACCAGAAGTTAAAAGTTCATGACTTGTGTTTATTTACATCTGTATACGAAGAAGACCGAGTGCGAAGATTAATTAACATTCGCGGTGTGCGCTTAGGTTTTCAGTGGATATATGTCAATCGTAGAATCTTGAATATAGTTTGGATATAAAAATTTGAACATATTTACTGACCCAAACGTGAAGTTTCTTTCCAAATCCGTTGAAACTGACGTCAAAAAACATTAAGTGATCCATATTAAAAAAAAAAATCTGTAAAAAGTGACTTAAATCAGCTTCTATAATAAAAAAGCCATAAAATTGAAATAACATATAAATAAGCGATAGTAATTTAAGCACTTTGTAGGGGGAGGGGCATTTTTCGTATTAAATTTTGTTTTGAAATACATCAAAGCTACCATTTACGGCTTTCTACGGACGTCCATTTATTTTGGTAGAAGAAGAAAGCCCCACATAAATATCTGGGTAGAACCTCCAGCGCACCGCAAGGCAGCCGGAAGACCTTCCCGTCTCAAACTGGACTCGAACCCACGCGGCGGGAGGATAAGCAGTCAGAGGAGTTACAAAACGGCGACTCTACCACGGCGCCAAATGACTGAGGACATCGCTTGCAATATATATCTATTACTTTACCTTTGTTAATTAAATTCACACCTTCAAAGACTCGGTTATTATTTACCAAAACATCTCAAGACTGAAACTGGAAACACACGAAGAAATCCGAAACGCATTAAATCTTACATACAACTATCCACATAGACTAACATATACGAAACGCAATGTTTTGACACCAGACCCTGTGTAAGTGATGGAGAGGGAGGGAGAGGGAGGGGGAGGGAGAGGTGATAGTGCGGACTATTTCATCATCATTGATCTAGAAGAAAGTAGGTCAGTGGGCTACTAGCGGCGGACAAAAGACAAATCACTTGTCCTTGATGGCGCCGTTCCAAAGACATTGGCCAATAAGTACGGATTAAATTCGTACAAACCTTCCATTCTTAAAGGAAAGGATCATTTGATTATTTCACAAAAGTGGTCCCCGAGTTCATGAATTGGATGGTAAATATAAGTACCATTTCTTTATAATTAAATTTGACAATAGAGCGACATGCGGTCATTGGAACGATACGATGCGATATTAAAGGTGATATCTGACAGTTTGGATCCAATATATTTTTACTTAACTTCATAATAAACCATTGTTACCTGAAGCGATATCGCAAATTGCTGTTTATTGATGTCCTACATCTATCTGAAAAGTGAACTATAATGCCACAATTGTCATTTCAAACATGTATTTCCTATCAGAGTCACGCTGCACAATTAGCTATTTTTAAACTAAGAAATCCACGTGACCACTTATGTTTCAGCTCAGCTACGTCATCCGCTGTGACGTCGATGTCTATTTCAAGCAGGAATCCCAATCGTTCTTATTTATAGATTTGAAAAGAATGGACATTTAAGTGTTGATTACCGAGTTTACTGCCTTAAAATTGAGATACTATTGAAAATCGTAAAAGTTTAGACTAAAGTATGATTTTTCTGCAGAAATTATGTACAGACACCCGAAACAGAGGTCAGATATTGTTACATATATAAGATATAAGCAAACTGTCGGATACCTCCTTTAAATGATCCAAATAAACCGTCCATTTGTGGCATTATTTATTTATGGCATTGTCCATTTGTGGCATTGTTCATTTATGGCATTGGTTCTTTTGTAGCATGTCTATTTGTGACATTGTCCGTTTGTGACATTGTCTATTTGTGGCATTGTTCATTTGCGGCACTGTCCATTTGTGGCATTGTAAATTTATGGCATTCAAGAAAAATTTACTCATTTCGTGTATTACACATGTACGTATGCTTACGAAGAAAGCTATACCGCTACCCTTTTTTACGACAATGTATATCCGGGTTCGAACCAGCTACAAGATCTGGTATTACAAAAGTCAGTTTTTGTACTTATACGATACTTTAAACATGTAACATTTACTATTTACGATAAAATATGCCAATATATAAAAAAATATTTACAAATTTGTTGACTTTCGACTCAAATTGTCATTATTATATCTGTAGGACTTATTGGGATATACGCCTGTGAGTGGGCTGTTTTTAATTAACAAAGACGAAAGAGTTAATTAAGCTCGTAATATATTCACGTTTGACCTAACATGAAAGTATTATTATCATCTTCAATTACCGGTCAGAGTCAGAAGGTGAATGAATAGAATTTTCGCATGCAAGAAAAAGATAACTTGTGGAAACTCGTTCAAAGTGGATATTCGGCTATACCTGAGCCGGCCAGTATTGACCAAATATTCTTAAGTAGGACTTGCTCAAATCATGAATTTCAGTCCACAATCTCTTCATTGTGTATTTATCTACATGTCTGTATTTTTGTATGACACTTTAACTTTGCTACTTTCAGCTTAAAATCACATTAAAACTTGCATAAATAAGCTTAGTTTTGTTGGTATGAACATTGTGACTTGGCTTAATTCATGACTTAGGCTTAAGAATGATTGGTGAATACGGGCCCTGGTCTTGATTAACGACCCAACAAATGACATTAACATAAAAAAAAAATAATTATTGAAAGAAATGTTTGATTTTTATGCCATATTTTACGTCCCATACAAAGCACTTATATCCGTTTTAACTGGACTATGTTTGTGACGCAACAATGTGACAAAGGATAGTAACGCCCAAATATGTTAATTATTGAAAGAAATCGGTATACTTATGTTCACATTCTAAAAGACGCTCTTCCGAAAGAATAAAGGTGATTATATATTGTTCAATCTCTCGCACTATACGGCACAAATACTTGTAAATGGTCCTTAACTATGACAAGACAGAAAATATGCAAATAAATTTTAGGAAGACCATTGCAATATGCTCTTTCCAAATGCCATTTTGTGTTTGAAAAACTTGATTTGTAGAAGAAAAAAAAACACACATAACTTTAAACCTTTAGTTTTGGAATATAACGTCAAACACTCCAAAAAACATTATGACGTCATGTCCATACGCATCACCCACGGGACACACACACATGTACGCACGCACATAATCACACACACACACACGCGCACGCGCGCACACACACACAAACACACACATATACGCACCAACAATAAAAGCAAAATCGCAAATGTTCGAGGTTTTGATGGCAAAAAATTAAATGTATACTGTTACATTATAATTAAAACCATTTGAAATTGAACGATTGCAGTGAAATTAATCTGATGCACTGCATCATTTCAAACGTGCAAATAACCGGCCTTAATAGCTAGTAGGAGCAATTACGCCTGACTCGTCGACTTGCGGATCGGGAAGTCGCGGGTTCGAAACCCCGGCCGAGTCAAACCGAAGACTTTAAAGTTGGTAGTAGTGGCTTCCCTCCTAACGCTCGGGGCTAAGGGGACAACATTACGCCTGACTCGTCGTTGTCAGTATAATGGACCGGCCGGCATCAGTCCCTGGGCACCTCATAAGTGCCCCTGTGCTATAATGATAAAAATGTCGCTGCACAGTATCGGCTGAAATGAACGCAAATCCCATCTCACCCTAATGCGCAGACAAATCAACTCAAAACGTACACGCAAAACCAAAGACACAAACCACACAAAAACTAGTTGACGCAAGCTAAAATCTGGTTGAAACAGGGCCAAAACAACTAAAGTCTCCTCAAGGTCGCCTTGTCCTCCTAAAAGTGTCCTACAGTACTAGAGAGCATCGGATGCCAACCACGGAGCGGGGGAGGTGTTCCGTCGGTCTCACGGTCTCCTACCGTTCCACTCATCTTTAAACCTATTGTCCCTAGTCCTTGTAGATATCTTATATTACCTAATATACTAGAGTACACAGAGGGTATACTAGAAATAAGGTGTAAGACTTCATATTGTATATTTTGAATATGTCTGAGCAAAATGTTAACGACGTCAACAAAGCCTGTCGAAGCGCGCCTTGCGCAGGCTGCCGCAGTTTTGCCGCACTGTGACAATGACGGCTAAAGCCAACTTGTGCTTGACTGGTTTACCCATGTTACAAAAAAAGACAACAACGAAAATTTGGCCTGTTGAGGCGACTTTTTAAAATTACACAATGAATTAGGGTGCATAAAGGTTATATGAGGCAGAGACGTGTGAACTTTATTATTACACGTATACTACAGTCTACGTCCGAACAGAAAATATATGCCAACTATTGTTTCTTACCCATGTGTTAGTCCAGTATTCATAGACTATTCTTAAGTAAAAATTGAGTAAATCATGGATTTCAATCCACAATACTAAAGTTATATTTTTATCCACATGTTTGTATTTTTGTATGAGACTTTAGCTTTGCTACATAGAGCTTAAAGTCACATTGAAATGTCTTAAATAAGCTTATTTTTGTTGGTCTGAATATTCTTACTTGGGCTTAAATGATGCAGGTGCTTACTGTTAGTTGTCTCACTTTGACCCAATATTTTATTGACGCTGTTTGTTTGATAGAAAAAGCTTCAGGAAGTGCGAGGTTGGAGCGCTCCACAAACAAGGTTTAAGCACCCTAGTCCCAGTAGGTCCATTTTCCGACTGACCGTTCCACAACGATAACTGATGTTTTTTTCTTTTTGTGTGTTATGTCACGACTCTGTGTTTTTATCACATTTACATTTACCAGTTCACCAACTGGGAATCATGACAGTATGTCTCTTAATGCTGCACACATATTACATCAAACACGAAAAAGAAATCTAATCCTTACCCTCTTCTGTTAATGTTGAATAAGACACCACAGCGGAAATACGATATCTCAAATATGATATTTACTATCATTCAGTATAAACATTTATATCAATTATATGTCATATGTAAACGTCGTTTATGCTGAACAAAAATCTATATAGACTACTTAAAGTCTGTTGCTGTTAAAGATATGAGTTGCATCATTGCTATTGGGGAATTGATTACCTAGTTGCAATATTGCTATTGGGGAATGGATAACCTAGTTGCAATATTGCTATTGCGGAAGGGATAACCCAGATGCAACATTGCTATTGAGGAAGGGAAAACCGAGATGCAACATTGCTGTTGGGGAAATGATAACCCAGATGCAATATTGTTGTTGGGGAAGGGATAACCCAGACACAACTTTGCTATTGGGGAAGGGATAACACAGTTGCCACACAGCTGATGCGGAAATGATAACTCAGCTTTACAAATTGGTTAATCGGATATGAAAAGCCTAGAAACCCTCTTACTATTGCACACATAACCTTGGTTGCAACTTTGCTGTTGAGGGTATGAGAAACGGGAATCATTTTGAGAATAACGCCACATAGAGATTTACTTTTCTTGTTTAAATGTTAGCAAAATGTTCTTGTTGACGTTCACGTAACTCATTTACGCTCGTCAAAAGTCAGCTATAAGAAGGCGTTTTGTTTCCTTCTTTAATAACAACCGTTTACAGATGCCTTCCCTCAGAAAGTTTCTTTAAAAAACAAGCAGTTTTCCCCAAAAAGTAACTTTATACAGGTATTTTCATTCCTTCTTAAATCTAGTATCCGACAGTTTGCCTATATCAAATTTACGTAACAATATCGGACCTCTGTTTGGTGTATTTGTGCATAGTTTCTGCGGTAACTATCATACTGCAGTCTAAGCTATGACAATTGTCAACATTATCTCAATGTTAGGTCAGTAAAACTCGTTAATCAACTCTTAAAATGCTCAAACCTATCAATAAGAACGATTGGGATTCCTGCTAAAAGTAGACAACAATGTCGCAGCGGATGGGGTGGATAAACTTAAGCATATGTGGTCACGTGGTTTTCTTAGTTTAAAAATAGCCAATTGTAAAGCGTGGCTTAGATAGGAAATACATGTTTGTAATTACGATTGTGGCGTTATGGTTCACTTTTCAGACAGGTGTAGTGCATCAATTAACAGCAATTTGCGAGATCTGTTCAGGTAACAATAGTTTAAGATGATTAATGAAACTCATTTTGGTCCAAACTGTTGGATACCATCTTTAATAAATTGTATATATTTCATAGAGTAAAAATATGAATATTTTTTATCGAAGTTGTTTGTTATTTTAGAAATGTTTATATCCTGGTGTCTTGTTTTGTTACTTTATTTAATCTAGGCTAGCATCGTCTTTGTTTGATATAATATTAGTAGCATGAACTTAAAATTTATTAAACATTAAAAAGTGATCCCTATCAATTTTTGAGTCGTATACTTGTGGTCTAGTCTATTTTAGATACTGACAACATTTCAACATGGTAGCTGTCCTTTAGGTGTAAGATTCGTTGTCGCCTTGCAGTGAAAGCTGCATTTTCATATTGTTTTACTAAAACTCATAAAGAATTACTTTTCCTTATTGCCTGCCATTATGCTGTCCTGTTGTTGCTGGCTACATGCTTGTAATTGCTTGCTGCATTGATGCACTCAGATAACTACACTGTTTTCCTTAAAAAATGACACATCTAGACCACGTCAAACAGTTTCCAAACCCCTGTGAGAGAACCATATCATAGAAGGTCCCGCTTTTATTTCCGGCGCCAAAAATCAGAAAGGAGATCGTAATAAAAGACGTCAAACTACGATGACGTTTTCGGTAGTAATTTTTGCGCATCATTCAAGCGCATCCAGGGGAGATAATCGCCGACTTTTACTCTTCAAAAAAGGAGATAGTTGAATATTATTAGGACATTTCAAAATTAACACAGAAACATTATTTTTTTCAATATTTTGAGATAAATGTGTGCTTATTTTTGTGTCTTATTAAGTGAGCAAGGCATGACATGAATTCTTGATATTTACAAAGAAGTTTTATGATTTTTAACAGTTTTGGCAAATTGGTTACCATGGAAACCTCATTTTTACTAAAAAAAAAAAAAAGTAGCCCAACAACCTTACTTTTTCTTTTCATTTTCGAACTCGCCATTGAATTCTACTACGGATATCAAAAAGAATAATAAAATTCTATGAAAGGATTATTATTGTAGAAATCGTCCTTAAACAAAGGTACGGTTCCTCCAAGCGTAAGATGCATATTTTTTTTAACAAATTCATAACAAAGGACTACGATTAAACTAATAATTAAGTCATGTTGACTTTGCGGCTTCTTTAGTATGAATAAATTATGGAGAATTGTAATCCACGGGCAATTAACCTCTACAAAGTCAGACCACACAGCCACGTTTCCTGTCACGCACTGCTCACTCCAAGACATCACAAGTGTCAAAACAATCTAGCGCTATAAAGATTCTAAAGTACTAACACGATGCCAAACACTGTTTGCTCGATGGAAAAACAGCAACTCATTTTTAGGTCAAAATATAACTCATATGTTAGTCATGTACTTGCTGAAAACACCATAAGTGAAGGTATGTTTTATTTTAATGACCTGTTTGGTGTGTTTCACGCAAGTAGATGGGTTAGACAATGTCTGCCTAATTAACTACATGAATCATTATAACATGCATATGACTTTGATTTGGTCTTGCATCCACCCGCTGGGAAGTATTTTGTATTTGTATTTTGGGTTTTACAGCACACCTACACTTGATAGGTCATACGGTGCCGAATACATTGAAGTTTAACGAAAATAGAATATAATCAGGTTAAAACTAAAATATGTGAGAAGAAATAAAAAATCTTTAAGGTTAAAAATGTGAATTATAAGCGAAAACAGGTTAACATATTAAACAGTTAAAAATGTATAACGTTAGCATAATAAGTAGTTTAAAATGTATAACTTATTAAGAATAGCAATCTCGTTCAGGAAGCAAACAAGCTTAGCATCGG
This sequence comes from Sinonovacula constricta, assembly GCA_007844125.1. Lineage (NCBI taxonomy): Eukaryota > Metazoa > Mollusca > Bivalvia > Cardiida > Solecurtidae > Sinonovacula > Sinonovacula constricta. The sequence continues at coordinate 48,431,403 of CM017566.1, forward strand.
ATAAGTCTTAAATAGTTCGCGCCCCGCTGGGAAGTTACATGGTCATGCAATGTTACTACAGTCGATTTTTAAACACCGTCTAATTATCTTTAAATTAAGTCTAACCTATAACTTAGAATTATTAAAAGGGATTTTTAAACCGTTAAGTTAAAAACGTTATGAGAGCGAGATATTTAACCTCTAGGTAGCGTGACTGTTGCCCCCATGACCAAGTCACGCGCATGATATACCCATACCACATACGTGGCAGTCCTGAATATCTTCCTATATCACGACGAGAAGAATACCTGGCCATTGTTATGTCACATGTATACCTTCGTGTGTATGATATCTAATTGCATTTTACGTAAATAAAGACTGACAGACGTGCAGGTGCATATCACTGTGTTCTGATATGTTGTACTGAATAACTTGAATTGAACAGGTGGTAGGCAGTTGAATCCCGTTTTATGCAGCTGAATTTGGATTTGAACGATCTAAGCAGACATATTGATTTTCTTGACATGTATTAAGTCTTCATTCATTTTTTTGACAATTTCAAATACAATCTTCATTCCCATTTTAACAATTTCAAATACAATAACTATGACAATAAAATACAAAACTAATTTTTAAATAAAGCTATCACAAACTGTTACCATGGTCGTTGGCCTTTGCAGTAACCATGAAACCGAAATGCCACTGTGTCATCGGAGTGATGTAGCAATGACGTCAGAATTTCAAATGACGTCATAAATGATCCACACTCACTCATACGAAACTTGAGACGATAACAAGATCCAACAAAAACGCAGTCAACAAAAACATAGCTTTATGAATAATAATCATGCACTAATCTTGTTACTGCGACTAAAAAAATGGGCAAAACAGTGGCGATTTTCGTTATGGCGTTGTTGAAATGAGATCCTTTTTTCCCAAGTTATGACAAAATATTAAGATGAAACCAAATAATTTGCATATTCCATATGAATGAACTACCCGACTAGCAGAACATAAAGGTCATCTTAGCAAATTAAAGAGTTTTTGGCCTAATTTTAAGATTAAAATGTGGTATCCGACAGTTTGGTCAAACTCTTTTTCTTTAAACCAAATAAGCCATTGTTACCTGAAAAGATGTTGCAAAATGCTGTAAATTGATGCCAAAGAACTTTATAATCAGTCCAGGATAAATCCCCACTCGTCACTGCAAACAGGTGTTTCCTATCCGAGCCACGCTGCAGAGATAGCTATTTTTAAAACCATGTGACCACTTACTTTTATATAGTCATGCGGGTAGTTCGCTTTGACGTCATTATCTATTTTTAGCATAGACCAATATCGCCCTTTTTGTAGAGTTTGAAACACTGACCATTTTGAGTATTTTTTTTTTCGCAACTAGTACAGTTTTACAATATAGCTAGTGTTTAAAATCGTCTTTATAAAGACTAAAGTATGGGTTTGTGCATAAAATATGACCAAATTTCATTGAAGCAGTGGTTAGACATTGACACGTGCAGTTAAACTGTCGGATACATCCTTAAATACAGTGTGGTACAGTCATGCAAATAACATTACGTTACTTAACATAGTCTCATACCGACGAAATTATATATAAGAACCACTTGCATGTACTTTCGGGAAAATAAATCGTCAACCTTAGATCGAACCAGGAAACTTCCGCACCATAAGCCGGCAGAAACGATGAACAAATTAAGGATAGAAATGTATAAAGAAGCTTTAATGGCCGAAGTACATTTGACCATTGTACACTCAAGCCCGTTTTGTAACATATTTTTTGTAGTCTACAATATATGTCTGTCATACAGGAGACAGTGCTTGACCTAACCCCGACCATCTTAGTATGGTTACGGCAGGTCTTTTGTCCTACTGACCACTTATATCTACCGTTCAGTTATTATACACTGGCCACTTATGGTCATTTGTTGGACATATGTCCTTGCCCTAACACTATCTGTAAAAGAAACCTTGTCAAAATCCCACGCCCTTTTTGCACCATGATCATAAATATTCAACGTAAGATTTGGGACTTGAGATTTGCCGGCATTTTGCCGATACTGTGCAGCGACATTTCTTTCATTATAGCACAGGGGCACTTATGAGGTGCCCAGGGACTGGACTCGGCCGGTCCATTATACTGACACCGACGAGTCAGGCGTAATGCTGTCACCTTAACACCGAGCGTTAGGACGGAAGCCACTACTACCAACTTTTAAGTCTTTGGTTTGACCCCGCCGGGGTTTAAACCTGCGACCTCCCGATCCGCAAGCCGACGCTCTACTGCTTGAGCTATTGCGGCCGGTCTCAACGTAAGAGGATATTTCCGTGTGATGTTTTTTCTCAAATGCTTATAAATGTTTACCAATAATTGCTTAAGTTTTTTATTTATTCATTGTTTATTGATTATTGAGTTTATCGTCCCACCAACAGTATTTCTGTTGTCTAGAGACGGTGTCTATTTGAAGCAGGTATAGTGCTGCCGTCACTGTTTATAGCATGACGTGAACACATTCATACATCCAAAATGCAGGGCAGTTTCCGTCCAAAGGAGTATTAAGCGTAAATGTGCACCGGAAGTAGTACCCCTGACATAAAGTGTTTGCTTTTTTTAAGTATATTATAAGATAGACTCTTTTTGACTGTATTTGCTATAATTAAGATAATCTCATGCAATTTGGTGCAAAACAAAGTTGAAACATTGTAGAATTAAAATAGATGTAAAAAAATCTGCACTCCTATGCTCAATAATGGACTGATCCATTTAGACCGGAACTGATCACTTCATTGAAAATGTGGGGCTATACTATGCAAACATTACGGTGTATGTTTTCAGGGGAGGAGCGACCCATAACTTTTCTTCGCAAAGGCCCTTTTCTTAGATAATGCATTGGTCTTTCTCACAATATATAGTTTTCCCAAAGAAACGGTTAAATTGCTTCCAAAATTGTGACATTTACCAAAGAGTAAAGAAGAAATTCATTCAGTGTCGTGTAACCATAACGGTCGCCAACTGGACATTACAAACACGGAGCCATCATTCACATAGAGTTGCAACCATATTAAAGATGACCTACTAAGCCTTTCAACCATAAATCAGCGGTAGTTTCACAGATGGTCAAAAGAACACGCATGTCCAGCTCAGGAATACAATAAGTCACTTATGATTGTCATGTAGGTGGACAACAACTGTGGGGGAGTCGCATCTTTATTAATGGCAGCACGCCCGAGTCATGCCGATAGCGCCGGTGAAGAATGGTGACAAGGACCGGAAACTCGGGTCGGAAATTGACGACATTGTACGGAAGCTAGCGGAGATTGCCGAAAAAGAACAAAGTTTATTCGTATGCGAGTATGCGATTGTTGTTTGTTTGTCAAAAATTTCCTTCCGATAGTTACACAAATCTTCCTTTGTTACCTAGAGGCTGAACAAAGCTGAATACCACATGATACTAAATTATCAAAATGTCAGCTATAATTTACGTTAATTAAACATATTTACTTATAAATTGGGTCAATACCAATCAATACACTTATAATGAAATACTAAGACCTTTATTTAATTAACTTATTAAAATCTATTGCTAAATGACCCAAATTCTTCAGTGTAAATATACCAAAAGCAAAGTGACATACATTTCAAATTGAAAACTGGTTCGACATAATAGGCCAAGGTCGGCGAGGGTTATAACTGAGTAAATAGCCTAACTATACCCTACTGTGCTAGTACAACCGATAATGAGACCTGGCTATACACAAATGTAAATAGAAGAGTAAATTTCCAAAATACCTAACAATCTGCTGGAATGCAGTATGGCTATTATACCATAGGAGGCCACGTTCTCGTCGTCAAGGAGCCTTAATGACGTCATAAAATCAACACGCTGTACTATTTACACATACCGAACAGTCGATAGATTTCTTCGCGAAGACTTAATTTCCTTTAAAAGACAGGAACGCAACATGGTACCATTTATAAAAAAAATGGAATGGCTCCATGGTCAACTTAATAACTAAACATCATTAAGCAAACACGGTGTTTAAATAAACTAATCACATATAAATTTTACAAGACACTAGATCTCTTATGATTTATAGTTATACGCCGAGATAAAAATGGACGAGCCTACAAATTTAATTACAGATAATTCACCGCTTTTATTGGAGTAGCTTAGCAAACAGGATATTACAAGTCGAAGAAAAACCCGGTCGCCGATAAGAACGTTCAATGACAAACGTTCGGTGCAAACTCTTGCTGGTGTCATTTTTAAGGACATTCTTGTCGTCTGTTTTTAAAGGTGGTACCCGACAGTTTGTTCCAAACATTTTTTTTCTCAAATAACAAAATAAGTCATTAGGACTTAAATAGATCTTGCCAAATGCTGTTCATTGATGCCAAGGATCTGGGTGAACACACTTCAAGGAAAAATCCCCACTCGTCATTGCAAACAGGTGTTTCCTATCCTAGCCACGCTACAGAGACAGCTATTTTTAAACTTAGAAAACCACGTGACCACTTATTTTCATATAGTCATCCGGTTAATCCGCTCTGACGTCGATATCTATTTTTAGCGCTTTGGAGAATTTGGTCATACTTTTTGCATTAACCCATACCTTAGTCGTTATAAAGACTATTTTTGAACACTAACTTTATTGTTAGACTGTATTTTACGCGAAAGGACATATCTAAATGTTCCATCTTTCCAACTCTATAAAAAGCGCGAGAGGGGTCTCTGCTAAAAATAGATATGACAACGACGGGTGACAATATAAAAGTAAGTGGTCATGAGATTTTCTAAGTTAAAAAATAGCTGTCCCTGCAGCTGTGGCTCGGATAGGAAACATGTATTTTCAATGACGAGTGTGGATTTATCATAGACTGTTCACAGAGATCTTTGGCATCAATAATCAACATTTTGTAAGACCTTTTTCAGGTTCCAATGACTTAGTCATTTATTTGAGATGGGATGGGATGGGATTAGCTGGCATTTTTGCCGATACAGCGCAGCGACATTTATATCATTATAGCACAGGGGCACTTATGAGGTGCCCACAGACTGAACCCGGTCGGTCCATTATACTGACACCGACGAGTCAGGCGTAATAATGTCCCCTTCGCCCCGAGCGTTAGGAGGGAAGCCACTACTTCCAACTTTAAAATCTTTGGTTTGAACCGACCGGGGATTCGAACCCACGACCTCCCGATCCGCAAGCCGACGCTCTACCACCTAAGCTATTCATTTATTTGAGAAAAAAAATTCTGGACCAAACTATCGGGTACCACCGTAGTCAACAATGACTTTCTAATATGGGCCTTTTTTCAAAAGAAAGAAATATACAATGCATTCGGTATTATTAACAAAACAGCACTGCATGAACCATATTTCTGAAATTCCAAAACTCGGTTAAACATCAAATTCCATGTTTATATTTGATCTGGGCAAGTTGACAATGTAGAATCCGAAACGAAAGAATAATATGTGGTGAATACCGAAAGTTTGCATTCACTAAGTTAGTCTAAATATAACATACATTGGTGGGAAACATCAAAGGCTGACCGAATATTTCCCGCAAAAAAAAATGTAAACACTGCCCGAAATATTGAGTTTGCCGATAAGATAAATTCGGAGTATTTGTTTAATTGATTTGCAGTATATATAGACACAGCGACCAGCGAGAAACAGCAACATTGAAAATGTTACAACGATTGTATCCGAGTATGTGTTTACTTTCACTTTCAGCGTAAATTCAACTGAATGTATTTTTATTGACCAAGCAAATATTTTCCCGAGTACTAGAAAACAACTATCTGGCTCTATGTAGTATGCGTTTTCGTTGTCTTGGACTGGTACCAAAAACATCGTTCATCGGTCATTTTAGTCAATAAGGTGGCTGTAACAAGCTTGACCTAGAAAATATTGGTAATAATTATTTTTGTGGTACCTGTATTTGGCTTCAGCTCTGAAGCCGCCCTTTATAGAATACGTTTGAAATTTGGGAATGAGTTGTTGTAGTTATTATGATGTCTTTCGTAACTCCTCGGCGGTATTCGACAAAGTATTTTTAGTATAAATGACCGAGGTGTTGCGAGTTGTTATTATGTGTTACAGTTCGTACCACCTCAACTTGTTACCATTTACATATCGTACCGATTTTGGGCAACTTCGAACTACTTAGGTTAAGCAACTTTTATTCTCACCTGTAAGCAGTTATGTACGAAGGTTTTAAGATTGTTATTTGTTCAATATTTCTTAAAAGATTAGTTTTGTAATTAAATAAACTATTTAATACATTTAGATAATTTACAACACAAATCGTGCAGCATATGTTATGTCTATGTCTATGCGAATGCCTATTGTTCCATCGTATTTTCAGTTCACTTGAATTCAAAGTACGCCTCGGATGTCCGGCGTTGTCGTTCGTCAGATGACATATTGCCTTCCTTTTTAAAAACATATATTCGACGACCTTTAATGCTTTGCATCAATGCCTTTCTTGTACAGAATCTAGTACACCTGTTGTCAGGTATGCGTACATACATACATACATTACATTACGTAACGTAACAAACATAACATAACATAACATAACATAACATAACATAACATAACATAACATAACATAACATAACATACATACACTTTTGTTAACGAGAGAGAAAACTTTGTAATTTAAACAAAGCAATGGACTGATAAATTAAGAATAAGTTTGAAATAAACGTTGTCATTGACAAAGTCTTGGTAGAACCATCTGCAAAATATTCGTTGTGCGTGCGTGCGTGCGTGCGTGTTTTCAATACATCGCAGCGACCAATTATGACCAGTATAGCGACGTTTAGCTATTTTTGGTGGAGGAAGACCCTAGACAAATATCTGGGTAGAACCACCGGTGCATTTCAGGCATATTAGTTGAGCGTAAGAAATTCCTACACCTTTAAGGGGAAGACGTAAAACATACGTGACGTATAACCTTGATCTCCGGGTCTTAACGCGCTCAGGGGCGAAAGAGTGGAACTGGAACAAGATGCTTTCCGTTATCTCGCAAATTGCTGCCAAATTGCTGCTAATTAGGACGTATCATCATACTTATACATGCACCTGTCATTGGTTATTGCTACCTCAGCAAGAAATTGATGGTAGGCAAATGATACTTTCCACAACTTTTTATGATATATTGTCGCAGATTTTTACAATGTATATTTCATATTGTATACATATATTTCTTGTCGTAGATTACACATAGTATATGCAAATATCATGCATTATTTCTTACCGAGAGTATATTTAAGTAGATGTATTTAAATGAGGCACATGCGTTTCAGTCTGAACTCACTACCACGTGACAAACTTTATGTGAAATAAAAGACGCTATGGAATAGCAACTTGACGTCAACTGTGGCGTCATTTAGGTGGTATGTGACAGTATGAACCAAACATATTTTTCTGAAATAAGAAAATTAGTCATAGTTACATGAAACGGTCCTGCAAAATGCTGCTCATTAATGCCATAGATCTGTATAAACTGTAAAATATACAAATTCCCACTCGTTATTGCAAATATGTATTTCCTATCTGAGCCACGCTGCAGAGACAGCTATATTTAAACTTGGGAAACCAATGACAACTTGATAATCAAGTTGTATCGTCATCCGGGGATTCCGCTCTGACGTCGATTCTATTTTTAGCAGAGACCATTATCGTGTTTATTTATAGATTATTAAAGTATGAACATCCAGTGATTTTTTCGCGATTTGTCCAGTCTAACAATAAAGATAGTATTCAAACTCGCCTTTACAATGACTTAGGTATACTTTTCTGCTGAAGTCTCCAAAAAATCCCATAAATTGTGGTTGATGTTAGATGTTATTTCGACCAACTATCGGTTACCACCTTTAAAAAAGGGTTCGAGAGTAAAAAAAAAGCATTGTTGTCGATGTCAAAAATAAGGCATTTACGCGTCAACAACATCAAAAGATTATCAATTACTGTAAAAACTGTTTTTACGTCGAAGATAAACACCATAGTCTATATCTAAATGAAGGATGTAAAGTGTCAACAAGAACTGATTGTCTACACCTTTATAAAAAGTGTTTGTTTTTTTTTAAATTTGATTCTGATTTATAAAGACATCGCAGCGACAAATTAAGATCATTATAGCGACGTCCAGCTATTTTAGTGGAGGTAGACCTCAAACACAGGTCTGGGTAGAACCACCGGCACACCGCAGGTCAGCTAGAAAATCTTCCCCCATTAAGTCCTACGCCCCGAACGGGACTCGAACCCACGCGGTGAGTGGCTAAGCCGTGAGAGAAGTAACAAGTCGGCGAAAACCCCGACATGCATTCAAATTTGAAAATGGCAGAGGACAATGCTAGTCAGCGTTATTAAACATTGTGAGGAGAAATAATACAAAATCGAGCCAACAAAAAAAAATACCGCCTTGGAACGGTCAGTCCGCGAATGGCCCGACGGGAGCGGGTGTTGTAACAGGGTTTTACAGATCTCTAACCTGTAACTTATTAAGAGCTTTCTTGAATGCAAGCCGTGAAAAGAAAACAGAATCCTAACTCTTTGATCCGCTCATCACACATTCGACCATTTGGTCCAATTATTCATCCTAAATTAATAGTGACCGTATCGCGGCATTCGTTCTAAATTAAGCACCAAAACAATCGGCACAACATATCAACGTAATCACCAACAAACCACCAGTGACGTCAATTACGTCGCATTCCAGTTCAAGGACGGGCTGTTACGTTAAGAGAGGCCATAAATGACATACTGGATTAACTGTATAAGCAGTAGGTTATGAGATACGGTATTTCTGCTCCATGCATGGAAGATGGTAATACACGGGTACCATCATAACCATTCATATACTGCATCCACCAAGGGCAGAGGGTCAAGGTCCTTTTGCCAACAAACAAACGATATGCATTGTATGTAATTAAAGGTGGTATCCGACAGTTTGGACCAAAAAAAAATTTCATTAAACATCCTAATAAACCACTGTTACTTGAACAGATATCGCAAAATGCTGTTTATTAATGTCCTACACCTGTCTGAAAAGTGAACCGTAACGTCACAATCGTCATTTCAAACATGTATTTCCTATCTGAGCCACGCTGCACAGTTAGCTATTTTTAAACAAAGAAAAACACGTGATCAATTATGTTTTAGCTCATCTACGTCATCCGCAGTGACGTCGATGTCTATTTTTAGCAGGAATCCCAGTCGTTCTTATTTATAGATTTGAAAAGAATGAACATTTAAGTGTTGATTAACGAGTTTGGCTGCCATAAAATTGAGATATTGTTGAAAATCGTCAAAGCTTAGACTAAAGTATGATGGGTTTTTTCTGCAGAAATTATGTATCAATACCACCAATAGAGGACAGGTATTGTTACATATATTAGATACAGAAAAACTGTCGTATACCGCCTTTAAGGGAGCTCGTGCTCAATTAATATCTGATTGTTTCAAGGACTCCATGGACAAAGCCAGTGGTCAGCATGCTGATTAAGCTCACCATTCTCGAAGGCCACCTACCGGCAAACATGAATAGACTAGCAATACATAAAAATAAGTAGTCACATTTTATCATGTGTAACTGAAGTATTATGTTCCTCCATCGGCGGAACCGGCGGCAATAACTCAATTGGTAGAGCGTCGGTTAGCGGATCAGGAGGTTGCGGATTCAAAACCTGACCGGGTAAAACCAAACACTTTAAAGTTGGTAGTAGTGGCCTCCCCTCCTTACGCTCAGGGCGAAGGGGACAGCATTATGCCTGACTCGTCGGTGTCAGTATAATGGACCGGCCGGGTTCAGTCCCTGGGCACCCCATAAGTGCCCCTGTGCTATCATGATAGAAATGTCGCTGCACAGTATCGGTGAAAATGCCGGCAGATCCCATTCCATCGTCGAATATATCAAGCCTCTCAATATTTTGCCTATATAAATACATAAAACGGTATAGAACTACTGCTTTATGGAATATAGGCATCATGTTTGGATAAACCCATACCTTGGTCCTAATACAACTTGGTACTCCACTCGTAATATTGCTGGATAACATTTATTTCGGATAATTAAGCACAAAAACAATCATCACATATACTCGTTATGTCTATCAACAATGGAATTTCCATAAAAAACGACGCACACAAGCACACACACAAAAACAAACAAAACAAAACAACAAAAAAGAAAAAAAAAGATATAAATCGGTAACCTTGACACCATAGCGCCAGTGTCTGGTATATGGTTCACTGTTTATTTACTAGACAACTTTTGTTCCATTGAAGGGCTAAGACCGGCAGAAAACAGATGCACAAAGACTGACCATCATTCCGCCATCATTCCGCCATTAGCTGGTAGGTTGATATATTATTTATTCATCAGTGTGCGACCCACGTGATTAACCCTATGAATTAAGATTTAGGTTAAGGCTCTTGGTAAGTGTCAACATGGGGATGTGTCATTGACATGAGCTTCAGTAATTTATTTTAAAGTGAAATATTTAAAAGCAATTAAAACAGGTTCATATTCAATTTAATCAATCAATGACACCGCTGAAGGAGGCTTCACTGTTTTCTTAGCATCATTTTTAGACATTGTAATGCAACAAACGCGATAACAAGAATAACGCAATAATTATTAAAACGTTTCCTACTTTCATATTTATACAAGATTTGTTTGACATATTTTGCAGCGACATTAGTAGTATGGTAGCTAAAGCTTCGTCAAGTTAGTGATTGTTTATTTTTGTTTGTTTTGAATTACACCACAACGACAATTATGATCATTAAAGTTACGTCCAGCACTTGGTGATTGTTTGTTTTGAAATACATCACAACGACAATTATGATCATTAAAGTTACGTCCAGCACTTAGTGATTGTTTTGAAATACATCACAGGGACAATTATGATCAATAAAGTTACGTCCAGCACTTGGTGATTGTTTGTTTTTGTTTGTTTTGAAATACATAACAGCGAACAATAATGATTAAATTAGCGACGTTCAGTTATTTGGTGTAGGAAGAATCCCAGACAAATGCCTGGGTAGAACCACCGGCGCAACGCAAGTCAGCTGGAAGACCTTCCCACAGTAAATCCTCGTCCCGAACGGGACTCGAACCCACGCGGTGGGAGGCTAAGCAGTCAGAGGAGTTACAAAAAGGCGACTCTTCCTCTATCACCATGGGCGCCCCTTCCCAAAGAAATCATCTGAAAAACACTAAGACAACATTTCATAACAATAGGGTCTAGAATTTTACCTAACAGATTTTTGCCAACTGTCACCATAGAAATAAAATCTTACTCCGTAACATGAATGACAAAAAGTTTTCCATTCATGGATCTCGTTATCCGACTCCCATGTTTTATGACGCCAAAGTACTGTTTGATAACAACCAATTTATACAAGGCAACAACAAAAAAAGAACTAACATGATGTTTTGTTTTTGAAATACATTACAGCGACCATTTATGATCATTATAGCAACGTCTAGCTTTTTGGTGGAGGAAGATCCTAGACACAAGTCTGGGTAGAACCACCGGCGCACCACAAGTCAGCTGGAAGATCTTCACATTAAGTCCTTCGCCCCGAACGGGACTCGAACCTACGCGGTGAGAGGCTAAGCAGTCAGAAACGTTACAAATCGGCGACTCTACCATTAAGCCACGGGCGCCCCACGACCTAACATGAGTTGGGTTCATGCCACAGACGTTATGCGACAAAAACAACACCATCTTCATTGATAACAACGCAATTCTTGAATGGTCATATCAGAAGTGAATGCTTGAATGTTTTTGTTCACAATCTGTAACAGATTGCTAAAGCGACATAGATAATTCAACCCATGTTACGAAGAAGAAAGCCGTTGCCTCTAAGCCATTGAACATCTATTGTGACAGCGCGGTCTGAGACATGCAAGTCACACCCCCCAATTGTACCAAGACATCTTAAAGGGGTTATTCGATAGTTATGACAAAAAAAATCTCAGATAAACAAATAAGTCATTCTTTCCTTCCGGCCGCAATAGCTCAACCTGCAGATCGGGAGGTCGCGGGTTCAAACCCCGGCGGGGTTGAACCAAAGCCTTTAAAGTTGGTAGTAGTGGCTTCCCTCCTAACGTTCGGGGCTAAGGGGACAGCATTACGCATGACTTGTCGGTGTCAGTATAATGGACCGGCCGGGTTCAGTCCCTGGGCACCTCATAAGTGCCTGTGTGTTTTAATGATAGAAATGTCGCTGCACGGTATCGGCAAAAATGCCGACAAATCCCATTTCCATTCTTGCCTTAAAACGTCCTGAAATTGTTGTTTATTGATACCATAGATAAGTGTGAACAGTGAAGCATAAATCCCCACTCGTCATTGCAGACAGATATTTCCTATCTGAGCCACGCGACACTGAGACCTATTTTTAAACTAGACCTATTTTTAAACTACGACAACCACGTGACAATTTTCTATTGAGACCACGTTTTATGTCATCCGAGTAATCCGCTCTGACGCCGGTATCTATTTTTAGCAGAGACCATATCGTGATTATCTATAGATTATGAAAGAAGGAACCTTAAGTGTTTTTGTGTTGTTGTAATTGTTTTGCTGTTGTTTCCTTTGTTTGTTGTTGGTTTTTCGAGATCTGTACTCTCTAACAATGTAAGTAGTGTTTAAAGTCGTTTTATGGGGACTTACGTGTGAAATTATGCAAAAATTAAGGTTCTATGTCTTTGATAAAGGCAAAGTGTCACATACCAAATTTACTGTCGGATACCAACCTCACTGTCGGATACCAACTTTACTCTCGGATACCAACCTAACTGTCGGATACCAAATTTACTGTCGGATACCAACCTCACTGTCGGACACCAACTTTACTCTCGGATACCAACCTCACTGTCGGATACCAACTTTACTCTCGGATTACCACCTTTAAGACAACGCATGAATGTATCGCAGCAAAATGTCGACCATTTGCTTTAAGGGTGCGGAAATAAGGATGGAAAAGAATTGCGCAACAGGCTGTCATTGTATCATAACAGCACGTGAATGACAAAAGCATAAGTGACAACAAAAACAGAATATTCATTAAAAGCAAGTTAGTCTTGCAGCAAAACAACGTCCTAGGTCATTGGCTTTGTAGAATTCTCTAGGATGTGGAGGCCAAAACCTATTGTCATCTACGCCATTGCCGTCAGAGCTTGTCGGAATAACTTGACTGGGAATATCGTAAACGTCTCTATAATCTGTCCAGCAACGGATATGTTAATTACGATTTTGCGTTTGTGTCTGAGTACATTAAACCATTTTTGTAAGTATTACCTAATGGCACAACCACTTTACAAAACCCAACATCGCACAATTTGGCCTCGTGGAAATAAAACGGAGACCATTACTTAGAAGTAACGAACTTTCATTTGGAAACTCGGTTCTGTCTGTCGAACTGTCTACTTGATCTAAAAGTCTATAAAATTGTTACGTGGCTTCATTTGGCTTTTAATTTTGGAGGTTAATGGGTTTGGGAAGGGTAGAAGCCAATCGGAACACCTCGGATAATTCACGAATCATCTCTCGGATGTATGTAGGTAGTCGGATCCCTAAATGGGACTACTTTTGAGACAGACGTCAAAACAAAGATCGCAGTTCGGGTGAACAAAACGATCATGATTTCAGTAAGTATCATTGCACCAGATACATCCGAGGGATGATTGTCCCGGGGACGGAATTACCCGAGGAGTTCCGATTGGGGTAGAAGCGTGCTGTGGTAGAAGTATCAGGGAAGGGGGTGGCGATTAGAGCCTTGCTGACCAATAGCAGTACAGGAAGTCCATGTTCAACAAGCGTAACTAATTGTTTAACGACGTTTCTCCCTATCATCACTTCCCTGTGTACAGTTCACAAATTATGGGGTTTACGACCCTGATCGGGGTCTTAACTGTATCGCAGTGGGCGGTGGAGTGGAGGGAGTGTCTTCAGCTGACCTTATGCATCGGTAGCTCTACCCATCGGTTGCTTCCTTGACCAAACATAGTTAGGCATCGCCATGATATCCACAATTGTGACCCTGGTGATCATGTTTTACAAATAACCAATAAACGGAAGGAAAAAAAACTATGTGTTTCGGATGGTTCGAAAATAAAATGGATGAAAATTAATAAATTCCGCTATCAAGCCACCGGTAACTATGGCAACATTTACAGGAACAAAATCCTCATCGTTTACATGATTCAAACAATAGACAAGATCAAAGGAGCGCAATATTATAAAACTTAATTGCGTTAATAATGTGTTAATTAGGCAAATGAGAATTCACGTTTCCAAAGCAAAGAAACATGTTATCATTAAGATGCAAGGATGGAAAAAATCATAGCTCATTTAGCAAAAAGCAATACAGCAATTAAATCACTTCAAACTATCAGGGTTTTAATTTTTTAGGTTAAAAGGATGGCATTCTTTATTGATTCTTCTTCTTCTTCTCCCCTTCTTCTCCTTATTATTTTGATTTTTGCTTTTGAAATAAATTGCAGCGACCATTTATGGTCATTATAGCAACATCCAGCTTTTTGGTGGCGTAAGACCCGAGACATATGTCTGGGTAGAGCCATCGGGGTACCGCAAGTCAGCTGGAAGATCTTCCCACATTAAGTTCTTCGCCCTGAACAGGACTCGAACCCACGAGGAGAGAGGCTAAACAATCAGATAATCATCATCATCATCATTATCATCATTATTATTATCATCATTATTATCATTATTACTATCATTATTATTTATCATTATCATTATTATATTATCATTATTATTATTATTATTAGTAGTAGTAGTAGTAGTAGTAGTAGTAGAAGTAATAGTAGTAGTAGTAGTAGTAGTAGTAGTAGTAGCGGTAGCAGTAGTAGTAGTAGTAGTAGTAGTAGTAGTAGTAGTAGTAGTAGTAGCAGTAGTAGTAGCAATAGCAGTAATTGTAGTAGTAGTAGTAGTAGTAGTAGTAGTAGTAGTAGTAATAGTAGTAAGTAGTAAGTAGTAGTAGTAGTAGTAGTAGTAGTAGAAGTAGTAGTAGTAGTAGCGGTAGCGGTAGTAGTAGTAGTAGTAGTAGCAGTAGTAGTAGCAATAGCAGTAATAGTAGTAGTAGTAGAAGTAGTAGTAGTAGTAAGTAGTAAGTAGTAGTAGTAGTAGTAGTAGTAGAAGAAGTAGTAGCAGTAGTAGTAGTAGTAGTAGTAGTAGTAGTAGTAGTAGTAGTAGTAGAAGAAGTAGTAGCAGTAGTAGCAGTAGTAGTAGTAGTAGTAGTAGTAGTAGTAGAAGTAGTAGTAGTAGTAGTAGTAGCAGCAGCAGCAGCAGCAGCAGTAGTAGTAGTAGTAGTAGAAGAATAGTTTACTAAACAATTTAAAGTCGCAAATTGTCTCTGATAAGGTGTGACATTGTTCAGGGAGTCTAACTTCAATATGTACTAAAATAGTGTCATATTGAGAACGGAGGCCCATTTTATACAATGCTTATCTTGTTTGCAATGTCATTTTGTTGCGATTTGTATGGACAATCAATGTTTACTGGTATTAAACATATAGGCTTGTTTTGTTTTCGAAACCGCAGCGCCACATTTTTGTCATGATAGCGACTTCCAGATATGTTGGTGCGGGGCATACCCCAGACCAAAGCGACAATTCTATCATTATAGCACAGAGGCACTTATGTGGTGCCCAGGGACTGAACCTGGTCGGTCCATTATACTGCTGTCCCCTTAGCCCCCAGCGATTGAGGGGAAGGCTCTACTACCAACTTTTAGAGTCTTTGGTTTGACCTGGCCGGGGTCTGAACTCACGACCTCCCGATCCGCAAGCCGACGCTCTACCACTTGAGCTATTGCGGTCGGTTTTTATTTGATGTGACAGCCTTTAAAATATTAAACATGAAAATTATTTCTCATTTAAATATACGTGTTCAATGACTTTTTTTTCAAACATCAATATATAAGATATTTATAATTCCGCATTCGACTGTCTGAAAACAGTTTATCAAATTGTTTAAAAGACATTCTGAAAGTATAAATTATCATAAGGAATGTGACTTTTTAACATTTTTAACAAATTGTGCCTTATGTTCTTCCTGAATGTAAACTATCTTCGAATATAAATTATCAACTCCTACAAAAATAGATCCTCTAATCACCAGATCTATCAGTTTTAGTGACATTCCGTGCCTGATAGATTTAACAAATTGGGACTCCAATCTTATCATGTACCAAACCAAATTAGCTGAAACCGGCGATTATTCAATATAAGCCAAATTTGGAAGAAAGTGAAACTAGAATAGGAATTCTCGACGGTTGATTATTCAAAAACCGCTCAAGTGCGTGTAAACATTTCTGTAAGTGGTTCAGACTTTGTATTATTATCTTTCGACCAACGGTCGACCTTTCTTAAAGTGGACTCTCTACGAAAGAGGAAGCATTTACCCCCACCCCAACATTACAAGATCGTGACTGTAATTGAACCAAGGGCTAGTCACATGAGTAAAATTGACACCACATGACCAATTCCGGGGTTAGATGGTTACCGAAACAATAGGAATTGCGTCTATGTTTGTATGTTCAAGCGTAAGTTGTTTTGTTTTTGAAAAAAAACAACACAATATAACAGCGACCAATTGTGACAATAATAGCGACGTCCAGCTATTTTGGTGGAGGAAGACCCAAGAAAAATGTCTGGGTAGAACCACCGGCGCACCGCAAGTCAGCTGGAAGACCTTCCCGCAATAAGTCCTCGAGTTTGTTGGGCTTATTGTACCACCAACACTATTTCAGTTCTCTGGAGACGGTGTCCCCTTGAAGCATATATAGTGCTGCATTCACTGTGTATTTTCGTTATTGTTGTATTATGTGATTGTTTGACAACTGTCACCTGCTGTATAATTAACAATGAAATTTGTTAGTTCTGCTGTTGTTTGTTTTTGTTTGTTTAAATTGTTTTCTTAGGTTGCTGTTTTGTTGCTTTTTTAACATAATCTACGCTTGACGTTCGACCGGTAACAAACAACTCCCCTTTATCAACAATCAACGCTTTTAGCATTTCGCATTTGCAGCGTTATATAATCATTTACCACCTAAATTATGTTTTCCTAACATCGGTTAACATCTAAATGTTATCAGTTTTCGCTTTTCTAATTTGTAACTTAATTTGATCTCGTTGTTAAACCTTTATTTGCGTTCTAACAATCCTACATGATTAGACTCATACCAGCGTATCCGGGAAACTTATCATTCTATAAATTGACCGTTGTATCTTATCTGGAACTGATACCACATACGCCTAAACTTGTCTTAATAAAATGATGCAAGATGATTAAAGTTTGCAACTGAACCTTTCTTAGCAATGACAATATCAAATGCACGCGTCTGACTTCGTTTCACAATGTCTCGTAATTTCTCGCAACATCGCGTGAGTTCACAGATTGTCACGATGGATGGATGACGTATCGCTAGTTTAAGAAAGAGGTCTCGTGCCTCTGAATAATTTCAGGTAAATCTTGTCACATATTCCCATCAAAGGTAATATCACAGTTTGATTCACTTTGAACTATTTGTTCTAAAAAAAACCCAAACTTAAACAAACAAAAACATATAAATAATTGTTACCTGTTAAGATCCCTTAAAATGATGTTATAGAGTTTGTTTCTAAATACATACACAATAATGCTAGATTATTTTGGCACATATTGGCCTCGAGGCTAAAATATATAGAATGGCATACACACCAAATATATATAGTAGAATGTATTTTGTTTGTTTGTTTATTGGGTATATCGTCCCACCAACAGTATTTCAGTTATCTGGAGACAGTGTCCGCTTGAAGCAGATATAATGCTGCCTTTAAAGTGTATAGCATGCCTTGAACACATGGCATGATACCTCACCCAGTGACATTATCCTGATACCGGGCCAACCAGTCGTTGAACTACCCTTATATTTGCTTGAGCGTTAGCAAGGGAGCTATACCACTACCATTTTGAACGACCTTGGTATGTCGCGGCTCGGGATCGAACGCGGTGCCTCCCGTAACTGGAGCCGACGCTCTACCAATTGCGCTACCAGGTCCGGTGCCTAGAGCTACGTGACAATTGGTGTATAACACTCTTTACGTCATAACGTGCATTTCCTATCTGATCCACGTTACACAGATAGCTATTTTTAAACTAAGAATACTACATCACCACTTACTTTTAATATCGCGTTATATAATCATACGGGTAATCCGCTCTGACGTCGACATCTATTTTTAGCGGAAATTCCTGAAGCATTTTTTTCCTCTCGGAGTTGAACTGTATACCAGCTAAGCTAGTGTTCAAAATGGTCTTTTTGTAAGACGGTATGAGATCATAAAAAGTTATAACCAAACTCCGCAAAATTGGGGAAAACTTATTGTTTCGTGTATTTGATACAGGCAAAACTACCGACTACCACCTTTAAAAGAAATGTCATTTAAACGATCCGGATTTCATACAAAAAAATTGTGTCGCAGATTATTTTGCATTAATCATGTTTAAAGTACAAAGCCTGCGTCATTCTTACACAATGTACTTTAATCAAAATCAAGGCTTATATGACACAGTCTGGTATGAGAGTGTGACAGAAAAAAGTATCCTGTTAACAGTTTAGTCATAAAATATTCAATGTTTAACAATACATCACCTCACAATCACAATATAAAACCCATATCTTCGTGTTCATGCAGTTTAAAGATGGTACCCGAGAGTTTGGATCAAAAATATATTCTCATTAAACATCATAATAAACCATTGTTACATAAACAAATGTCGCAAAATAATGTTTATTGATGTCCTACACCTGTCTGAAAAGTGAACCATAACGTCTCAATCGTCATTTCAAACATGTATTTCTTATCTGAGCCACGTTGCACAGTTAGCTATTTTTAAACTAAGAAACCCCGTGATCACTTATGTTTTAGTTCATCTACGTCATCCGCTGTGACGTCGCTGTCTATTTTTAGCAGGGATCCCAAACGTTCTTATTTATAGATTTGAAAAGAATAAACATGTAAGTGTTGAGTAAAAATGCCTTTAAATTAAGATGCAGACGACAATCGTCAAAGATTAGACTGAAGTATGTTGTTGTTTTTTCTACAGAATTTTTGTTCAAATAACACAAAACAAAGGTCAGATATTGTTAAATATATTAAATATAGACAAACTGTCGGGGATGGGATGGGATTTGCCGGTATTTTTGCCGATACTGTGCAGCGACATTTCTATCATTATAGCACAGGGGCACTTATAAGGTACCCAGGAACTGAACCCGGCCGGTCCATTATACTGACACCGACGAGTCAGGCGTAATGATGTCCCCTTAGCTCCGAGCGTTAGGAGGGAAGCCACTACTACTAACTTTAAAGTCTTCGGTTTGACCTTGCCGGGGTTCGAACCCGCGACCTCCCGATCCACAAGCCGACGCTCTACCAATTGAGCTATTGCGGCCGGTCACAAACTGTCGGATACCACCTTAAAATCGCTCGACACGACACGGTGATAATATTGATATAGCGGGCACGGTCATCATTTATTGCGTTAGAAACTCTCCGTTCTTATCAGCGACCTAGAGAAGGTCACAAGTACATTTCTTATGTTTGTAAACAAATGTCACGTGGTGTCACGTGGTGTCACGTGGTTTGAACTTATCATCTAGCCTCGTTTTAAAATCGACCCATGTATGTCACTAGGTTATTAGATAACATAGTCGTGTAAGGGTGTGTAAACATTGCAAACTTTAGACGGACGTCGCAATAGGTATTCTTTTTAAGTACGTTACAGTCATTCCCTTTTATGTAAGTCCAAAGTGACGGTCCATATCGTGCAACTATTTTACGACAGACCTGAAATTTTTACATACTGCGACAAAAATTGTGACCAAAAAAAGAGAAAGAAAAGAAAAACCAACAAAAAAATGTCATAAACAAGACTGTCGGTTCTTATTACGACACTTAATTTCTGTAAATACTTGTAGATTTTCTAAAAGATATGTCTTTTTACGCAGTTACCAATTACAGATATAACACACAACGCATCGGTTTCACTTTAAAAGTGGTATTCGACACTTTGAAACAACCAAAAAAAAAAAAGGTGTTGTTATCTTAAAGATTCCTGCAAAATGTTGTTCATAGATGCCCTAGATATGTGTGAAAAGTGCAGCATAAATTCTTCCTTACTCGTCACTGCAAACAGGTTTTTCCTATCTGAGCCACGCTGCAAAGATAGCTATTTTTAAACTTAGAAAACCACGTGATAACTTAAGATCGCGTTATATCGTCATATTTTAACAATTAGAAAACCACGTGATAACTTAAGATCGCGTTATATCGTCCTATTTTTAAACTTAGAAAACCACGTGATAACTTAAGATCGCGTTATATCGTCCTATTTTAAAAATTAGAAAACCACGTGATAACTTAAGATCGCGTTATATCGTCCTATTTTTAAACTTAGAAAACAACGTCATAACTAGGGATCGCGTTATATCGTCCTATATTTAAACTTAGAAAACCACGTGATAACTTGAGATCGAGTTATATCGTCCTATTTTTAAACTAAGAAAACCACGTAATAAATTGAGATCGAGTTATATCGTCCTAATTTTAAACTAAGAAAACCACGTGATAACTTGAGATCGAGTTATATCGTCCTATTTTTAAACTAAGAAAACCACGTAATAAATTGAGATCGAGTTATATCGTCCTAATTTTAAACTAAGAAAACCACGTGATAACTTGAGATCGAGTTATATCGTCCTCCAGGTAGTCCGCGCTGACGTCGATCTTTTTTCAGCAGAGATCACTATTGTGCTTATTTGTAGATTTGGAACGAATGAATATTAAGTGATTTCTTTCGCAATTTGTACTGTCTTACAATATAGGTTCTGTTCAAAATCGTCTTTACTAAAACTATAGTATAAGTTCATGCAGAAAATAAGTCTAAATTCCCTCAAAACCAGTGAAAAAAATACTGTTTTATGCATTTGATATAGGCAAACTGTCGGCAACAAACGACTTTGTTGTTTTTGTTGTTGTTTTAACATACATCACAGCGACAAATTATGACCGTTATAGCGACGTCCAGCTATTTTTGGTGGAGAAAGACCCCAAACAAATATCTGGGTAGAACCACCGGCGCACCGCAGGATAACTGGAAGAACTTCCGACATTCAATCCTTCGCCCAGAACGGGACTCGAACCCACGCGTTCAGATTTTAAGAGGATTTCCAAGTCGGAGATTCTACCACTTCGCCACGGGCGTCCCGAAAGTTAAATAGAAAATACTGCAGCTATTTTTGTGTGGAGGAAGACCCCCATAACACCATTAAAAACTATGATGAAGATCCACATCCTGAAAAAATAGCACACATATTGGCTTGAAAAGATAAACGAAAACAGTTGCTTGTGTTTCAGTTCGACACGCAAACATGTATGTAGAACAGGTTAGTAAAAAAAAAAACTATCGTAAGCCAGCAAGTATCGAAGTAAATACAAGTTTGTACCTTCAATTTATCATTTTTGTCATGCTCCGATATTAAATTTCAGGTAAAATTGTCTCATTGAAATGCCCTTGTACGTGTATAAAGTCAAACGTTTTGAAAAATTGTATGTATGAAGCTAATTGTCAACCACGTGTCTTGTGTACTCGAGTACTAATGTCGTTTATTCATACATTTCAGCGAGAAAATAGTCAATTAGTATCAAACAGCAAAAGGGATTTAAAAAAAAATACATTTCAGTATTATGATCAGTATTATGATAGATTTGCCAACTGCATAAACATAACAACGCGATATTTTTGTAAGAACTGCACAAATAACGATGCATTTTCTAACATATTGTTTGTTTACTGGGTTTATCGTCCAACCAATAGTATTGCACTTATCCGGAGACGGTGTCCACTTGAAGCAGATATAGTGCTGCCTTCACTGTGTATAGCATGTCGTGAACACCTGGCATTTTACCACACCCAGTCACATTATCCTGACACCGTGCCAACCAGTCGTGGAACTATCCTTATATTTGCTTGAGCGTTAGCAAGGGGGGCTATGTCACTACCATTTTTAATGAATTTAGTATGTCGCGGCCCCGGATCGAACCCGAGGTCTCCCGTACCTGGAGCCGTCTAACATATTAAAATCTGTCAACATTGAAATGTCACTGCAATTGTTTTACACCGTGCGATGCAGCACGTGAATCTTGCCACCTGACCACAATCCTGAACGATATGATTCCTTTCATGTTGCGATAACCCGTACATAACCAATAAGTAACAATAGATATCGCTTGATAAACTTTTAATTGAAGATGTCAGATCTAATCAGCGATGATAATGCTTTAATGAGATACAATTCTGTTCAAACTCCGAGCCTCTCGCGTGACTGCAGAAAAAAAAAATCGTTCACATGACCATAGCTGTTTACTGTGTGATCAGGGTGACATCCACGTGAATTCAAAGTGACATGTAATCCACTCGACTGACATGCATGTATGTGCATCACAATGCGCCTTACAACAGTGCTATATAAAGGACTTAATTGTATCTATTGTTTGCAAGGAAGCAGTCATTATCACACATTTTGCGTTATCATTAAAAAGCACTAGAATATTGCCCCTGGTTCAAGTGGGTTTTGTTTCATGAACAGAAAGTTTAAAAGTGTATCCAAATATATGTTACAGTTTCTGACCCCTGTGTGAATGGGTATGTGTGCATATTGTTTGTTAATGTTTATTGGGTTTATTGTCCCAACAACAGTAGTTCAGTTATCTGGAGACGGTGTCCACTTTAAGCAGATATAGTGCTGCCTTCACTGTGTATAGCATGCCGTGAACACATGGCATGATACCACACCCAGTCAAATTATCCAAACACCGAGCCATCCAGTCTTGGAACTACCCTTATATTTGCTTGAGCGTTAGCAAGGGGGCTATACCACTACCATATCTAAAAACTAAAGTATGTTATGGCCCGGGATCGAAACCCGCGGCCTCCCGAACATGGAGCCGACGCTCTACTGATTGCGCAACCAGGTCCGGTATTTGTGCATACTGTTCGCAGAATTACATACTTTAGTCACAATCTTGTCCTTTTTCAAGTTTCGGTCGTAAAACCCATTAAAATTTATTCAACAGCTTCATTTTTTCCCCAAATCTATAAATAAACACGATTGGTATTTCGGCTATAAATATGATTGAGGTCAAAGCGGATTTTCCTGACAAGAATTTTTCGGATTAGAATTTTTCCGGATACATCGTGACCGCAAAGTACGTGGTCACGTGATCGTTTTCTTATTTCAAAAATATCTGTGCAGAGTGGCTCAAATAGGAAGTACATGTTTTATGCAGATTGGGGTGTTCACTTTTCAAATAGGTGTAGGACATCGAGATACAACATTTCGCGAGACTGTTGAGGAAACAATAATTATTTGGTTGTTTGAGGGTAAAAAATGACCCAAACTTTTGGACACCACATACAAGTTTTTTTCATCTACGGC
The DNA here is from genome assembly GCA_007844125.1 of Sinonovacula constricta. Lineage (NCBI taxonomy): Eukaryota > Metazoa > Mollusca > Bivalvia > Cardiida > Solecurtidae > Sinonovacula > Sinonovacula constricta. The sequence goes on from CM017566.1 coordinate 48,454,934, forward strand.
ACATCATTTTTTTAAAGCGACTCGATCGTTATAAGGCAGGCAAGGGAGATAAACAAAGTTTAGGAAGGGCGTTGGCGGAGATCACACATATAACCTAATGCAGGTTCGCATATACACATATACAATTGTTTGCTAAATCATAATTTTTTTACAGGTTCACATCGAGTAATAAATTAAAATATAACATATGAACTGCAATAAACAAACGCTTGTAATGACGTCAGGTTCTAAAGATTAAAAGCGTTGCAACGATTTTCATTTTTTTTTATTTACACATCTCTCATCGCACCAATAACAACTTACTGATCTTTAAGGGTAAAAAATAGATTTCGACCTGTACAAAATGTTCCATATAAATATTTAAATATTTCATTTTTATATTTTATTTTGATAATAATCTCAAAGCTTGATGTTTTAAAACTTTAAATAAGAGCTTATTTCCAATTACACCTTTGAGCCAAGCTTTGATATCATAAAATATCAACCAATAACGTCGCCTAGGACTTTTTGAAGACTTAAGGTTAACGTTTTTAACTTCTTGAAGAAAGCTAACAAGTTTACTCTCGCTATTCTGATTGAGGAGCCCCGCACACACACCTCAGAACCATCCTACCCTCTCTTCCCCCCCCCCCCTCCCCGCCCCAGCCACCCCGCATCCCCACCCCCGCATCCGCCTACAACCACTAGGAGTTATGTATCAGCATTAACAGAAGTTGTAGCACAGTGTTCTGCTTTGGCAGAAATGCAAGCCATCGTGTAAAGTCACAGAGAATTACAAAATATTGCCAGAAAAGTCGTTGATGCGAAGCATCAAAGGCGACGCAAAAAGTGGAACAGGAAAACAGACATGTTTGAAAAGTATTGGTTTTATTGGTTTTTATTTGAAAGTTTTCAGGTTACTATAACTCTTGAGAAATATGGTTTTCAATTTGTTACATTTGTAAAAAAAAGTTGCAAAATTATTATATTGACTATTAAATTAAGGTGTACAAGCAGAAATTGCACACGTGCAGCAGCCTCACATTACACAAATAATTATTGTTCATATAGTATTTTTCTAAGTTATGTTGAAAGAACAAAATAATAAGCACGCTTTTTACCGAATTTGGACCCGTATTTTATCAGGTAAGGTCCGCAAAGCAAACTTTCCCTATGTGCAAATTTCAATGAGTATTCCATATATAGGCGTCCGGCGCGTCGCCTATAAAGTGCAATCTTAATACCCGTGATACATCCGCCAACAATCTGTTGCAAGGAATTGACGTCTATGCTCACCTTTGACCTATAAAGCCTCCTGCGTAGGCAACTACAATACAAGGGCCATACAACAATAAACACTGATAACATTTAGATAACGGCCTGGCCAGATGTTTAACCTGTGTCTTCTTCCCACTATCTCAGCTAGATACGTTATAATAATGCAATAACGATTATTTAACAAAAAATGATAACATGTATAATTATGTTACAAAAATAACACCCCATATAATACCTGGACTAAGTGGACTCTAAACGGTGCATTTAGATAACAGCACAGAGAGATAATCGCGTTGAGATAAAGAACACGAAGTAATATTATATGCGTCGATTTGCAGTGTTTGCATTTAATAAGCTTTAGAGGGATTTTCTGACAGTTTGGATTAAAACTCTGTTTCTTAAACAACCAAATAAATAAATTGTTGTTACCCAAAAAAGTCCCGAGAGAGGGATTAGGGATTAGCCGGCATTTTTGCCGATACTGCGCAGCGACATTTCTATCATTATAGCACAGGGGCACTTATGAGGTGCCCAGGGACTGAACCCGGCCGGTCCCTTATACTGACACCGACGAGTCAGGCGTAATGCTGTCCCCTTAGCCCCGAGCGTTAGGAGGGAAGCCACTACTACCAACTTTAAAGTCTTTGGTTTGACCCGGCCGGGGTTCGAACCCACGACCTCCCGATTGCTTATTTATGCCTAATATCTAAGTCAAAAGTAAAGCATAACACCCCGTTTATCATCACAAATATGTATTTCCTATCTGAGCCACGCTGCACACAAACATAAACGAAACAGCTTTTTCTTAAAGGTGGTATCCGACAGTTTGCCTACATCGTATATATGTAAAATATCTATAAATAGCAACGATTGGAATTCCTGCTAAAAATAGACCTCGACGTCACAGAGTATGACGTCAATGAACTAAAACATTAAAGGTCACATGGTTTGCGTGGTTTAAAAATAGCTAACTGTGCAGCGTGGCTCAGATAGGAAATACATGTTTGTAATGACGATTGTAATGTTTTGGTTCACAATTCAGAAAGATGTAGGGCATCGATAAACATCATTTTACGAGATCTGTTCATATAACAATGGTTTACTAAGATGTATAATGAAGATATTTTTGGTCCAAACTGTCGAATGCCACCTTTAAATAAGAAATCTGAGGTTGTAAAATATTCAGCTACGGCAATGGATCAACTAAGATCACTAAATGTCTGAGAATTTGTGCGTCAAAGGAAAAAACGAAAACATGCATGAATAAAAACTTTACTGTTACTTAAATAGAAAGATAGTTTCCGGTCAATAATTTCAGTTCGAATAAACCAATATTGCTGAAACTTTAGATATAGCAAGCCTGCATGAAGACCTATCTTGTGATTGGATTTGGGGCCAGTCGGATCAAGTTCCAAGTCACTGTTACTAAAAACAGAAAAAACAGTTTCGAAGTCAATAACTTAAGTTTGGATTAACCAATCTTGCTGAAACTTTAGATATAGCAAGCTTGCATGAATACTTAGCTTGGTGATTGGATTTGGGACCAATTTTATTACAAGTTTTTTCTCAAATTTTCACTAAAATAAAGATTACAGCACACATTACCAACATTATTAAGTTCCTTTCAAATATTTTGCAACGTTTGAACAGCTTAAATAACTCTTTCCGAAGAAAATACGCTTCCCGCCATTTTGTGACCGACAAAAATGAGCAGACGATAAGGAAGAAAAAAAAACGACCCTACAATCCGAGACTAATAAAACAATAAGGACACGAATAATTGTTTGTCGAATAGTGCAGACTGAACTAGAAAACTTTTGTTTCGTGTCTTTCTCTAAGTAATTGTGACACAAGCAAAAATGCGGTTATCTCGAAGTCTTTGTTTCAAATCAAAACAAACCGCCAAAAACTTGCAAGGAGTGCCAACAGGTCTATTCAGAAGCTTTGCAAACAATAACCACATTGCAGAAAATAGATTAAGTTACTCTGAAAGCTATTAATTCTAAACAACATGAACCTAACTTTCGCAATGATAATGATTAATAAATATCATTTATTCTTTCAAAAATTGAATTATAACTCTTGCTAGTAAAACGATATTATGAGGTTGTCTTTTTTTAATATTAAAAAAAAAAACTTAAATAATATCTAGCAGGCAAGGGATATCAGTTTACAATAATAAGCCAGTCCCAAGGCCGAACGGACTTGAGTCGATTCGCCCCCCTTGTTCTTCGTACCCATTCCTCTGTCAACCATTCATATTTACTCAATACATAAATATTGACATACCCTTCGCGCATAACGACACAAAAGCCGTTGCATTCTTGTGGTTTGTGTTTGTAAATGGGCTTTAAAGTTGAATAAAAAGTTAGTTAATGGACTCTCAACGGGTATTATGGACACCACTTTAAAGATTTTTTCTTCGTAAGTCACTAGTATTCTTGTTTGAAGATAAAAGGTTTTTCAATTCATTGAAACAGGTTGTGTAAACTATTAATGGTCTAAAGAGTGTATATAAAAACGAGGAAATGAGACTTATTTATATAAATACATTGACAATATTAATAACAACAAAATTAATGACGTTTTATCAACGGTCGCTAATTTATTATTATTATTATTATTATTATTTATTAGTAAGTAATAATCTGCCACTGTTTTAAAAACGATAAACTGATTATGTTATGATGTTTTATATTGTTGCTTTTGTAACTTTTTGATTTGTATGGTAGAACGACTCTGCATTTTTCTTACTTTTCTTTTTTGGTCAACATTTTTATTTAAAGAAGTTCCACGGTCTAATGCACTGCAAACAAGAAATAACAACTAAACAGAGGGGGTAGGGACAATTAACTTAGCAATTACTAACAATCCCATTTATTCAAAATGCCAACAAAAGGAGAAAATACGGTTATGTCTGTGACATAAAGAAAAAATAGTAAAGGGGGCGCCAGTGGCATAGTGGTAGAGTCCCCGATTTGTAACTCTTCTGACTACTTTGCGTGGGTTCGAGTCCCGTTCGGTGCGGAGGACTTAATATGGGAAGGTCTTCCAGCTGACCTGCGGTGCGATGGTTGTTCTACCAAGACATTTGTCTGGGGTCTCCCTCCACCAAAAAGCTTAACGTTGCTATAATGATCATAAATGGTCGCTGTAATGTATTTAAAAAACAAAACAAAACAAAAATAGTTACGTTCAACCTTAAAATAACTTCTATGAAAGTACTTTTATTACGCTACTTAAAATTCCTTTCTATAATTACTTCTCCAGAGAAATGGACCGTTCGTTTCATTATCAATATGTTACAATAATAGAACAACGGATGACTTCACCATGACCGGGTAAACTGTACTCTATAACTTAACCATAAACATGTACCAAAGCCTATAAAAACACAAAGAAACATAGTTCACCGTTTAAGCAATAATTATATGTAAAATTCACAAAATAGTTTTGAAATTGTGGCAAAGCCCCTCTTTTTAATGAACGATGTGAAGAGATCAGTGGCGATCAAGGCTGTATGTTTTTCTCTGACAAGTTTTTTAACACTTCAAAATGCATTCTTTGTCCGCCGAGCTTGTTGAAAGAAAAATTTCAATACAAAACAAATATATGCATATCATTGCCAAGAGACGAAACGCGCGGACAGGTTATGCGCAATAACCAGTTCATTCTTGTTGTAACATGGTTCTTTAATGACGCAATTAGGCATACCACTGCCCAATTGGGGCTTCGTTCGAACAGCTTCGAAATTCAAATTTAAGTAATAGATCAATAAGTCTGTAATGAGATATGACGATAAGTACATGTATTTTGGAAAATAACATGCTGGAGCTTTCAGAGGGTACATAATTAACCGTGTATTTTGCAAAACGCGTATATCTAAACACGTGGAAGTTTGTTTATTGGGTTTATCGTCCCACCAACAGTATTTCAGTTATCTGGAGACGGTGTCCACTTGAAGCAAATGTAGTGCTGCATTCACTGTGTATAGCATGCCGTGAACACCTGGCATGATACCACACACAGTCACATTATCCTGACACCGGGCCAACCAGTCATGGAACTACCCTTATATTTGCTTGAGCGTTAGCAAGGGAGCTATACAACTACCATTTTAACGACTTTGGTATGTCGTGGCCCGGGATAAAACCCGGGGCCTCCCGTACCTGGAGCCGACGCTCTACCGATTGCGCTACCTGGTCCGGTAACAGGTATTTACAAAATGTCAAAGAACAATATCTCAGGACAAAAGCTGGAACACAAGATGGTTGTAAACTGTATCACCTCTTGGCAAAGCTAATCAAAGATACAAAAAAGGAGAAATCTTTGTAAGCACTAGGTCACGAAACCTCATGACATCATCGGTGCAACTGTGGAATGTAAAAGCGGCAAATAGAAAATACTCGTTGTAATGCTTGTTACGTTATTACCACTTAAAATCACACATTCCAGCCACTCAAAAGAATTGTCTGAACGAGACAGATCCAACAAGTACCAACATTATAGAGATTTGCTAAGAAACATGGGATATATTTATAATGTTTCTACCCCCGTTATATGACGAGGCCAAGGCATGTTGGAAGCTGGCATTAGATGAGGCTGCGCTTGCTCATACTGACAGTTTACAGTCTTGCAAGAAACAATAGGCACATTGCTGGCATTCCACGGAACACAGGTAGAGGTGCCAAGGAATGTGAAAGCATTGCTACAAACACTTCTATGGTACTCATTGGGTTGGGATGGGATGGGATTTGTCGGCATTTTTGCCGATACTGTGCAGCGACATTTCTATCATTATTGCGTTGGGGCACTTATGAGGTGCCCAGGGAATGAACCCGACCGGTCCATTATACTGGCACCGACAAGACAGGCGTAATGCTGTCCCCTTAGCCCCGAGCGTTAGGAGGGAAGCCACTACTACCAACTTTAAAGTCTTTAGCTTGACCCGGCCAGGGTTTGAACCCCCCGATCCGCAAGCCGACGCTCTACCACCTGAGCAATTACGGTCGGTCCATTGGGTTAGATTTTATGGACTGCGGGTATACCTTTGGGATTAAAGTCGCACACAGCACCCGTGGTTAGATGGTTATCAGTGACTTTTTATTAAAATGTACATTCAATAACTATTATAATGTCAAAGGTTGAAATCATATTTGTTATGAGTACGCCCTTACATATTAGTATCAATTTTGTATTTGTTACAAAAGTGTATTATAAAGAAACACAAAACATTATTATCTAATTACATGAATTCAACGTCATAAATGTACGCATATACCCACGTCATAACTACACAGGAAAATGGCGAATTTTTAGACCTTGGATAGAACAAAAAAACTCTTTAACTCAAAGCTGAAGATGTCCGAATTCACTTTTAATGAATACAATGTCAATTTTAGAAGAAAAAAATACTTGAATTAGAGATAAAAAAAGCACATCATTTAATGCAAAACATAGAAAATGCTTTAATCTTTCTATTTATGAAATATTAGTATATTACTGGACTTTCTTTTTTAAACTTTCCATTAATATTTGTTAATTGTTTGACAATTGTTAAAAATAGCCCTCCAATTCTAAAGGCTACATTTACCTTATTATGAAACTGGAAAACAGATTCTTCTAAATAAATATAGATATTCTCAACAGTTAATTTTAAACAATGCATTTTCTTAATGGTTAAGTGTATGCATAAAGTGGTTTGTAAACGTTAAAACCCAATTATATATCCATGTGATTTGAATTGCTCTTCGTTAGTCGTCGACTAATTATATTTCCTACATCATTTCGATTTTTAATCAATGTCTTTTAAAGATGGTATCCGACAGTTAAGACTAAAGTTTTAATGTCTCAAACAAATAAAGTATTGTTATCAGAAAATATCCCGCGAAATGCTGTTTATTGATGCCCTACATCTATGTATTAAGTAAAGAATTACACACCCACATCCAGAACAAAAACGCATTTCCTATCTAAGCCACGCCGCACAGTTAGCTAATTTAAAACTAAGTTAACCACGTGACCACTTACTTTTAAGATTACATTATATCATCATTCGGGTAATCCGCTTTGACGTTAGTATCTATTTTTAGCAGAAATCACCATCGTGCCTATTTATAGATTTGAAAAGTATGGACATTTAGAGCGATTTATTTAATGATTTTTACTTTTTAACAACTGGAAAAGCGTTGAAAATCATATTTACTAAGACATAATTACGATTTTTAGAAATTAGGCCAAAATTCCGCAAAACAAAAAAATAATATTGTTACATATAATTAATACAGGCAAACTGTCGGTCACCATATTGAAGACTACTATACACAAATACACATACTTTAAACTGGGAAATCTTCAACCAGTAAAACCGCTCAAGATCTTCAGATATCGCAAACCCTACTAACCATAGTATGGTGTTTTCAAACGCTGTTTTCTGGCAAGTCTATGTATTACACAGTCGGTATGTTGTTACGACGAACTCCCCGCGCACCAAAAATATCAATATAGACAGACACGATAGCGTTACAAATCTTAAACTTATGGTTTGTATCAGGCGCACGCTGCATGCTCTAGTATCGTACATATGGATGTCAAATGGCCTTGAGCAGTATATATTAATATCAATAGAAAAACTGGAGATCAAATATGTGTTTTCTGATGATGGCGCGTAAAACTACAGATATGCATGCAAATGGCAAATAGGGTATGAATTAAAATGCTTGTATAGTTTTTTTGTGTGCGATGTTAAGACATAAAAGTGCAATTACTATAGCAACAGCGTTTGTTGGTAAATGATGAAATCTGGCATTGACATTGTCGTGAATTTATGCCATAATCATTTATGTCATGGCGACCAGTTGTCTTCGCTTAATGCTCATTAAAGATAGAATTAGAAAATGCACTATAAGAGAATTGTGCAAACGAGTATATTGTACGAAAACATGGCAAGGTCTCATGTGTACTGCAATATATTAATGTAATGGAAAAAAACAACCAAGCCAAAACGTTTCATAGAAAACGAGAAACAACCTAAGATTATAACTGCCATTTGCTTTTGGAACAGTGGATAAATAATGTTTGAGGCAATCTATGACGAAGAGAACTTAATGCATAAAATTTCATGTATGTATGATGACTGTATTTCGTTCCTCAAAACATTCGAACATCGCCGCTCATCAGCACTCCAGACCACTCGCCGCATATGTAAATGGCGAGCATACAACTTACATAACAAGTCAATATAAAACGTGGCGAAGATGAATTCTAGTTTTAACAAGACTTATTAGATAAGCAAGCAAAACAAAACAGCAGGATAACCCAGAAAATTGATGTTGTCTATATTTCTATTCATTAAAACAACGGAACATCGCCGCTCATCAGCATGCCAGACCACTTAATGCATATGCATAAACTTTAGATTACACATAGAGACTTAGTACAAATACAAAAAAGTGGCGAAGATAAATTCAAGTTTAAACAAGACAAGGCATTAAATTTACAAACAAAAACAACAGCAAGGTAACAAGCCAGCGAAACATTATGTATGCAGTCAATTTTTGTCCCCCCCCCCCCCACCCGCACCCCACCCCCTAATGCAAAATCCACCTGCAGCACTTAATAAGATGAAAAGAGTATACAGTGTGTTGAGGACTGGTTTTTCTACACAAGCACACACACACACGCACGCACGCATGCACACACACACACACACACGCTCACACACACACACACACACACACACACACACACACACACACACACACACAAACAGTCTTGAACCCAGCTATTCTATAGAGCCTATAACATGTACTGTTGACGTCGACCTACAGAATATTACATGTTTTACTCTGTACTGTAACAGTCTGCCGAAACGTTTCCGTCTACAACATTCACTCCCCCGCACCATCAATCTTTTTATTACTCTCGTGTAATTAATACGCCTTCGCCGTTTCAGCGTTGACATAGCAACCAGAACACATCACGAAATGCAGGCGTGAACGTAATACGTACTTTAAGAAGAAAATGCTTTTTGTTTTTTATTTTTTTTTTTAACTTAAAAAGAATAGTTTTTGAACAGTTTGTTTACAAAATCTTTGAAATGAAAAACAATTTCTTAGATTAGTAGTTATTTTGTCTGTACATAAATTCCTTTAATCAGTTTTAACTCCCGATGCAGGTGCTTGCTGTTTGCTGTCTCCCTTTGATGGCGTATTTTTATTTACACTGTTTGTTTGATAGAAAAATCTTCAGGAAAAGCAATGTTGGAGCGCACAACAAATCAGGCTTAAGCACCCCAGTCGGCCCTTTTGCCGACTGACCGTTCCAAGACGGGAAATGCTGTTTTTTTTATTTTGTGTGTTATGTCTCGTCTCTGTATTTTTGTCACTTTTGCATTTACCCTGTATGCCTTTGTCTAGAGGTTTGTTTGTTTATTGGGTTTATCGTCCCACCAACAGTATTTCAGTTATCTGGAGACGGTGTCCACTTGAAGCAGATATAGTGCTGCCTTCACTGTGTATAGCATGCAATGAACACCTGGCATGATACCACACCCAGTGACATTATCCTGACATCGGGCCAACCAGTCGTGGAACTACCCTTATATTTGCTTGAGCGTTAGCAAGGGAGCTATACCACTACCATTTTTAACGACTATGGTATGTCTCGGCCCGGGATAGAACCCGGGGCCTTTGTCTAGAGGTAGTTCAGATTTAAATATACGTGGTAATTATGATAGGACCTTGTCTTATTTACCTATTGCACATGGGGAGAGTTTCTAGCTAAACTGCGCCGGTGGTTCTACACAGACATAAGTCTGTCGTCTTCCTCCAAAAATAATTAGCTGGACATCGCCAATGAGACCAAAATTGTATCGAAGCGAAGTAACAAAAACAAACAAAATAAACTTGCATTTCTCCAGAGGTAGAGCAGATTTAAATATATGTGGTAATTCCTATAGGGCCTTTTCTTATTTTCCTATGCTGTCATAAAAATCAGAGAATAGTGACAAACAAAAAAGAAAACAACAACAGGAAACTAGAACTCCGCGAGTCGGATGTGTCGCCTGACGAACATTTTGTTAGTCGACATAAAAATGTTTGTTTTTTGTTGTACAGATATAAGCAATGTATTTAGACAAAGTTCAGATATAAAATAACCTTTTAATTTCTCATTGCAAAAAACATGCACAACATGTTATGCTCTTCGCAAGAAATGCACTAAAAATCAATCAAAGGAAAATAATTCCTAAACGGAACAAGGTAGAGTTACGGTTCTTGTGCGCTGCACTTCGAGTCATTGCCAAAAACATGCATACCAAGTTTGGAGTCATTTGGACCTACGGTGACAAAGTTAGGCTCCGGACAAGGAAATCCGGACGCCGCCGACGCCGCGGACGCCGCGGCCGACAAAGTAATTCCTATATGTCGCCTAGTTAGGCGACACAAAAACAACTTGCAAAATAAAGACGCAGTTAAGTCGCTAACAAGAGACTCGAAATCTCAACACGAAAGACGCTGCTTGTCAACAGCAGAAAAACAGCAAAAAACAACAGTTACAGAAAGATTACAATGAACCAAAAAAAATGACTAATTTAAAAGAAGCGATTGTCATTTTCCGGCTAAGTGCCACGTGGCGGTTGGTGATTTAAATACGTCTGGGTGTCTCAGGTGGCAATCGGATGACATTTGTTCAGATATTAGACATCAATACAAGCTGGGATTTCAAAAATAAATTTTGTAACTAGATCAATGAATACCGCCTACGGACTTTCAACAATGCTGTAGAAAACGCAAAAACAGATAATAGTTCAAATTGCGTATAAAATCAGGAATCAAAAGAAACTAAATATAATGAAGTGTGGTTTAATATGTATTGTGGTCTTAATACGACTTCGTCTATTATTTTAATGCAAAAAGCAACAACAAAAAATAAAAAAAAAATAAAATAAGAATTAATCTGACTTTGTATGTATTGAGGCGAAAGCCGGATTTCTCCATTTTAGGAATAGATAAGTATAAAATTGCCGTGGTTAATAAAGGCGCGTCTATAACTAATGGAATTCTTTAGCCACAATAATACTTTAAATGTATTGATATTTGGCGGGAAACATAAAAATAGCGATAAAAACAGAGCTCTTTTAAAAAATCTTCTTATTTCGTGATACCTAACTGCTTTAAACAAAACTTTACCAGATCAATTAAAACCGGACCAAATTCAGACATGAGGAATGAAGACAACAAAAGATACGGTAAACGTTCATGTTAGATTAACATCGTGTCTTTCCTAAAGAGATGCAAGGCTTGCTATGTCCAGAACAGTGTGGACAAGAAGACACTGTCATTCAAATTTCATCAAATTTAATTTAAAAAACTACTGATTTTCTTCCCAGTTCTACCCAGATATTTGTCTGGGGTCTTCCTCCACCAAAAAGCTGGACGTCGCTATAATTGGTCGCTGAGATGTATCTCTAAAACAATCAAACAAAACGTTTATATTGTATGTATTTTCTTTTCTTAATGTATGCATTTTGTCAAAATTTGCATATCATATATTATTATGCATGCGTACCCGACTTTTAAATAAAAATATCTCAACAAATTAATTATTCTTCTATGTATCTACAGCATAAATATCGTTTCGCTCTTATGCGTTTGGTTTCTATACCAAAGTGGTCTTCCGATCTAAAGGAGAAAAGTCAGTGTCCTTCATGGTGTACTAATCTCACATTCCATCTTACAACTGAATAAAGGATACCAACAAACGTAAAAGCCCTTTGCTTCACCTTCGTTCACCTTCCAACCTCCTCGTAGCAAAAGGTTGTCTTCAAACTAGACCATCATGTACGTACTATGCTTCGTTTATGTCCGCTCTGAAATCGGGTGTTTCCGTAAAATGATATCCAATCAAAACTCAGCAAAGCTGCATTTGCGATTTTACGACTTGTTCCGATTAATTAACGAGCATTACCGAACATTTCAAAATAAACAACGCACGTATAGTTGTACTCATTTAAAGATCGATACGCACTAAGTTGCTGTACGTCTGCTTATAATAACATACATTGGAATGTTGCCAAACAAGAGACACCGTTACTAAGAAGAGTTATTAGTATCTCCATAGAGACGTAGTATGATGATGCCAAATGTAAACAGTGCCAGTGCCGAAGAACCGATTAGTTGAAATATGTTTTGTTTCTCGAAATACATTGCAGCGAACATTTATGATCATTATAGCAGAGTCAAGCTTCTTTTGGTGGAGCAAGACCCCAGACACATGTCTGGGTAGAACCACCAGCGCACCGCAAGTCAGCTGGAAGAAAGACCTCACATTAAGTCCTTCGCCCCAAACGGGACTCGAACCTACGCAGTGAGTGGCTAAGAAGTCAAAGCAGTTAAAATTGGGGACTCTACCACTATTCCACGGGCGCCCCGTTTAATATTTTTCTTTATTTCACAGACATTATTGTATTTTTTCCATGGTGCATGAGTTTTGGTATGACTCTGAATTAATGCTACGTTAAAAAGTCCTACCCCACTCAACTCTGTATAGTCTTTATTTCTTGTTTTCAGTACATTAGACATTGGAACTTCTTAATCAATAAAAATTTTTGTTGACAAATCAAAAAATAAGTAAAAAAAAAAACACACATTAAAAATGCCTCGTCGTTCGCCCCGAACAGGACATTAATCGAAATAAGTAACTTTGAACATGTAGTTACATTTTCACATAGATACTTTTTAAAAGTAATTATTTTTCACATATTGCTAGTACCTGGACACTTGATCAAATTAAATAAGTAAAAATTGGCGTTGCTTTCCTATGTAATAAGGGAGTGCATTTCCCACTTTTTCAGAAAATTTAGTTTATATCAACCTCTTTCCTAATCGTAGACTTATTAGTTTCAAACATAAGTTGATGTAAATTATTAAGCAAATGAATGAGAGAAAACATTATTAGTTGTATTTCTTGGATACAATTAATACAATGAATGAATCCAATTAAGGATATAAATGGAAAAGTCAATTATATTTTCATTACTTACATGATAATATATTACAAGCAGCTGAAAATTCCATTGAGGAGTATGTTTCATTAAAGGTAGTATCAGACAGTTTGGACCAAAAATATTTTCATTATACATCTTAGTAAACCATTGTTATATGAACAGACCTCCTAAATTGTTGTTTATTGGTGTCCTACACCTGTCAAAAAAAAATGAACCATAACGCCACAATCTTTATTACAAACATGTATTTCCTATCTGAGCCACGCTGCACAGTTAGCTATTTTTAAACCGAGAAAACCATGTGACCACTTATGTTGAAGTTCATCTAGGTCATCCCCTGTGACGTCGATGTCTATTTTTAGCAGGAATTCCAATCGTCCTTATTTACAGATATTGTTACACATATAAGATGTAGGCAAACTGTCTGTTACCACCTTTAATACAACAATAATATACAAGTTTCATTAATAAAACAATGAGATGTCGTTCTTTGTTTGAATAATCAAACAACTGCAATATCTGACACAACCTAATAACGCAAAACACCTACGCATATTTATGAAAATATATAATAGAAGTGAAGATTCAACCTTTTAATTTCATGATTACAGAACCTTTTAGTAAATCTTTAGTTATCAAAACACATTTATCTACTGCAACGAAACGATACGGGAAGATCGAAATTAAAAATCAAATTTCAGTTCAATTCACCATTGGGATCATCACCCCCACACACCAAACAAATGCGTGGGAAGAGCAAATGTGCAAGACGAGATAAGCAGGAACTACTTCTTTCCGTCATTTTTATGACCGAAACGGAATCAAAATCCAATTATGCCAAGTCCATACAGAAGCAGACTATGCTAGGAATACTCTTTTAATGAAAACGGGTTATGAAACGACAACTCACTATCGCCTACGCACATTTAACTGTCTGCCATATGAGGTTTTATGCAGTCGCGGAGGAATATTGATTTTTGGCGCGAAATTTTCCCGCCTTTTACCGGCTGGAGGCTGAATACTCTTGAATCAGGCTGATCATCGGGTGATAGCATCTAGACAGTGAATGAAGTCGTGTTATGTTTCTTGTGCAACATAGCTCGGCTTATTTTCAAGGGATTTAAATTATATTTGTTGTTGTTGCTTTTTATATTAAATTTATTTTGTATCAAGCAGTTTGAGGTCCAACTGGAACGGTTGGTTTACATGCGCATATGACTTTACGGACACATTAATTTGAAAGACCATCCAAAAGACGGTCCAAATGGTCGCTTAATATAGTTGGTCTCTATATAGAACATGGTAATTTCTTTGCAGAAAACACTATTAAAACCGAGAGAGAGAGAGAGAGAGAGAGAGAGAGAGAGAGAGAGAGAGAGAGAGAGAGAGAGAGAGAGAGAGAGAGAGAGATTACTCAGTGTAAATATAGCTGGACTAATCAAAATTATATTAAACATCATCGTGAATTGGCGTCTTTAATAAGACATGTATATAGATTGCATGCCATAATCTTTTAAAAGAGACAGACAGACCGACGAGAGTGAGATAGACAAACAGACAGACAGACAGACAGACAGAGACAGAGAGAGAGACAAAGAGAGAGAGAGAGAGAGAGAGAGAGAGAGATTACGTTAAATAAGTTAAATGTCCCTTTTTGACGAGGTGACTGTGTATAGGCGGATGCCGCCCCCACTACGGATGGCATAGTCATGAAATAAATGTTAAAGATGCATAGTTGCAGGCAAAATGAATTCTCATATATGAATAAATAATATTTACTACGCAAAATAATAAACATACATGTTAAAATTAAATTAACGTGCAAAGGTTTTGAATATTTTTCAACAAACAGGTCAACACAAAGAAACTACTTTGGAAACATGCCTTAAAAAGAGGCAAACAAGAATAAACGTATTATAAAGTTAACATTTTTGGACATTCTAAATATGGACTGAGATATATCATACATTCCATATAAGTATGTTGTTGTTTTTTCTAATTTGCAAATGTATGTATATTGTATAAAAAAAGTTTGATTAATTAAGTTGTCATAATTCAAAACAACACTAGTTTCTGGAGGCTGCAGTGTACCGAAGAAAGATATTCGTTCAACCATTCCGAAGTATAGCCCATGCGCCACCATCTGCAACGACCGCAGATAAAGTACATGTATCACACTGGCTTTATGCAAAACATAAACCCCAGAACTCTGCGCACTTAAACTGTATTGATCGACTATATAAGACAATAGGTCTCCAAAGGAGAGAATGAGGGGGAAGCAACGAAAACGTCTCTTCCAAAACCAGTCTATTAGAAAATATTGGAACTGCACCAAGGACCGATCTATCTGCAGGCAGCAGAAAATGCGCAGTTGTTTCCAAGAAAGGTGATTCGATACATGGAGAAAGGTCGCAGACAGAAAATTCCAGGGCTTGCGCGCCATATGGTAATATGTTCTACTTCACTTCGGGGAAAGTTTTATCTGTTTATTTGGTTTATCTGGTGACGGTGTTCACTTAAAGCAGAAATAGTGCTGCCTTCACTGTGTATAGCATGCCGTAAACACCTGGCATAACACCACACTCAGTCACATTTTCCTGACACCGGGCCAACCTGTCCTTGAACAAGCCTTATATTTGCTTGAGCGTTAGCAAGGGAGCTATACCGCTACCATTTTTAACGACTTTGGTATGTCGCGGCCAGGGATCGAACCCGGGGCCTCCCGTACCTGGAGCCGACGCTCTACCGATTGAGCTACCAGGTCTGGTAGTAGGAGTTTTTTTTTAAGTTTTTGAGTAAACTCGAATCAATAAAGAATGCATCGGAAAGGCTCACGTTTTCTTGATGTTGTTATTTATAGTGAGTGTAACATAAGTTCATATTTTTAATTTTATTATAATTTTTATAAAAAAAGGTAACATGGAAATGAAAATGGTATAATGACAATAATTTTGACAGCATTATCATCATAGTTAGTTAAACATTTCACATTGAATATAGTGGTCAGAGGTATCAAAACATTTTATCGTCGTTCTATCTGTAGTTAAGTAGTTTTTGCCTTTTTGAAGCAAACAAAAGAAATTGTAAATTTTGCGAACTGTGACCAATTCACTTTTAAAGCTTTGTACAAGTTTAAACCTTTTCATAGACATATTAATTATAATGGAAACATTATTCAGAACTGTTTTTGTAGCATGCTTTATTTTTTTTTTTTTACTAATGTTGATGTTTCAAGCTATATTCTGCAATATTTTGTGTGATTTATTATTTCATATGTAAGTTTTACCTGCTTATTTGTGGTCATAATGGTGTAATAACTGCTCTTACAAGTCAAGAAAAATGGTTTGAAGTTATATGAAGAGACTCCTTGTGTTGAAAACCAGATGATCTGCCAGCTCACCAGATGGCATCTTCTTTTTGTGTTAATAATCAAAAAACGTAATTAAATCTTGTAATGTCGCTCACATATTAGCTTGATGTGTTTAATTTAGCATATTCTACATTGCAGTTAAATATTATTAAAATTATGAAATTATTAACTAAAAACCAAAGTAATATTATTTTGCAATATTCAAATAATTACATTTAAAGTGCTAAATTTAAAATGATTTTCCTTAACAGTAGAATAACATGTTGTTGTTTTTTTGTCGCGTCATTATTAAGCTGTCGGTTGTATCTAAAACTGAGATATTTTTTATCATTATTTAGTCAAATGCATTAATTCAGACAACATTAAAAACTTTTAAAATCTGTACAAAGCGTATTAACTTAAATAATATATATATACATAATTTAAGTTAATTATATCTAGAATTATATTGTAATTAATAGCATTTAACTGATAATATATATTGCAATAACATATATATATATATATATATGTTAATTAATATATGTATATATATATATTGCATTCTTATATAATGGTACTAATTAGTTAAATTTAAATGCTTTTAATTACAATATAATTCTTGGATTAAACAAAATTAATTACAATATAATTCTTGGATTAAACAAAATTAATTACAATATAATTCTTGGATTAAACAACAACAACAAAAAATATATCAACTTGCATATATTTACAACTGTTTCAAATTTGTTGAAAAATGGGGAAAAAAAAGAAGAAAAACAGAAAAAAAAAGATAAATGTTTGTCATTTCAGTCTTAAACATGTGTGTTACAAATAATTGAAATATCGACATTGCGTCTTTCAAAACTTATACCGCTTTCCTAAATCCCACAAGAATGAAAAACAGAGTTTTATTTTATTTATTTTTTAAATTTTATTTGGGTTTTACGGCACACCGACACTTAACAGATCATTTGCACTGCTACTTAGGCTTCGTTTATGGAATACATCGCAGCGACAAATTATGATCATTATAGCAACGTCCAGCTTTTTGGTGGATGAAGACCCCAGACAAATGTCTGGGTAGAACCACCGGCGCACCACAAGTCAGCTGGAAGACCTTCCCACATTAAGTACTTCGCCCAGACCGGGACTCGAACCCACGCGGTGAGAAGCTAAGCGGTCAGAGGGCGCCTCCTACTTAGGTTTCTTACAACCTACAACTTAAAGAATGTTTAATATGAATCATGGGATTTATTATTTTGATTTAAACAACATAAAAACAACGATATGTTTTAATGATTGCATAGCCTCCAGTTACACAAAACAAAGAGAAGGCTATGACCTTTTTTGCAATCCCATTAAGTAATGTCTGTCAAGACAACGTTACAACTTAAAATACAAAATGCTATTACAAAATTACAATCAAGTAAAATTGCATAATATATTAAAAACACACGTCATAAACCACCATTAAATGATATTTTATAATTAAATAGTCGTGAATGAGATACACACATACATTTAAATTTTGTGAACAAAATGTGTTTTGATTTACAAGTCTCTAATCGTATTAGATGGCAATTTTAAAATCATTATTTTAAAAATAAAATATTCACACACTTAACAGTATCAACTGCTTTAGCACACATTTTCAAAACAAGACTTTAAACAAAATCAGATCACACTTACTATTTCAACACCATTGTACATATACAAATATGACCATTATAGCGACGTCCAGCTATTTTGGTGGAAGAAGACCTCAAACAAATGTCTGAGTAGAACCACCGGCGCACCGCAAGTTAGCTGGATTACCTTCCCACATTAAGTTCTTCTCCCCGGCAGGGATTCGAACTCACGCGTTAAGAGGTCAGGGGAGTTACACTTCGCCGTGGGCGCCCCCTTAACATTTAACAATGTACACTACGCCGTGGGCGCCCCTTAAATATTTAACAATGTACACTACGCCGTGGGCGCCCCTTAAATATTTAACAATGTACACTACGCCGTGGGCGCCCCTTAAATATTTAACAATATACACTACGCCATGGGCGCCCCTTAAATATTTAACAATGTGCACTACGCCGTGGGCGCCCCTTAAATATTTAACAATGTACACTACGCCGTGGGCGCCCCTTAAATATTTAACAATATACACTACGCCGTGGGCGCCCCTTACATATTTAACAATGTACACTACGCCGTGGGCGCCCCTTAAATATTTAACAAAGTACACTACACCTTTGGCGCCACTTAAATATTTAACAATGTACACTACGCCTTGGGCGCCACTTAAATATTTAATAATGTACACTACGCCGTGGGCGCCCCTTACATATTTAACAATGTACACTACGCCGTGGGCGCCTCTTAAATATTTAACAATGTACACTACGCCGTGGGCGCCACTTAAATATTTAACAATGTACATTATATAACAATATGCAGACATATAGACAAGAAAATGCATTATATATAAATAATATAATAAGTTAATTCGGCCTTTAGCATTGGAGAACTATTTTTTTACAATTACCAGCGATTCTACCATTACGCCATGGGCGATCAGCGCAGACAATGCCAAGGTAAAAACAGAACAAGGCAAAAAGAGAACGCCATCACTGCGTTATCGCGTACAGTCGTCTAGTTGTGTTATTCCTTTATGGAACCAGTGATGATGCAACTATTGCCAGACAGCCCTGATATGGCCTTAACCTTGTCTGTCTGTAGTAAGTCACCCCTGGATGTTTAGAACTGGTCTTTTCTCCTCTGCAGAATGTATGATTTTTGCGAGTTCAGTTCGTCCTGCGTAATTAGTGATTTGAGTAGCCTTCCATTTGTTTGTCATTAAAGAAGTATAGAATTATTTCATGTAAATTGAGTCTTAAAGTTTGATAATGCATAAAATTGTGTTAGAATGTTCAATACGTGTTTATATGTGAAATAACATTTGTCTGTATAGGTTATATAGTAATATGATGATGAATTAGTAAATGGGATATGATTTTCCTTATGTTTTATCTATTTTATTATTTTTTGCGGGGTGGGGGTGGGGGGCTTCGGAGGAGATAGTCGCCCGTGGCGTAGTGGTAGGGTCGCCGATTTGTAACTCCTCTGACTGCTTAGCTTCGCGTGGGTTCGAGGTCCCATTCGGGGCGAAGGTCTTAATGTGGGAAGATCTTCCAGCTGACCTTTGCCGGTGGTTCTACCCAGACATCTGTCTGAAAATGACCATTATTGACCACTGCGATCTATATCAATAAAAACAAAAACAAAACACTGTCGAATGTTTGAGGCTCTCTTCTCAATACCTTTGCTTAGAAAGATGCTTTGGACTATCGTTGTTAAGATCTCCTAAAGTGATTAATACTAAATAACTGCATGTATATAGCAAGAGCAGTACGCAGACAGCGCGCCCTACTTTTTGAGTGTTTCTTGCCTTATTTATTGTAAAACCCACATAGTTGCAACAAAATTATGTTAACGTTAAGAAATGTTCTTAACAAAATTTCACAGTATTAAACGAAAATCAATATGTTTCAAGTAGCTTAAGAAAGGCATGTGAGTATTTTCCAGAATTTTTACTGTTTATTATTTTTATGGGAAATGCGCATATTAGAGATGCAAATACCACCCCCTGTCAAATGCCAAGCCGATGCACGTTCCCAGTAAAACAAATTATCCTTAAACATCCAACAATTTACCTTGCATCATTTTTTCAGCAGTTTTAGTGCATAAGATCAAATTAGCGGTGATATCTGACAATTTGGACCAAACATACTTTCATTAAAAAATCTTCATAAACCTTTGTTACCATCGCAGAATGATGTTTATCGATGTCCTACACCTGTCTGAAAAGTGAACCATAACGCCACAATCGTCATAACAAACATGTATTTCCTATCTGAGCCACGCTACAACGTTAGCTATTTTTAAACTAAGAAAGCTACGTGACCACTTATGTTTTAGCTCATCCACGTCATTCGATGTGACGTCGATGTCTATTTTTAGCAGGAATCCCAACGTTCTTATTTATAGATTTGAAATGAATGAACATTTTAAGTGTTGATTAACGAGTGTCCTAAAATTGAGAAACTGTTGAAAATAGTCCAAGCTTAGACTAATGTTTGAGTTCTTCTGCAGAACTTATGTGCAAATACCTCAAACAGAAGTTAGATATTGTTAGATATATTTGACATGGGCAAAATGTCATATCCCACCTTTAAAGCAATTGTCGATTATTACAAAAGAGATTATTTAATTCAATCTCATTACGTTCTGAAGAGCTGTATAAAACAAAAGGATGATTCAATGCAGTCTACAAAACATATCGCTTACAATACAATAGAACGCAAGGAAAATAGTGACGCAATTAAGTCGGCGGACAGGCAAAAAGATCTACAATGCTATTTACCATGTTATCGTGACAGGTACAAAAGTTACATACGGTGTTGAATTTAACTTTTTGTAAATGCCATTAAATTCATTATCCCATTAACCTATGTTCTATTAATGCTTTATTGGCAAAATGGATTATTAGGAAATTATTTGTAAAACAATTATACAGAAATGTAATTAAAATAAATAGATATAAGTAAAAATTGTAATTTTGCAAGCAACCATTTCAAGCATACGAATCCCTACCTAACTACGGCGGCAACGCCTCGCTTTTGGCAGCGCCAAACATACAATCAGACACACACACGCACTAATGGACACAATCACACACACATAAGCACAGACAAGCGCGAGCACACACACAAGCACACACACACGCAAGCACGCACACATGCGCGCGCACACACACGTACACGCACACACATTTATTCAACTCATTTGTTGACTATATTAACGTAAAGTTAAGGTCAAAATATATCGGAAATGCGGTTGTGTCTGCAACCATTCAACGAATATTTAACACCGCGGCTCTAGGCGGCAATGGCCAAGCTATATGGGAGAGAGGCATGCACAAACAGAAGCATCAACAGCGTCATTAAACGATATTAAAACGTGTGTATTGTTGTATTGTTTAGTTTTAATATTTTATATATTTTTATTTTCTATATTTTTGTATTCGACAATTCAGAGGATTTTTTCCGTAAAAAATATTGTTACCTGAAGAGATGACAAGATAACAATGCCCCTTGTTAGCAAGAGCTGAATGTAGACAGCGCGCTCTACTTTATTTACATCTTAAAGCTATGTATAAAAGTGAAACATTTATTTCCTATCTGAGGCGCGTTTATTGTTCAAGTTAAGAAAGTCACATTACAACTTACTTACAAATTTAAGTCGAATCCCGACAGGGTAATCCGCCATGACCTCGACATCTATGTAAGCAAAAAACCCCAATATGGTTATTTATAGATGTTGATTATTTTTAGAGCGACTTATTTTATTATTTTGTTATGTCTTGTTATTAAGGAAGCGTAGAAAATGGTTATTACATTAAATAAAGTATGGAAAAAAACACCCCAAAACAAGGGCAAAATATTGCTTAATGTTTATGTTTATTGTGTTTATCTCCCACCAACAGTTTTTCAGTTATCTGGAGACGGTGTCCACTTGAAGCAGATATAGTGCTGCCTTCACTGTGTATAACATGCCGTGAACACCTGGCATAATACCACATCCAGTCTCATTATCCTGACACCGGGCCAACCAGTCGTGGAACTACCCTGATATTTGCTTGAGCGTTAGCAAGGGAGCTATACCACTACCATTTTTAACGACTTTGGTATGTCGCGGCCCGGGATCGAACCCGGGGCCTCCCGTATCTGGAGCCGACGCTCTACCGATTGCGCCGCCAGGTCCGGTTTGCTAAATGTTTTTCATATTGTAAAACTCTCGGACGATATCTTAAGCCTTTCAGAAGGTTTCTAAGGCGGATATTAGGCTATAATAACCCTCTCACATTCTTTTCAATCAATGTGTCAATCAAACCGGACAGACGACATATGCCAAACCATTGTTCACAACCC
This sequence comes from Sinonovacula constricta, assembly GCA_007844125.1. Lineage (NCBI taxonomy): Eukaryota > Metazoa > Mollusca > Bivalvia > Cardiida > Solecurtidae > Sinonovacula > Sinonovacula constricta. The sequence continues at coordinate 48,477,534 of CM017566.1, forward strand.
ATTTCAAAACAATCGCCCAGCCTCACAATGGCAGACGTGACGCAATGGCCGACAAATAACAACCAAAATAGACCATAGAAACCCAAAAACATCCCTGCTGGTCGTGAGAATGGCAACGATATCCCATCGTCATTACATTCTTCTCCCCGAAAGAAAGAAATAGGTGCAAAAATGCCAGAACGGTAAAGCAAATTGTAAAATGTAAACAAACCCAGCACCCAGTGACGCAATCGTCCGCTAAAGTCGGCCAAGATCCGCATTCGAGCCGATACATAGTGTATTACTTTGGGGAGAAGGCCAAAGCTATCGAATGGATAGTTATTCTGCAACGCAATTATTTAACCTTTACAGCCGATTGAGGGCAATGCAGATCGATATGCTGTCCTTTCCAGACGAAATTCAGTCAGAGCACGTGGTGTGACGTCAAAAGGCGCCTAAGTGCAGCTAAGGACGCGGAGCCTGTTAGAGCTGGAATTTTCAGGCTCGCTAATATTGACTAAATTATCGGCAGACTGTATTGACTTGCGCATGATATATTAGTCGGTCGGAATTGGTTTAATCTGAAAATCGTTAGCTATAATTGGATACATAACGATTATGTATGTGTTATCGTGTAAAACTGATCTTAAATAAAGCTGCAATGGCAATTACTTGTAAATTGTCAATTTCCAAGCAGAGTTGTCGTTCGTACCTGACTATAACATCTCTGCTATGGGCACAATGACATGAATCTTGTCAGAACGAACAAACGCTATTTAACCCACACTGAACTTTATTTTAAGGACCATAATCATAATAAATATACTTATTAAAATGTTTGTTTCGGTCTAAAATATAGGACTGATTGGGTAATTTAGCAATAAGTATGGAATTATTTTCCACAATTTTTAAGCAAGGGAGATAACTATGCGAATGTAAACTAAAACAGCATATTTATCACATACACGTAAATACAAAAAACTAAATGAATTATATGCTGACATCATTTGATTTAACAATATTCAAATAATTTATCTTTATTTCACTCATTTTCCATAAGCTAAGTGTGTAGCCGGAATGAACATTCTATTTTCAAATTCCTAACCGACGTTTTATTTGACGTCACACAGAGTCACGTGTCCTTAAATAACCTGAACCTGTCTCAGAGGTAATAACGTAATAACCGACAGTGTAAGAGAGTGGTAAATTGCAGGTAATAAAAGGAAGATAAACCGACAGTGTAAGAGAGTGGTAAATTGCAGGTAATAAAGGAAGATAAACCGACAGTGTAAGAGAGTGGTAAATTTAAGGTAATAAAAGGAAGATAAACCGACAGTGTAAGAGAGTGGTAAATTGCAGGTAATAAAAGGAAGATAAACCGACAGTGTAAGAGAGTGGTAAATTGCAGGTAATAAAAGGATGATCAACCGACATTGTAAGAGAGTGGTAAATTGAAGGTAATAAAAGGATGATAAACCGACAGTGTAAGAGTGGTAAATTGCAGGTAATAAAGGAAGATAAACCGACAGTGTAAGAGAGTGGTAAATTGCAGGTAATTAAAGGAAGATAAACCGACAGTGTAAGAGAGTGGTAAATTGCAGGTAATTAAAGGAAGATAAACCGACAGTGTAAGAGAGTGGTAAATTGCAGGTAATAAAAGGATGATCAACCGACATTGTAAGAGAGTGGTAAATTGAAGGTAATAAAAGGATGATAAACCGACAGTGTAAGAGTGGTAAATTGGAGGTAATAAAAGGATGATCAACCGACAGTGTAAGAGAGTGGTAAATTGCAGGTAATAAAAGGAAGATAAACCGAGAGAGAGTGGTAAATTGCAGGTAATAAAAGGATGATCAACCGACCGTGTAAGAGAGTGGTAAATTGCAGGTAATAAAAGGAAGATAAACCGAGAGAGAGAGTGGTAAATTGCAGGTAATAAAAGGATGATCAACCGACAGTGTAAGAGAGTGGTAAATTGCAGGTAATAAAAGGATGATAAACCGACAGTGTAAGAGAGTGGTAAATTGAAGGTGATGAGAGGAATTTCCGTTTAAAAAATTTGATATGTGCCGTGATTTCGTTTAATATTACATTTTACAACTTATAAATATGACTCTTCAAAGACACTTTAGTACAATTACAACAAATGCGTAAGAAAATAAAACTTCAAATATTTTTAACTAATAAAGAACTCACTTCCGGTTTAAAAGAAAAAGGCGCAAAACTGATAACAACATGACCTAGATTACCATTGCTAACCTCTCGAATTCCGGGAATACACTCTTACATGGAAATACAAACGAGTTCGTTAGCGTAAGTTGGTAAACAAAAAAACAAGTGTTCTGTTGTCCTGGTTGTAAGAAAGAGAGTGGGTAAAGAGGCCACTTCACGCACTACACCATGGTGTCGAGATGGTATTCTCCAATTAGTGAGGAAATTGATCCTTTCCGAAAGATTAAACAATACATTGAAACAATAAACAATACAATTAAAGCATATTGTTTATTTTCTGGGAAATGTATACATTATGGCATTATGAAAATGAAAGATATAACATATATATATATTCCGCAGCGGAATAAGTAAACAATAGTATCGTGACTAATTGGCACTTCTAAAGCAATGACTGGTTAAATGAATGATACAGCATGCCAACTTTATTATTAAAAATTATTAAAAATAGAAAGCATCCAACAATGTTACATCATATAGAGAAATAAAAACAAATAATTAATAAATTTTTTGTTTGGTTGGTTGGGTGGTTTATCGTCCCATCAGCAGTATTTGTATTTCTGTTATCTGGAGACGGTGTCCACTTGAAACAGATACATTACTGCCTTCATCGTTTATAGCATGCCGCGAACACCTGGCATGATAACCACACCCAGTCACAGTATTCTGACACAGGGCCAAGCAGTCGTGGAACTACCCTTATATTTGCTTGAGCGTTAGCAAGGGAGCTACACCACGACCATTTTTAACGACTTTGGTATGTGACGACCTAGCACTCAACCCGGGGCCTCCGGTACTTTGGGTTGACGCTCTGCCGATTGCGCTACCAGGTCCGGTAATCGTTTTTGTTTAATAAGGGTGCATATTATTTAACGTCAGCGGAACATTTTTAAAACAACGGACGAAGGTTTTGTTTTACATCCTGGGGTCGTATAGAGAAAGAATTTTTTTATTATTATTTAAACTCAGAAATTTACTTAAATTTGGTTTTTTGAAAGTAAATTTCTTATATCTAAGAATTTTTTTCAAAATTTATGAATACGATCACTGAACACCATTTTTAATGATACAACTAATTAACTAAACAATAAGAAGACAATGGCTGGTTGACAAAAGCCGAAGTTTTAATTAACAGACTTTCAGGATTGGCTTTCAGAACTCGTTTTATTTGAGGCTAGAGTAATTTATGAATATACTAAACAGACGTTATTACTTTCGATGTGTAAAAGCAAATTCTTCGCAAACAAATTCAAAAGTATAATTTTAGACACAACCATTCAGTAATAAAGACGATGCCAAAAATAACACCACTAGTCTAAAGAATGTACTTTTTCACAAATTTATACAAGCAGTCCAATTCAGAGGATCATTTTAGATTATTTTAGTTTAATTATGTACATTTCTACATCAATAGATGCACATTTATACACCGTTAAAGGATGGTTGCATCGCAAGGAAGTCATTACAAAATGACATCATTTTGTTACGTGTAACAAAATATAATTATGAAACAGTCACATTGTCAATTCAGTTGGTTAACTGCCTCCTAGAGGATGATTGTTGTGGTATTTTAACCCGGGTTAATTGTTAAATAATAATATCACGTACACAGACGTGACATAAAAATAATCTGATTACATCTTAAAGTAACAAGAAGAGACACGCAATATTATGAATAAATGTGATATAAGATTTGCGCTAATAAAAACTGACTTGCTAAATTACATTTATGATAAAAAGATGAGCAAGTCTCTAAAGGAAAAGGTAAATTAATATGAGATTTTTTATTACTATACTATTCATGTAGTATAATCACGAACAAAATAGAATGTCAAGACTGACTTAAATTAAGTCTGTGTCTAACCCCCGTCCACCCGCCCCCCTCCCCCACACTCGGTTTTAAATGTCCTTAATTAATGCAATAGATATTTGCATATTTTTATATTTGTGTGACACGCGGTCTAAATAATAAACAGGATTTGAAACTACGATTTAATTAACTTAATCACTTTTGACTTACGATCAAATGTGGCTAATGATCAAAGTACATGATGGTTGCATAATTAAAAATCAGGTACAATAGATGGTTATCGTATGACGTCACACATTTCCCAGCATGCAATGCGGTCCGCCATATTTGTGGTAAAGCCATTGTTTACTAATGTCTGCTTAATTCGACGATTGAACCGATTTTTTCGCGAAAGATGTCGTGTGTAATGGTTACAAAGTGCAATAGGACTATATTAATACACTGGAGCTATTGTGCGTGAAAAGGACTTGAAGAAGACTAATTTGATTGCTTTTGATCCGTACTCGTCTTCGACGACAGCCTGATGACTTGCAGTCGGACATTGCATATCCAGACAGAGTGAACTATCTAGTGTTTCAGCAAAGTGCGACATCTAATTAAATATTGGTGGAGCTAGATCCTAGACTTGTGCCAGGGTAGAACCACTGCGCATTGCAAGTTAGCTGGTAAACCTCCACGACCAGGACTCGAACTCATGCACTGAGAGGCTGAGGAGTTACAAGTCAACAACTGCTTGGACAAGGGCACTGCTAAACTTTGGTTTTAAAACAGGGTTATTTATTATGTGTACTGTTTTCAATTCTTTACATCATGTTATACTATTTTTTCATTGCTGTAAGTTCCTTAAAACCCATGTTGTGGTTGTCATATTTATTATATCGAATACCATTACATGCTCTAATTTCCTAAGCAGTCTGCATTTGTTTTTCCTGTTTATTGATCGATGAATTTACTGTCATTAAATATTTTTTACCGTAAAATGTGTTATTTTTAATTCAGAAATGGTGTGGTTCTAAAAGAAGTACTGAAACTTGAATTCAATTTTCTGTGAAATTATTATTCTAACATAATGTAAGTTTGTTAAATTTGCTGAAAGATAGGACAATGATAAAAATAAAAACACTATGTGCTATTATTTATTGACAAATGTCAATGTGAAAGCAAAACCATTTTAAATAGTTAGCTGTAACATCTAGTTTCGGCTCGTTCTGAAAACAGTTTGTTTCTTACACTTTATTAGAGCTGGTATCTGGCAGTTTGTACGAAACAATTTTCTCTCATGCATTCAATTAATGATTTTTGCTTGTAAAGTTCCCGCAAAATGCTGTTTTACATTCCGGACTGGATCCTTTGGCTTTATGGTGAATAGTATCTTGGTAATGGTGTGGAGTGAAGTTATAGAAGTGGTGATGACAAGAGAAATTAAAAACGTTACTCAGGAATGAAGCCATACAGTTGACACTCTAGCTCATGCCATACTCAATACACAACCATTTAATTGTACCAATACAAACTGTCTAGGCTATGTATGACATTTTATTTTTGCCCATTTTGCCCCTGGCTATTTACAGCCCCTTGTCTGAAACCTGTTGTTTTAATAGTCTAGACCATATGGCTTTGCTTCCTGAGTGTCAAAGGCCAGGTGCAGGTGGATTAGCATTACTTTCTCACGTGTATTTTAGGTTAAAAAAGAATTTTAATTAAAATATCTGAGTAATTTAATTATCAATATGATTATACATTATTTCAAGTTAACTAAATTAAGATTTCTGCAGTATTTCAAGTAAAAATAGTAGTATTTGCCACGTTGGGGAGTATTTTCCAGCAGGTAAATGCCAGTAAATACCACTGGTAAATACCGGGGGTTGAATTTACCGCTCAACCTTGTTCTTACAGCCATGTAAAAAGTAAAGCATAACACATTGCCTGTCATTACATAAAGGGTTTTTCCTATGTGAGATAACCTGAAATCATCAACGTGCCTATTTAAAAATAATGGACATTTAATGCGATATTTTTTAGATTCACACTGTCGAACAATAAGTAAGTGTAATAACAGTCTTCACTTTAACTAAAGTTTATTCCAGCATTATGTATAAATTTACAAGAATATTAGTAACATGTGTTGTTACATGGGTACAATATTAACAAATTGTCGGATACCACATTACAACCAATACAGGGCGTTCTATAGACGCTGAACGTCACTGGTCATTGACTCCTCAGTCAAAATTTTCAAGGGTCAAATTCAAATATCTGTGGGTACATTTTGTGCATATAGCATCTTGAGGGGCACATACATATTTTTATGTCACTGATGACAACATTTTGTCTAAAATTGACCTTGATGGAAATTATCGATACTGTTGGTTGCTTTTTAGTTTATTTAGGACCAGTAAATAAGCAATATATTTCTTAATTGTTTGTTAATTATTTGTATCTAAATAAAAACAATAAAATAAACAACAACATAGCAATTAACATTATAGTATACATATTTTCTTTCGACTTTTAATGCAATCCAAAACACTTAAAAACGCTTATCTACAATGAATGCTCCGTTCAAGCGCGAAAGTATGACGTCCGAAAGTTCTCTCGTCCTTTTCCCTTAGTTTGTACTGACGGCTGGTAATGATAAATAAATATTTCTGATCCGGATTATATATTTTGTGACATTTCACAACACTACAAGAATTTATCATCGTCTTCATTGCCTGTAATGGTCAATTTAAAAAAAACTGCGCTTTCACGGTACTGATATGTTGATTCACCTTACCACTAAGATGGCGGACAAACAGGTGCGCGCGCACCTTGGTGAAAAATCGATAACCATCTATTAGTAGCCTTTGAAACCAGAACGCCTGATAAGAGAAGTAAACCTGGTTTTGTTCTACCCTATATCCCATAGTTCTCAACCAAACCCTATAGTGCGGGTACCTATTAGAACTGTCATAATGAGACGGTTCTAATGAGTGCCAGGTATAAAGTGTTTGGAGGAGAAATAAATGAGTTAGGATAAATCAATATATCCCATAATTCTCAACCAAACCTTATAGTGTGGGTACTCATTGAAAATGTCTGGCCGAGACGATTCTAATGAGTACCAGGTATAAAGGGTTTGTAGGAGAAATAAAGGAGTTGGCAGGAGCTGTATTTCTCTTATTTGATGCCGTGTTCACCTTTCTTAAAACAAATCAAAACTTTTGTGCTATCGTAAGGATCCAAGGTGCGGGTGGGAAAGAATAATACTGGGGCGAGCTCTTACCTTGAGAAGCGCAACCGTTATTTTACGCATGAGTTTTGACTAGGGTTAGTGGATTGTTTGAAGTTCTGTTAAGATAATATTTCAAAACATAACATTTTATTGGCAGGTGTACCTTTGGCACAAGATCAGTGTACCGTGGAACGAAGCCAAGAGAACAGAACAAATGAACATGTGACCGTGGGCAGGTGGCCAAATAAGGAAACTACGCAGAAAGGTACGCCGATGTTTGCCTGAGCGGATCCATGCCCAACTGTGATCAATTTGGGGGCGGGGGAGGTAGTTCAAAAGTATTTTAAGGTGAATTGTTTCGTCATCAAGATTATAATCGATAGTTAAATGCATACTTGCTCATTAATCCCTTTTTTTCTCTATCTGCAACCGGTTAAGAACATTGTCAAATCTTCGGTCCTTTTTTCCCCAGATCTATATGTATTTTCTAAAGGGTAATCGAAGCAAAGTATTTAAATCAGACCCTTTTTAAGATATACATGACCATACTTACTGTAACAAAACATCACAAGTCTGGTCAGTCTGCTAGCACGTCACTAGTCTAAATTTGCTCTTGTTTCTTTTCTTTTTTTAAACGCATTGCAGCAACCAATTATAATCATTGTAGTCGCCAGAGTCCAGCTATTAAGGGTGGGGCAAGACCCCACAAAAAATGTCTCAATAGAAACATCAGCGCACAGCAGGTCAGCTGAAAGTCCTTCACAAATAAAGTTCCTAACCCAGAACGGGACTCGAGCCTACATGCAGATTGGCTAAGCAGCCCGTGTGGGCGACTCTACCACTATGCCACTTGCGTTTCCCCCTCCGCATCCACTCGACCACTCTAGTCTAAGAGTACAAGTAAATAAGTTCAGATCCACCAAGCGCCACATTCTAAAGCAAAATGCATCACTTCTGACGGGGGATTATTGTATTACGTTTTGTTTATTTATTTATTTTTTATTTTAATTTATCCATTTTGCAATCACAAGCAAACTTTATTTTGTAAAGGCGAATGTTGAATTATGGAACGGCCAAACACCATTTCGCTGTTTTGGGTTGTTTTCTTACAAATTATTAAAACGACAAACTTAGTTTGGAATTATATATCGCAGCGACCAGTTATGATCTTTATAGCGAGGTCCAGCAATTTTGGTGGAGGTACACCCACAAAATTGACTGGGTAGATCCACCGGCCCATTGCATGTCAGCTGGAAGACCTTCCCACATTAAGTCCTTCGCAACGAACGGGACTCGAACCCACGCGGTGCGAGGTTAAGCGGAGAGGAGTAACAAGTCGGCGACACTACCACTATGCCACGGGCACCCCACGACAAATTATTGTTCATATTGGACATTGATATCAACATGAACTATTTTAGTTTTATGCCATGCTCGAATTAAATATACATATTGGTATCAATATGTATACAATGGTCCGTCATTTACTGCTTGATCCGCACATGCGCAAATACGTGACCTAACCAGTTCAATGCCGATCTAGGTAGGTATGCAAATTGTACCTAACACACATTGTACAGCCAACTCGTATTTGGCACTAATTCAGCGAATGTCATATAAGGTAAATACAGTCAGGTTTGTTTTAGAACGAACTGGGACATTTTATTGCGACTAGTTGATTGGACTCAGACCAGTCTTGGATTAAACAACTCGTTCATTGAATAATTGGAATAAGAATATAGACAAATCCTATGAGCATTGCAACACATACCGAAAATTTGAAAAATGGCAAAGGCACCCACATGCAAGCCAAATGTAAAAGTAAGAACACATCTGTGATTAGTCATTGAACGAAAAGAGCAAACCCAATAGTTACCGCATTGGAACGGTCAGTCGGCAAAAAGGGCCGAAAGGGGCGCTTAAACCGGTTTCAAAGAGCTCTAACCTTGCATTTACTGAAAGACAAGGTTCCGTTGTACTGGCATGCCATCGAAAGAGATTATTATACTATCCGTTCATAGTCCTATATATCAAATCAATGCCAAAAATGTGTAATAACTATTAATAAAGGTATTGCAAACTACCAGTTATAACTCAGTTATTTGTTTAATTAACATGTTTATTTGGAAAGCAATTTTTGAACATTTGAATTTATTTTCTTGTTTATTGGGGTTATCGTCCCAACAACAGTATTTCATTTTTAAGGAGACGGTGTCAATTTGAAGAAAATATGGTACTGCCCACATTGTGTATAGCATGCCGTGAACACCTGGCATGATACCACACCCAGTCACATTATCTTGACACCATGCAGGCCAACCAGTCATGGAACTACCCTTATATTTGCTTGAGCGTTAGCAAGGCGCGTAAAAAATACCATTGGAAAGGTTGAATACGTAAATTGTTTAATTCTTTCTTTTTCTTTTTCTTTTTTTTTGCAAACGCTGCTTTTACAAATGTCGATTTTGCAAATGGTGATTTAACAAAGGCTGATTTTTTACAAATGGTGATTTTACAAACGCTGGTTTTACAAATGTTGGTTTTACAAACGCTGGTTTTACAAATGCTGATTTTACAAACGCTGGTTTTATAAATGTTGGTTTTACAAATGCCGATTTTACAAATGCTGATTTATATAATATAACACAATGAGGATTACGTTACATTAAGTTTTTCAAACGTTACTTCATTAGAGGAAAAAAAACAAGGTCGTTGGGTTAAAGTTATATAATAAGACAAAACATTGCATAATGTTTAAGATATGCTTATTTAAATGTCCGTTCTTGTCTTTCATTACGCAAGCAGACATTTAAACAAAAAAAGTTTATTTAGTATTTCATTTATACAGATGATTTCACTGTAGTTTCTGTGAAATATTTTTTACTAATAAGAATTTCCGACGAGAAAGCGCCGAGTTGTGTGTGGTGTTTTTTCAGCGGTAGAAAATATTTTAACTTTATTTGATATAAAACGGAATTCTAAAAGGTCTCCCTGCTGTTAAAAAATAACAAGGGCCCATGTGCGTTTGGGACCTTAATGATAAAAATGTTGATGCAATTGTCCAAGAAACTGATTCTTCTATAGCAGTCTTTATAGCAAAAAGTTGAAAATAAAAAATACTTTTTAATAAATTTCTTTTCACAAAATATTATGAACTAATTTATTTTATTTTATTCATTTTTATTTTTGAAAAAGCACAACAATAAACATATCTTGAACGATTATGTTTCTGCTTGTTTTTGGGGGTTTATCGTCCCACCAGCAGTATTTTAGTTATCTGGAGACGGTGTCCACTTGAAGCAGATACAGTCCTGCCTTTACTGTGTATAGCATACTGTGAACACCTGGCAAGATAGTACACCCAGTCACATTATCCTGACTGAGGGCCAAGAAGTCGCGGAGCTACCCTTATATGTGCTTGAGCTTTAGCAAGGAAGCTATACCACTACCATTTTAACGACTTTGGCATGTCGCGGCCTGGGATCGAACCCGGGGCCTCCCATACCTGGAGCCGACGCTCAACCGGTTTCGCTACCAGGTCCGGTCTTTGAAAGATTAAACGCCGATCGAATTTTGGTCTCAAAACAGGAACAACTTGTCAGATTTAACAACTTAGACAAATCTTGTGTTCAAGAAAATAAATCATGTTTTAATTAATTTCAGGGACAAACAAATACTGACATAATAATTTAAAATATTTATAAACGAAGACAAAGGGATCATTGTTGTTTTTCTGATCTTCTTAACACTGATTATTTAGTCAAAACACGGACTTCAATCCATTTGCTTAAAGGTGGTATCCAACCAAAAATATTTTCATTAAACATCTTAATAAACAAGCATTTTATAGTATTGCGGGCAATACAGTAGTCCCCTACCGGTCCCTCAAAAGGTTATGGGCCGGACACGATTTTTTTTTTTTTTTGCTTCAAGGTCATGCTGTGACCTTGACCTTCAAGGTAGCGACCCAAATTTTGCGCGTGCATATTGTACACATTGCTACCTATTAACATACCAAGTTTCATGCGCCTATCTTTAATAGTGTTAAGGTTATCAAAGGATCCAGATTTTTAGAGGACAGACAGACAGACAGACAGACAGACAGACAGACAGACAGACAGACAGACAGACGGAATGACGGACGGAGGGTAAACCTATAGTCCCCTCCGGTGTAAACACCGGTAGGGGACTAATTAGTGTTACCTGAACAGACCTCGCAAAATGCTGTTTATTGATGCCCTACACCTGTCGGAAAAGTGAACCATAACGGCGCAATCGACATTACAAACATGTATTTCCTATATGAGCCACACTACACAGTTTGCTATTTTTAAACTAAGAAAACCACGTGACCAATTATGTTTTAGCTCATCCACGCCATCCGCTGTGACGTCGATGTCTATTTTTAGCAGGAATACCCATCGTTTTTTTCTGAAGATTTAAAAAGAACGAACATTTAAGAGTTGATTAACAAGTTTAACTGACCAATATTTGAGACAAAATTGACAATCGTCAAAGCTTAGACTAAAGTATGATTGTTTCTGCAGATAATATGCAAAAATACACCAAAGAAAGATTAGATAGTGTTACATATATTTGGATTAGGCAAACGGTCGGTGTCACCTTAAATACATGAAGTCCTTTTGGTGCAAAACTTTCTAAAATAATTTTTAATGCATGCAAAAAAATTGGGTCTGAACTATCGGCTACCTTATTAAAACAAAATGGTCGAGTGATTGTCCGGATAAAAGGCACGTCGCACCTTTGTTGTCCAACGACTTAGCGTATCATCAAGTGTCCATAGCGGACTGAATTCTATTATACCATGGTGTCGAAAACTTTCCAACCCCCTACCGTACCATCAAGTGTCCATAGCGGACTGAATTGTATTATACCGAGGTGTCGAAAACTTTCAAACCAATTAGCGTACCATCAAGTGTCCACAGCGGACTGAATTGTATTATACCAAGGTTTCGAACACTTCCTATTGCAACAAAACCCTCAATTTCTCTGACAAGTGATGACAACGTACGGCTCGGCACATCAAAAGTACATCAGTCAATAGAATTAATTACGGTTGTATGTTTACCAAACATAGACCTACGTCAATGGACTCTTCCCGTCACAGAAGGTATACGGTGTCAGGTGACAAGATAAATTATTTACTTAAAGGTTATATCTGACAGTTAAGACAAAATATTTCCCCCCTCAAATAAACAAATAAGTCACTGTTACCTGAAAAGTTCCCGCTAAATGCTATTCATTGATCTGTGTGAACAGTGAAACATAAATCATTGCAAACAGGTATTTCTTATCTGCGCCACGCTAAAGAGACAGCTATTTTTAAACCACGTGACGACTTACATCACTCGGAACTCCTCGGGTAATTCCGTCCTCTACGTAATCACCTCGGAAATAATGCGGTCGCCGCCATATTGACGAACTACTTCCAAAATGGCAATCGTACCTACTCGGCGATCTCCGGCAAGCTTCGAATATAGACATCACCGAAGCGTGATCCGAGTGCATGCAGGGTAATAACTGGTATATTACACTTTTACCAAATCCTGTTGGTAATATACATACAGTATCAACTAAGTTAGAAATATTCTTCAACGAAGTAGTCTGCTCTTCTTTCAAAGAGTATTGAATCTCCATTATATCTAAAGCGTACTGCATGCACTTTGAAAAGTCAGCCATCTTTGTTTACATAATGCATTGAGAAGTTATTCGCCGGGGCAAATCACCAACTGGTGTATTCATACAATTACATACGAGGCATTGTCTCCGAAGCTTGCCGGAGATCGCCGAGTAGGTACTTACATATGAGATCCCGATATATCGTCATCGGGGTAGTTCGCGCTGACGTCGGTATCTATTTTTAGCAAATATTACTTTCGTGTTTATTTACAGATTTGGAAAGAATGTGAATTTTAGTTATTATTTCGCAATGTGTACTGTCTTACAGCATAGGTAGGGTTAAAATCGTCTTTACTTAGACTAAAGTATGAGTTGATGCAGAAATTATGCATAAATTTCTGGAAATTGTGGAAAAATATTGTTACATACATTTGGTTAAGGCAAACTGTTGGATACCACCTTTAAAGGGGCAGTTTTGATTTCATGATGGTGTATGTAGACACAAATATGGTAAAATAATATTCACCGGTAAACCAACCACTGCATGATATATGTTTTTTGTTTGTTTGTGTTTTTGTTTGTTTTTGAAATACATTGAAGCGACCAATTATGATCATTATAGCAACGTCCAGCTTTCTGGTGGAAGAAGACCCCAGACACATGTCCGGGTAGAAGAACCGGCGCACCGCAAGTCAGCTGGAAAACCTTCCCACATTAAGTCCTGCGACCCGACCGGGACTCTAACCCACGTGGTGAGAGGCTAATCAGTCAGAGGAGTTACAAGTAGGCGACTCTACCACTACGCCACGGGCGCCCCGCGATATATATTGTTTTAACTTGCATAACATTTTATATACACAAATATGATATCAAATGCTGATATTGCGATGAGGGCAATATATAATGAAAATATAATGAAAAGAATCCGAGATTGCCTGGCATTAAAGACCAAAACATCAAGAGCAAAGAAATACATTCTTTTTAAGCTGTGAGAGTTGTACAAAACGAAATTGCCAGTTACATTATAGGTTACTGTAAATTTAAATCGGCTGGTCATATATAATAGCTAACGTAAGATAAAAACAATTATGAGAAACTATATAAATAGAACACTTTATAAACAAAAATATTAATAAAAAGTTACTAAAATCACAAAGGAATAATGCAAGTTACTTTAGACAAGTGTCAAAATTATACATTTATTATTTCAATTAAATAATTATTCAATTAGTTCACCCATTTGACTATTATAGCTACTCATTTCACCTGAAAAGTCGTATATTTTATATGAGTTTCAGTAAACGTGTTGATGTATTAATGTCATCATACGAACTCCCCAAAACCTCATTATTGGCAATACTTTATCTTTTAACTTTCTACTAGTTTCAGTTGAAATTAAATTATTTCGATAACATTAAAGAATCTTTAACCTGATTCATTGTATTATTAGAACTAGTGTTTAACTTCTTGTCGACTTTTATTTACCTTTGGTATTAAAAGCTGCCCTTGACTTTTTCTTACTGACCAACCACGTGAACTTGATTGTACACTTCAAACAAAGGTAGGGGAACTAGGACGAACGTTACAATGGATCAACGTTACAAAGGCCGAACGTTATTAAGGACGAACGTTTACAAAGGACGAACGTAACAAAGGCCGATGTCACGCAAGCTGATGGTTCCCAAATAAAGATGGTTCCCTGGTGCTTTTTAGTGAGCTAGAATAAGAACTTAGTTTCATGTGGTACAATATGCCTTTATCAAATACAATCAACAAAACAACTTTTCTTTCTAAAAACAAGTAATTACTGTTATTTGAACCGATTCCGCGAAATACTGTCTATTGATGCCCCATACTTATATGAAATGTGATAAGGTAAGAAACGGGGATTTAGAGTTATAATATATTGTTTAATATAGTCAAATAATCTTACTCTTAAAATTGTGAATTAATTTGAACAAAGAAGCTGAACAAATACTTTAAGATATGTAGAAGATTACAGCCTATGCTTTATGCTTTATGCCTTGCGACCGGATTGTTTTTTATTGTATTATAGTTGCTGTTTTTTTTTTCCTTTTTTCCTTTTTTTTCTTGTTTTTTTTTTTTTGTTTTTTTTTTTTTTGTTTTTTTTTTTTTTGTTTGTTTGTTGTTGTTTTTATATATATATATATATATATATATATATATATATATACCGCGCCGCAGATACGCTAGCAGACCTTCCCCCGAAAAGATGCGGGTTGGCATGGGATTTGCCGGCATTTTTGCCGATAATGTGCAGCGACATTTCTACCATTATAGTAAAGGGGCACATATGAGGTGCCCAGGCACGTATGAGGTGCCCAGGGGCTGAACCCGGCCGGTCCATTATACTGACACGACGAGTCAGGCGTAATGCTGTCCCTTAGCACCGAGCGTTAGGAAGGAAGCCACTATTACCAACTTTAAAGTCTTTGGTTTGACCCGGCCGGGGTTTGAACCCGCGACCTCTCGATCCGCAAGCCGACGCCCTTCAACTTGAGTTATTGCGCCCCCCCCCCCACCCACCCACCCCCACCCCTCCCGAAAGGGACTCGAACTTATTGTGAGATAAAACCAATAATGAGAAACAATGGTGATGGTGACTCCGAATAGTAAAGTTTAAATGCACTACTGCATTATAACCTATGTCACGATGACCTAACCTTGGTCTCATTTCATTGTTTGTAAACATAACGCTTTAATTAATGAAAGCACGTGGCAAAACGACTTTTGAATTCGCCATCACTTGATAATACTAAAGATCAAGTGGCCGTGCAAAAGGCTCTTGATATAGAAATCCTCAAGAAGATTTTGCTGTTGACAAGTGATCAAAGATACCATCATGTAAATGAATGGAGATTTGTGGAGAAAGGGCGATAATTCAATTATTAAACATCACTTTCACTTTTCCCACCTTCGGGTTTAAAGCTGTATTTAACTGAATCAGTTTCTTGACAACAGTAACGGCGACCATCCAATTGTTTACAATTCTTTTTATAGTGCTCGCTTTCGGTTTAATATTTTATTTAATTGAATTGACATAAATTATTAAAATAAAATACATAAATCTATCAACGTTATTTTGGATGTCATACAATTTATGCAGACTTTTTGAAATATTTTCCTACACAATCAACAGTAAAGAATACAAAAAGTATGTATCATTATTCATTTCCTATAATTAACTTTAAATATATATATAACTATAATGGACCAATTACCGAACCTAGTAGCGCAATCTAGACAAATAGAGCGTCGGCTCCTGGTACAGGAGGCCCCGGGTTCGGTCCCGGGCCGCGATATACCAATGTCGTTAAAAATGGTAGTAGTATAGCTCCCTTGCTAACGCTCAAGCAAATATAAGAGTAGTTCCATTACTTGTTGGCCTGGTGTCAGGATAATGTGACTGGGTGTGGTATCATGCAAGGTGTTCACGGTATGCCATACACAGTTAAGGCAGCACTATACCTGTCTCAAGATAACTGAAATACTGTTGGTGGGACGATAAACGCAACAAACAAACAAACAAATATAGATTAATTATGATCATTATAGCGACGTCCAGCTATTTTGGTGGAGGCGACCGCCCCCGCCCCCCCCCCCCCCCAAAAAAAAAAACAACAAACGCAACGTAACCAGACCAGGCATTTTTCTAAAAAAAGCTAGTGGAACAGGATCTGCGCTTTTTGTTGCTGATAAGCATTTTACTGTTGCCTAGTAACCAAAATTATAGTAATAGATAATAGATTTATGGTTAAGCTAGTACAGAGTTACTAGCACTAGATAGTCGATGGGGGTGGGTGGGGGGCGACACCTGGCGACATCTTGTATTGAACGGTGGTTGACATTTACGTCTGCCATTTAATTGCATTCCAAGGTACGTTCTTACGAAGGTAACATATGTCACTTAAGGGAACGGCTCAAAGGGACAATGAAGAAAAGAGATTGTTTGCATTCCCCACGATATAAAAACAAGAGGGCCATGATGGCCCTTAATCGCTCACCTGATGACACAGGCTTTACGTAGGCTCAAATCTGGCATTAAGTAATTAAGAGTAATTTACTTAAGAAATCTTTGGTGAAGATTGGACCATTAGTGTGGCCACTGGGTTGATAACATTTTCTAGAATTTTACCAAGAAACCTACTGAATCCACATGACTCACTTCAAAACATATGTAAGATTTCATACTGGCAAACATGATGGTAAAGTTTGGTGAAGACTGGGCCATCAATGTAGCCTCTTAAGTGTTTTCACAAGCTTTTTCTAAAATTTGACCTAGTGACCTACTTTATGAACCCACGAGACCCAATAACGAACTCATCCAAGATTTCATGTAGACAAACATTCTGACCAAGTTTGATGAAGATTGGGCTATAAATAGGGCCTCTAGTGTGTTTTCAAGCTTTTTCCAAGATTTGACCTTGTGACCTACTTTTTGACCCCACGTGACCCAGTTACGAACTCATCTGAGATTTCATGCAGACAAACATTCTGACCAAGTTTGGTAAAGATTGGGCTATAAATGTGGCCTCTAGTGTGTTCACAAGCTTTTTCTAAGATTTGACCTAGTGACCTATTTTTTTGACCCCACGTGACCCAGTTACGAACTCATCCAAGATTTCATGCAGACAAACATTCTGACCAGGTTTGGTGAAGATTGGGCTATAAATGTGGCCTCTAGTGCGTTCACAAGCTTTTTCTAAGATTTGACCTAGTGACCTACTTTTTGACCCCACGTGACCCAGTTACGAACTCATTTAAGATTTCATGCAGACAAACATTCTGACCAAGTTTGGTGAAGATTGGGCTATAAATGTGGCCTCTAGTGTGTTCACAAGCTTTTTCCAAGATTTGACCTTGTGACCTACTTTTTGACCCCACGTGACCCAGTTACGAACTCATACAAGATTTCATGCAGACAAACATTCTGACCAAGTTTGGTGAAGATTGGGCTATAAATGTGGCCTCTAGTGTGTTCACAAGCTTTTTCTAAGATTTGACCTAGTGACCTACTTTTTGACCCCACGTGACCCAGTTAAGAACTCATCCAAGATTTCATGCAGACAAACATTCTGACCAAGTTTGGTGAAGATTGGGCTATAAATGTGGCCTCTAGTGCGTTCACAAGCTTTTTCTAAGATTTGACCTAGTGACCTACTTTTTGACCCCACGTGACGTGACCCAGTTACGAACTCATCCAAGATTTCATGCAGGCAAACATTCTGACCAAGTTTGGTGAAGACTGGGCTATAAATGTGGCCTCTAGTGTGTTCACAAGCTTTTTCTAAGATTTTACCTAGTGACCTACTTTTTGACCCCACGTGACCCAGTTACGAACTCATCCAAGATTTCATGCAGACAAACATTCTGACCAAGTTAGGTGAAGATTGGGCTATAAATGTGGCCTCTAGTGTGTTCACAAGCTTTTTCTAAGATTTGACCTAGTGACCTACTTTTTGACCCCACGTGACCCAGTTACGAACTCATCCAAGATTTCATGCAGACAAACATTCTGACCAAGTTTGGTGAAGACTGGGCTATAAAATGTGGCCTCTAGTGTGTTCACAAGCTTTTTCTAAGATTTGACCTAGTGACCTACTTTTTGACCCCACGTGACCCAGTTACGAACTCATCCAAGATTTCATGCAGGCAAACATTCTGACCAAGTTTGGTGAAGACTGGGCTATAAATGTGGCCTCTAGTGTGTTCACAAGCTTTTTCTAAGATTTGACCTAGTGACCTACTTTTTGACCCCACGTGACCCAGTTACGAACTCATTCAAGATTTCATGCAGACAAACATTCTGACCAAGTTTGGTAAAGATTGGGCTATAAATGTGGCCTCTAGTGTGTTCACAAGCTTTTTCTAAGATTTGACCTAGTGACCTACTTTTTGACCCCACGTGACCCAGTTACGAACTCATCCAAGATTTCATGCAGGCAAACATTCTGACCAAGTTTGGTGAAGACTGGGCTATAAATGTGGCCTCTAGTGTGTTCACAATCTTTTTCTAAGATTTGACCTAGTGACCTACTTTTTGACCCCACGTGACCCAGTTACGAACTCATCCAAGATTTCATGCAGGCAAACATTCTGACCAAGTTTGGTGAAGACTGGGCTATAAATGTGGCCTCTAGTGTGTTCACAAGCTTTTTCTAAGATTTGACCTAGTGACCTACTTTTTGACCCCACGTGACCCAGTTACGAACTCATCCAAGATTTCATGCAGGCAAACATTCTGACCAAGTTTGGTGAAGACTGGGCTATAAATGTGGCCTCTAGTGTGTTCACAAGCTTTTTCTAAGATTTGACCTAGTGACCTACTTTTTGACCCCACGTGACCCAGTTACGAACTCATCTAAGATTTCATGCAGACAAACATTCTGACCAAGTTTGGTAAAGATTGGGCTATAAATGTGGCCTCTAGTGTGTTCACAAGCTTTTTCTAAGATTTGACCTAGTGACCTACTTTTTGACCCCACGTGACCCAGTTACGAACTCATCCAAGATTTCATGTAGACAAACATTCTGACCAAGTTTGGTGAAGATTGGGCTATAAATGTGGTCTCTAGTGTGTTCACAAGTTTTTCTTATAATTTGACCTCGTGACCTACTTTTTGACCCCAGGTGACCCAATAATGAACTCATCCAAGATTTCATGCAGACAAACAATCTGACCAAGTTTCATGAAGATTGGATAAAAATTGTGGCCTCTAGTGTGTTCACAAGGTAAATGTTGACGACGAACGACGAACGACGAACGACGGACGACGGACGACGGACGCCGGACGACGGACGAAGCGGTATCACAAAAGCTCCCCTTGAGCACGTTGTGCTCAGGTGAGCTAAAAACGCATACGATGCAGTATGTGGACAAACGTGAAGAATCGATTGACCATGAAATTTTGACATTTAAAGACAAGGTTCGGGAGAGACTGTAAAAACAGCAAAGTGATAGACTGTAATGATTTTGCTATATAAATAGATTTAAATGATACAATAAAACTTAAATAAATATCAACTGATACTGAAGATTTCTGCAGACGAAGGCGTCTCACAGATTATAAAATGTTGTATAATATGGCACGCATTATACAGTCGATTAGTTCATTATTCAAATAGTTATCACGTAAGTTATACAGTTCTATTTATGTTAATACACTTTACATAAAATATTGTGTGATTCTTAGTTCATTTAGTTTATTGATTTTGCTAGGTAAGTAGATGTAAATAATACAATAAATATCAAGTGATACTGACGACGAAGGCGTCTCGCATATTATAGAATGTTGTATAATTGAGCAAGAATTATACAGTCGTTAAGTTTATTGTTTCATCACATAAGATTTACAGTCTTATTTATGTTAAATATACTTTACATAAAGGGTTTTGTGGCTCTTGGTTTAATTTAGTTTATATAAAAAAATATAATATGCATTGATAATAATATATTTCCACAACGACAATAATCTAAATTGGATACTAGAAATAACATGCGACGAACTGAATGTCAATTTTCAAATCGACAATTCAACAAATACAATCAGAAGCGATACTTTCTATCACAAACAATTGCAATAAAATCATCTATTTGACAACAATTAAATCACTTTCAATAACAACTTCAAGGAAACGTTAATTTAGTATAACACAAGGTCCTAAATACTTTTCGGTTCATTCTGAATTTATTTTTTTAGAAATCTAGTTATAGAAGCTTTTTGTCGATCCTTCAAAATTTGATTTTTTAAAGATTTTGTAATGATTTTTTGACATACATCGCAGCGACCAAATATTATCATTATAGCGACGGCCAGCTGATGATAATGCTGCTGCTAATGATGATGATTATTATTACAGGTCAACAGAAAGATAGTAGTAGTAGTAATGGTAGTGGTAGTACATGTAGTAGTAGTAGTAATAGTAGTAGTGGAAGTGGTGGTGGTAGTAGTAGAAGTAGTAGTAGTAGTAGTAGTAGTAGTAGTAGTAGTAGTAGTAGAAGTAGCAGTAGACGTAGTAGTTGTAGTAGTAGTAGTAGAGGTAGTGGTGGTGGTAGTAGTGGTAGTAGAAGTATTAGTAGAGGTGGTGGTGGTAGTAGTAGAAGTAGTAGTAGTGAAAGTAGTAGTAGTAGTAGTAGTAGTAGTTGTAGTAGAGGTAGTGGTGGTGGTAGTAGTAGAAGTAGTAGTAGTAGTAGTAGAAGTAGTAGTAGTAGTAGTAGTAGTAGTAGAAGTAGCAGTAGTAGTAGTAGTAGTAGTTGTAGTAGTGTTGGTGGTAATAGTAGTTAAGTAGTAGTAGTAGTACATGTCAACAGAAAGATATTATTATTATTATTATTATTATTATTATTATTATTATTATTATTATTATTATCACAGGTCAACGGAAGAATATTCCAACTGTCAATTGTATAAATGACCCATTGAACTTGAATCGAACATGTTATCGTCTAAGTAACGGACTGTCAGTCACTTTGGGTAAAGACAGAAATTATAACGGTCTATTCAATGAAGGACTCGATGAGGCATTTGCCGGCATTTTTTGCCGATACTGTGCAGCGACATTTCTATCATTATAGCACAGGGGCACTTATGAGGTGCCCAGGGACTGAACCCGACCAGTCCATTATAGTCCATTCTACTGACACCGACGTGTCAGGCGCAATGCTGTCCCCTAAGCCCCGAGCGTCAGGAGGGAAACCACTACCACCAACTTTAGTCTTTGGTTTGACCCCGCAAGGGTTTGAACCTGCGACCTCCCGATCCGTAAGTCGACGCTCTACAACTTGAGCTATTGCGGCCGGTCGGACTCGATGAGCGACCCAATTTATCCAAGGATAAATCACTAATATTATTAAATGCAACTTTCTGCATAGTCACAGATGTTATTTACGATAGTAACTAAACAGCGTATATGTCCGCTTTACAGACAACCGAATGACGTCAATAGTGAGAAGATGACTCTTAAGATTGTGGCATTTGCGGTAAAACGTGCACTTTGCGGTCATTCAAGTATCCTGTCGGAAACTCAAAAGTATTTCCGTTGGTCTCATTTATAGTATATTCTAGCTAAGTTGACATGGTTACTGAAGAGAGTGGAAATTTTCCATAATTGTATACATTTACGCAGGATCTAAATGTGGATATCCGACAGTTTGCCTATATCAAAGTCAAGTAACAATATCGTACCGCTGCTTTGGGTATAATTTCTGCAAACATTCACCAAAGTACAAGTAAAGACGGTTTTGAACACTGCCTACGTTGTAATATTGTAACATATTGCGATTAAAAACAAGTTCAATCAACCCAAATCTATAAATAAGCACAATAGTGATCTCTGCTAAAAATAGATACCGACGTCATAGCGCATTACCCGGATGACGACATAACGTAACCGCAAAAGTGAGTTGTCACGTGATTTTCCCAGTTAAAAATATCTATCTCTGCAGCGTGGCTCAGATAGGAAATACCTGTTTACAATGAGGAATGGGGATTTACGTTTCACTGTTTACACTGATCTAGGGCATCAATGGGCGGAATTTTACAAGAACCTGTCAGGTAACAATGATTTATTTGATTATTTAAGGGAAAAAATGGTCAAAACTGTCGAATACCATTAATAAATATTAAATTATTTAAGAAAAAAAGGTTCAAACTGTCTGACACGAGGTGGTATCCATCAGTTTGCCTATATTAAATACACACAAGAATTTCCAACGACCGATTTGGGGAATTTGGTAATACTTTCTGCATAAACCCATACTTTAGTTGATAGACCAGTTTGAAAATTAACTTTATTGTCAGACTGTACTAATTGCGAAAAATATACTCTAAATGTTCAGTCATTTTAACTCTATAAAAAGCGCGAGAGCGGTCTCTGCTTAATATAGATATCGACGTCAGAGCGGATTAGTCGGATGACTATATAAAAGTAAGTGGTCATGTGGTTTTCTTACATTAAAAATAGCTATCGCTGCAGCGTGGCTCAGATAGGAAACATCTGTTTGCAATGACGAGTGGGGATTTATCATTGACTGTTAACACAGATCTTTGGCATCAATGAACAGAATTTTGCAAGACCTTCTTTCAGGTACCAATGACTTACTTGGATTGGATGGGATTGGATATGTCGGCGTTTTTGCCGGTACTGTGCAGCGACATTTCTATAATTGTTGCACAGGGGCACTTATGAGGTGCCCAGGGATCTAACTCGGCCGGTCCATTATACTTACACCGACGAGTCAGTCGTAATGCTGTCCCCTTAGCCCCGAACGTTAGGAGGGAAGCCACTACTACAAAATTTAAACTCTTTGGTTTGACCCGGCCGGGGTTTGAACCCGCGACCTCCAGATCCGCAAGCCTACCAACTGAGCTATTGCGGCCGGTGTTTACTTACTTGGTTATTTGAGGAAAAATATTTGGACCAAACTGTCGGATACCGCCTTTAAACTAACACAGAGAGAAAACCACCCGACGGACTGCAGGACGATAATGACGTACTTAGTGACAAATGGATCACTTCAAATAAAATACTGTTGTTTTTGTTACCTTGATGTGCATTTAATGTTTTATTTAGACTAAATAGCTCAATTAGTACCATATTTATCTGCATTTATTATGACATATCATGATATATTAGAATTGCAGAAGTGCATTTAAAATAAAGAATAATTACGTTTCTTGTTTATAGATACCATTAACAAAGATGCACTGACACAGGGCAAAAAGTACACCTTCTATTCAGGGATGGATCGGGGGCGGGGGGTGCGGGCGGATGCTACCCCACCCCACCCCCTCAGGAAAAAGTGTAGAGTTGTGAAAACACATACATGTAAGCTTCAAATATTAACTAAGCTTTTAAAGTAAATTGTGTCTGTTGACTGTTTAGGTCGAAGTTTGGGTCTTTTAACGTGTATATACAGGATTAACTGGGGGTGGATGCACACACACCCCCCCCCACCCCCATTATTGGTGGAGGAAGACCCCAGACTTATGCCTGGGTAAAACAAACTGGCGCACTGCAGGTTAGCTGGAAAACCTCCCTACATGGAAGGTCTCGCCCCGACCGGGACTCGAACCCACGCCGTGAGGGGCTGAGGAGTTACAAGTCAGCGACTATAACCACTCGGCCACGGGCGCCCATTGCTGTATCGTTCGCTATTCACACATATGCCCCTGAAAGTTTCAGGGCCATGTATGTCAAGACTTTTGATTCAACAAAGACAGAAAAATCTTTTATAACTTAGAAAGTAAATGTTTATCGTACATTTTGGTGTCTAAAATTAACCGTTTGTTTTGGTCTGAAAAAATCACATTACTTAAATAATTATGCAACAACTAAATAATTATATTGTTTATGTTTACGCACGGCAGATAATTACCCGAATGTAAACAGCAAAAACATATTTTAAAGCATAATCGTACATGATTTAATGCTGTGCAATGTTGAATATTTCTTTTTAATACGATCCCTGTACCATAGAAGCCCGTCATCGTCACCTGCTATTTGTGCATACGTTTTTTTTTAAACTATAAGGTTTCATCGAAGGTTATATGAACAGAGGGAAGGACCCGTCCTGTTTCGGGTTCAGTGCAAGTCTAAGAAATACAGACGACAAATAAATAT
Source organism: Sinonovacula constricta (assembly GCA_007844125.1). NCBI lineage: Eukaryota > Metazoa > Mollusca > Bivalvia > Cardiida > Solecurtidae > Sinonovacula > Sinonovacula constricta. Next base: position 48,502,052 of record CM017566.1, read on the forward strand.
GTTTAGTCCAGGAAGTTATGTCTACTTATGAACCTGTTGTGGCAGATATATTAATTACCTTTCGCAGCATACCTATTTTACAGACATATGTATTTGTTATTCGAAATGACGTCCTTGATTGTAGACAACTGTCAAAGGTGATTTTTATATCTTAAAGGCGGCAGTGGGATGGGATGGGATTGGGACTTGCCGGCATTTTTGTCGATACTGTGCAGCGATATTTCTATCATTATAGCACAGGGGCACTTATGAGGTGCCCAGGGACTGAAGCCGGCCGGTCCATTATACTGACACCGACGAGTCAGGCGTAATGCTGTCCCCTTGGCCCCGAGCGTTAGGAGGGAAGCCACTACTACCAACTTTAAAGTCTTTGGTTTGACCCCTCCGGGGTTTGAACCCACGACCTCCCTATCCGCAAGCCGACACTCTACCACCTAAGCTATTGCGGCCGGTAAAGGCGGCAGTAAACAGTTAACCTATATCAAATGCATGTTACGTGTTTTCACGAAATCTAAGTATATGCGATTTTGGGCACTACCTATTTCGTAAGATAGTACATTATAAGAAAAGTATAACCCAAAATGTTCATTCTTTCCAAATCTTTAAATAAGCACGATAAGGAAAAAAAAGATACCGACGTCAGCGCAGAGTACCCGGAAGACGATATAATGCGATCTCAGAAATTAGTTGTCACGTGGTATTTGGGGTTTAAAAATAGCTATCTCTGCAACGTTGCTCAGACAGAAGATACCTGTATGTTAGATGTATGCGTCACTGTTCACACAAATCTAGGACATCAGTGAACAACACTTTGCAGGACCTTTTTATGTAAATATGATTTATTTAGTTTTTTTGAGACAAAATATTTGGTCCAAACTGTCGGATACCACCTTTAAAGGTTTAAAGATTTGCTTATTCCAACTACGTGTAACCACATGTTACCAATGTTTGGGGGGGCATTTGTGCATAATTGCTGCTTAAACATCTACCTTAGTTTTAATAAAGACTGTTTATAACATAAAGTTAATTGTTAGACAGAACAAATTGTGAAATATGTTGTTATACTTGTACATCGTTTTCAAATCTACAAAAAAATAAAGCACGATGGCGATTTCGGCTAAAAAAAGATATCAACGTCACAGAGATAGAGAGACAGAGGGAGAGAGAGAGGGGAGAGAGAGATAGAGAGAGAGAGAGAAAGAGGGGGAGAGGGAGAGGGAGAGAGAGAGAGGAGAGAGAGGGAGAGAGGAGAGAGGGGAGAGAGGAGAGAGAGGAGGAGACAGAGAGAGGAGAGAGAGAGAGAGAGAGAGAGAGAGAGGAGAGGAGAGGAGAAAGAGATATGAGAGAGAGAGAGAGAGAAAGAGAGAGAGAGAGACTCAAAGGCCTAGTATCAAGATGTGGGGCTTAGAGTATGGCTGACCAATGGCAGGGCATCAGGTGTGACATGGTGTTATACGACCCCTTTCATATTATTATATCCCTGTGTATAAAACACAAATCAAGTGTTCCACCTATGATCTCACAGCATGGGTGGTTATCTCGGGCCGTGGAAGATGGGGGTGTCCAAAGAAGGCCATTTTCAAATGCCAATAAACGTTATTTTGATCATTTATTCACCTTATCACACCGACGTATTAACAACGATGTTGTCATCAAAATAAATTTTAACTTTTAGACATTAGAGTCAAGAAAATATTATTGACATCATCATTTCGAAGGCTTCGTTCTGTCTACAATGATAAGGCTTCGTTTATATTTACAATTTTCTAAACAAATCAGATGATCCTAGTTCTAAGACCTTGGATATAAAAAAAACACATCTCAGATGAAAGAAGCCCAGCTTGCACAATCGGGGTGAAGACCAAAAACTTCGCAGACAACATGTGATTTGTTTATGTCTTAAAATGTTTATGGACACTGTCAACGTCTCAAGAAATACTCAAAAAGCCAATCTTTGCCCCAGAATTTAAAATCAGATAAAAAACAAACAGAAATAACAATGAATTACTGTCAACAACAACAGGTTTATGTATTGGGCATGGGTTGTACAATATAACCGCGGTATCTGCTGACAGTCCTACTTTATACGTCGTTGAATAGTAATAGATATATCATACGTAACAGTCGCCATTCACTGCTTGAAATTCAGGTCAAAGATGGTAAAGGCCGGTTTGCTTATATCTGATATATGTAACAATATCTCACCTCTGTTTTGGGGAGTGTACATAATTTCTGCAGAAACAATATCGTACTTTAGTCTAAGCTTTGGCGATTTTCTACAGTATCTCAATTTTGGGGCAGAAAAACTGGTTAAACAAGAATATATGACAAAGTCCTATGAGCATTGCAACATATACCAAACTCCGAAAAGGCACAGAACGGAGGTATTTCACATGCAAGCTAAGCGGAAAGTAAGAACAAATTTGTGATGAGTCATTTAACGAAAAGAGCAAACTCGACCTTTACCGCCTTGGAACGGTCAATCGGCAATATGGACCGATTGGGGTGATTAAACCGGTTTTACAGAGCTCTAACCTCACACTTCCTGACGAGTTTCTCAAATGCAAGCAATGAAAAGAAAAACGATCTATTTGAATACAAAATGTCTAAGCGCTGATATTTTCTAAAAGTTATGACGAAAGTAGTGACGTCATTGAAAAATTATGTCTACATAGTGTTAATAAGAAAAGAATATGGTATTATATCGATTTGAAAAACTACACAAAAATGGTTGACTACAAAAAGAAATAACGTTCTGAATCATGAACAAACATGACCATAGAGGAATAAATGGTTGTAGCATCCTGTTCATGTGAAGAAGGAATTGAAGAACCAAAGTCCAATGTCCATCAATGAAATACACGTAACAATCCTTAAAATGTTCATTCTTTTCAAATATATAAATCAGAACGATTGAGATTTCTGCTAAAAATAGACATCGACGTCACAGCGGATGACGTGGATGAACTACAACATAGGTGGTCACATGGTTTTCTTAGTTTAAAAATAGCTAACTGTGCAGGGTGGTTCAGATAGGAAATACATGTTTGTAATGGTGACTGTGGCTTATAGTTCACTTTTCAGACAGGTGTAGGACATCAATAAAGAGCATTTTGCGATATCTGTTCAGGTAACAATAGTTTATTAAGATGATTAATGAAAACTTTTTTGGTCCAAACTGTCGGATACCACATTTACGGACAAGACCTTTAACACACCCAACAACTTTGTCGTTCTGAACGTCCTTGTACCGATACAATCCGAGATACATTGACCTTACCCGGACCACGTCGGCCATTTATACAAAATCTATTCACGGAGATTCCGGAAATTGTCGAGTAGTCACGAATCACATACCGTGGCTACAGAACGAAAATAGTGCGTGTAATCGGTAAGTTTGTATTTTAACTCCCAGTGTGTGTGTCAAAAGAAGTTTTGTTTGACATTTCGCAGTTTTTTTCTGACCAATTTAAAACACACATGTTCACCCATTTAAGCATACTATAATAAACAGAAACATTACATTTGAAGAAAATCTAAATAAAATGTTTTCGCCAATGTTTAATATTTAACTTAAGAATGCGGTGACGTGTGTACATTTTCATTCTGATGCTTGTTTGTATGGCGGAGTTCTGTAAAATTCTTTAAACAATAACTGTTTATGTTGGCGATCAATCTTGCATTCCAATCAACAGCAGCAGCAGCAGCAGCAGTAGTAGTAGTAGTAGTAGTAGTAGTAGCAGCAGCAGCAGTAGTAGTAGCAGCAGCCACAACAGCAGCAGCGAGAAAATGTCGAAAATACAAAGGTCATAAGTTAACATTACTTGAGGCTGCAGTATGCAAAACATGGGATGTGAACTTTCAACAGCAACCTACACTGCGAGAAGATGGCCGAAACACCACCTGCATTATCCGCTCGGCTGTGTAACATTGACCTATAACGATATCAACATATGGCATTTTATATGAAATATAACACTGTTCATCCTTTAGATCGACATTTAATTTAAACTAAAGTGCGCGTATCGATGATTTGACTCAACCCTTAAGACCGACAACATGTTAAAAAGATAAAACATGCAAACTTATTTAAATGCACCAAGAATTTTTATGAAAGAAAATGAAAAAAAAAGCTTTTACGAATGGGCAGCGCTGACACATGAATTTCAGCCTAAAACTTAAGCTCGAACGCTTATTTATAATCGCTGAATAGCCTTAAAAAAATGGTAATTTCTACAAATACTCCGAGTACGATTCTAAATAGAGGCTTTATTGGCGCCGTTCTAGAATGCGCTGACTCTTAGGAATGGATTTGTCAGCATTTTTGCCGATACTGTGCAGCGACATTTCTATCATTTTAGCACAGAGGCACTTATGAGGTGCCCAGGGACGGAACCCGGCCGGTCCATAATACTGACACCGACGGCGTAATGATGTCCCTTGAGCCCCGCGCGTTAGGAGGGAAGCCACTACTACCAACTTTAAAGTCTTTGGTTTGACCCGGTCGGGGTTTGAACCCGAGACCTCCCGATCCGCAAACCGACGCTCTACCAATTGAGCTATTGCGGCCGGTACCCGCTGACTCATGAAATAATCCTGTGAGTGTGGACAATGCAAGAGGCAACAACAGGAATTCGCAGCTGTTTGGAGATATTTTTTTCAAGAAAAGAACCGAGAAAGCCAATAACAGGGCAACTTTTAATACTATAATGCATATAACCTAGCAGGGAATACCAGGAATTCGCAACTGCTCGCGGAGACCATTTTTACTTGAAAAGGACCGAGTAAGCCAAAGTTAACAGGACAGCTTGCAATTAAAGAATGACGCCTATAATGTAGCCGGCAATAACAGGAATTCGCAGCTGTTTGGCGACATTTATTCAGGAAAAGAACAGAGTAAGCCCATGTAAACGTTAAGCTTGAAATTTAAGAAAAATGCCTATCATGTAGCAGGCAATAACACGATTTTGCCGCTGTTTGGTGGGATCTTACCACAGAAATACCGAGTAAGCCGTGGTAAATATTGCAGCTTGTAATTGCTAAACGCTGTAGCAGATAACTAGCAAGACAGCAAAGTAGTAGATAGTCTGGTTTACAACAATTATCTTCTAGCTTAACCGTATGCTTCCAGCGGAGCTTCGGTTGTTGCACATCTGGGATTGTTCTTGCAACCTTTGGCATAAGCCATATGTTTGTTTCCCCGTTGTCAAATATGTCAGGTTGGAAATGTCATCGGCACTAGTTCATAAAAAACACACACATGAGCGTGTAAAACAATGACACTATCTCAGTGCATGACGCAGGTGCACGATGTTGTAGATATGCCATGGACTCACTCCTCAAGCCCCCACACAACCTATACTTGCCCCACAAAAAAGAAAAATAACACACACACACAAATGGTAGGATTGCACGCCCCTCGCCCCCACGGCCACACACACACCCGTTTACCCTAGTTTGAAATCATACTTTGAACTTTGGAGCCATAGACTTAGAAGTCGATACCACGTTTTTGCAACGAGTCCTTAGTAACTCATACAACTTTGAAGTTAATAACACGTTTTGTAACCAGTCCTAAGTAACCCATTCCACTTTGAAATTGGTAATACGTTTTGTAACCAGTCCGAAGTAACTCATTCGACTTTGAAGTTGGTAATACGTTTTGTAACCAGTCCGAAGTAACTCATTCAACTTTGAAGTTAGTAAAAGGTTTTGTAACCAGTCCTAAGCAACTACATCAACTTTAATGTTGACAACACGATTTGTAACCACCATTTCCTTAGTACTTTTAAAATGTGTGTTAATTAGGTACAAGGTAAATGTTTGTTGGGTTTATCGTCCCACCAACAGTATTTCAGTTATCTGGAGACCCAGTCCACTTGAAGCAGATATAGTGCTACCTTCACTGTGTATAGCATGCCGTGAACACCTGGCATGATACCACACCCTGTCACATTATTCTGACATCGGGCCAATCAGTCGTGGAACTACCCTTAAATTTGCTTGAGCGTTAGCAAGGGAGCTATACCACTACCATTTTTAACGACTTTGGTATGTCGCGGCCCAGAATCGAACCCGGGGCCTCCCGTACCTTGAAGAAAATATGTATTGTTGTGTTTTAGAGAGTCTCTAAGAAGGTTAAACCCATGACCAGACACATTGAAGAAAGACAGGATCAGAATGTGTCATGAGTGACTTGAAAATTTACAATCTGTCAAGCACTGATCCACTGAACAGAGAGTGGTTGTAAGACACCCTGCTGCCTACCTTCGAAACTGGGTAAACTAAAATCTGGATCAGACAGACAGACAGACAAGACAGACAAAACAGACAGAGAGACAGACAAGACAGATAGACAAACAAAACAGACAGAAAGACAAGACGGACGGACAAAACAGACAGACAGGCAATTTAGACAGGCAGACAGACAAGACAGACGGACAGATAGATAGACTGACACAGACAGACGGACGGACAGACAGAAAGACAGACAGACAGGGTTGCTATTTTTCTAAAGGTGAATTAAATCTCATTGTCTCTGGTATCACGAATATAAATTTGACAACAAAATCCGTAAAATAAACGGATATTACACTCGGGAATGGGTTTTAGGCCTGCGTCTACATTCATCCGGGTTATTTCATAAGGTGTAAAGAGGAACTAACATTTTTTGACACCATGCTTAAAAAAAAAAAACAAGGAAAAGATAAACAAACGACAGAAAAGCAGACACGAACTAAAAGCAGGCAAAAAGCGGTAAAGCAGATAAAAACAAAGAATGCTCCAAGTAAATGTTCAGATTAATTTATATAACATGTGCAGTGTAAAACAGACAGTAAAACGCGCAGGTTCAACCATAAGTATGTAAACAAAACGTTTGGCACGGGGTGTCACTGTCACCAGCAGTGTAGAAAGGTAGACTTTGCTTCTCTTCTGTTTCTTCCAGCACAAAAGAAATCGTTTTCTATCCGTAATTTCTGAAACAGTTGTAATTGTATAATGGCTTCATTACTACATGCCTGTCGCGCTAAATGCAGTTAAATTGTTTTCGATGTAAAGAATAATAGGATGGGATGGGATTAGCCGGCATTTTTGCCGATACTGTGCAGCGATATGTCTATCATTTATAGCACAGGGGCACTTATGAGGTGCCCAGGGAATGAACCCGGCACACTATACTGACACCGACGAGTCAGGCGTAATACTGTCCCCTTAGCCCCAAGCGTTAAGAAGGAAGCCACTACTACCAACTTTAAAGTCTTTGGTTAGACCCGGCAGTGGTATGAACCTGCGAACTCCCGATCCGCAAGCCGACGCTTTACCAATTGGGCTATTGCGGCCGGTATTTACGAATAAAACTTTTATTTTCAAAACACACATAATACAAAGATAGCCATACCTTGGGTCGTATTCATTAACAATATTAAGGTTCCTTTATTATTTAAATTAATAAAATTTCTTAAATGTAAAAGAAATCCCAGATATTTCAAGGATTTAAAAGTTTAAGGAATGAAAATGAAGTTATTTTCTAATATTTAAGAAAATACATTTAGACTTAAGTAAATTTCTTTGTTAACGTCAGAAAAAATAACTAATATTCGCCATGAAAAGACACATAGATAATACAGATAATACTGAGTACAGCTCAATAAGGATTGGTTGAGAATTATGGGATATAGAGTCATACCAGGTCTTTTATTTCTCCTCCAAACCCTGTATACCAGGTACTCATTAGAATCGTCTCGCCCAGACGTTTTCAATGAGTACCCACACTATAGGGTTTGGTTGAGAATTGTGGAATATAGTGAGTCATATTAAATTCTTTATTTTTCCTCCAAACCCTTTATACCAGGTACTCATTAGAATCGTCTGATTATGACAATTCTAATGAGTACCAGCATTAAAGGGTTTGATTGAGAATTATGGGATACATGGCAACAACAAATTCAGATTTACAACTCTTATCTAGAGCTCTAGAAGTCTGATCATATATTCGACAATTCGACAATACTTCTAACATTCCTTATCTCAAATTGTCATAGGGATCCATTTGCCAAAATAGACATGAAACCCCCTATGACTCTTGTTGTTTACGATCAGGATTTTGAAAAAAATGCCGGTCTGTAAAATATAACTGAAGCAAGAATTATGGAATATATGGCAAAACATATTTACTCCCCTTAGCTAGTTATTTGGAGAGTGTTATCAAAGCGATAGGAATTGGGTTGAAAACGACAGACTGACTCTTGATTGTCCTTGTAGGAAGGTTACCGATATGTCGGGGTGACGCAATGCGGGGGTGTCGCAATATTCAGTATTATATATGCATCTTTTTTACCTGTAATTGTCTGATGCTGGGAATTGCTTATGGTCCAAAAGAACGTCTTTTACGATTAAATTGGGAGTTGTGACATTTAAGCTTTTGGAAAATCTCAATTAGTATATATAACTAAATAAATAACTTCAATTGTTAAGTAGACATCAAATGGTTGTAAGATTAAACCAATGTATGCCGGAAAAAAATAAAACATAAAAGATCTTAGTGAGTTCTCGAGATATTTTAAATTTAAACAGTGGGCAGATAACTAAACAAACTTAGACCTTACGAAAGAATAAATATTTTGAAGATAAATACGATATGATACACAAATGTGATGCGTGCACGTGTGTTTATGTTTGTTTGTTTATTGGGCTAATCGTCCCATCAACATGATTTCAGTCACCTGGAGACGGTTTCCGCTTAAAGCAGATATAGTACTGCCTTCACTGTGTATAACATGCCGTGAACACCTGGCATGATACCACAACCAGTCACATTATCCTGACACCGGGTCAACTAGTCGTGGAACTACCCTGATACCTGCTTGGAGCATTAGCAAGGTAGATATACCACTATCAGTGTTACGACAGTGGTATGTCGCGGCCCGGGATCGAACTCGGGGCCTCCCATACCTGGAGCCGACGCTCTACCGATTGCGATACCAGGTCCGGTGTGTGTTTATGTTTAACAAAGTTGTGCATTTTAAATGGTACTAACACGAAGTATATACAAAAATGACAATTACTCGAACGACAACAACTGTATTTCCTTTATGCACTCGGGCAGATTACTTATGCAAAAAATGGCCGACTGAGGCAGAAGAATGCCGCATCAGTATAAAAAGGTCAAGAATGCGAAAAAATATAAACAATGGGACCAACAAACACCTACAGTTATTTTCTAATATTTAAGAAAATACATTTAGACTTAAGTAAATTTCTTTGTTAACGTCAGAAAAAATAACTAATATTCGCCATGAAAAGACACATAGATAATACAGATAATACTGAGTACAGCTCAATAAGGATTGGTTGAGAATTATGGGATATAGAGTCATACCAGGTCTTTTATTTCTCCTCCAAACCCTGTATACCAGGTACTCATTAGAATCGTCTCGCCCAGACGTTTTCAATGAGTACCCACACTATAGGGTTTGGTTGAGAATTGTGGAATATAGTGAGTCATATTAAATTCTTTATTTTTCCTCCAAACCCTTTATACCAGGTACTCATTAGAATCGTCTGATTATGACAATTCTAATGAGTACCAGCATTAAAGGGTTTGATTGAGAATTATGGGATACATGGCAACAACAAATTCAGATTTACAACTCTTATCTAGAGCTCTAGAAGTCTGATCATATATTCGACAATTCGACAATACTTCTAACATTCCTTATCTCAAATTGTCATAGGGATCCATTTGCCAAAATAGACATGAAACCCCCTATGACTCTTGTTGTTTACGATCAGGATTTTGAAAAAAATGCCGGTCTGTAAAATATAACTGAAGCAAGAATTATGGAATATATGGCAAAACATATTTACTCCCCTTAGCTAGTTATTTGGAGAGTGTTATCAAAGCGATAGGAATTGGGTTGAAAACGACAGACTGACTCTTGATTGTCCTTGTAGGAAGGTTACCGATATGTCGGGGTGACGCAATGCGGGGGTGTCGCAATATTCAGTATTATATATGCATCTTTTTTACCTGTAATTGTCTGATGCTGGGAATTGCTTATGGTCCAAAAGAACGTCTTTTACGATTAAATTGGGAGTTGTGACATTTAAGCTTTTGGAAAATCTCAATTAGTATATATAACTAAATAAATAACTTCAATTGTTAAGTAGACATCAAATGGTTGTAAGATTAAACCAATGTATGCCGGAAAAAAATAAAACATAAAAGATCTTAGTGAGTTCTCGAGATATTTTAAATTTAAACAGTGGGCAGATAACTAAACAAACTTAGACCTTACGAAAGAATAAATATTTTGAAGATAAATACGATATGATACACAAATGTGATGCGTGCACGTGTGTTTATGTTTGTTTGTTTATTGGGCTAATCGTCCCATCAACATGATTTCAGTCACCTGGAGACGGTTTCCGCTTAAAGCAGATATAGTACTGCCTTCACTGTGTATAACATGCCGTGAACACCTGGCATGATACCACAACCAGTCACATTATCCTGACACCGGGTCAACTAGTCGTGGAACTACCCTGATACCTGCTTGGAGCATTAGCAAGGTAGATATACCACTATCAGTGTTACGACAGTGGTATGTCGCGGCCCGGGATCGAACTCGGGGCCTCCCATACCTGGAGCCGACGCTCTACCGATTGCGATACCAGGTCCGGTGTGTGTTTATGTTTAACAAAGTTGTGCATTTTAAATGGTACTAACACGAAGTATATACAAAAATGACAATTACTCGAACGACAACAACTGTATTTCCTTTATGCACTCGGGCAGATTACTTATGCAAAAAATGGCCGACTGAGGCAGAAGAATGCCGCATCAGTATAAAAAGGTCAAGAATGCGAAAAAATATAAACAATGGGACCAACAAACACCTACATTGAAACGTGTTTTCACAAACACCTTGCGTGTTATTCACAAACAACTAAAATTCTGTTAAAGCAGACACGCAAAAACATAATGTTGATTATTAATTGTGTGTTGAAGCTGCACAGTTCATAACAAAATCAGGTGTCTTGTGCATGAACACATCTGGCATGATAAACAACAATACAGAGATGTTTGTTTAGCCCTATTTATTTATAGTCGATTGGGAAACATGTTTTTTTAAACTTATATTAATCTCTCTCGACTGGTCACTTCCTGGGTAGAACCAGTACTCAGGTACTTAATACCTGGAGCAATGTGCAGTAGATCGTCTTGCTCAAGGACTAACATCACATGGTTAGTTTCGGGGTTCTCGGATCCGGAGTCCAACGTCTTAACCACTAGACCACGGAGGCCCACAAAAGTGAAACTATGACAAAGTCATCAAGACTTCCATTTTCTAAGTAGCGTTATTAAACAATTTCTAGTATATCACACAAAACAAAACAACAGTAGTCTTGCTCAAGATCTAACATCATATGGTAAGTTTGGGGTTTCGAATTCGGGACTTTCCGATTCGGAGTCCAACGCCATAACCACCAGACCACGGACGTTCCACAGAGTTTTTTTTAATAACAAAAATAGAATAATTAATGTAATGACACGGCAAGGTGTTGTTTTGCAGCAATTTTGTATATCACTGTACTGAATGATAAAAAATATTCCATGCAACCAAATTGCTATTTAAATATGAATACTTGTTTAACGATATCAAAGGACGGAAAGTGTTGGAATGTCTTGTTATTTAAAGTATAATGTACAGATAACAGAGATGTTCGCTTATTGGGTTTTCGTCCCACCAACAACATTTCAGTTATTTGGAGACGGTGTCCACTTGAATCAGATATAGTGCTGCCTTCACTGTGTATAGCATGCCGTGAACACCTGGCATGATACCACACCCAGTCACATTATCCTGACACCGGGATAACCAGTTGTGGAACTACCCTGATATTTGCTTCAGCGTTAGCAAGGGAGCTATACCACTACTTCTTTTAACACGACTTAGGTATGTCGCGGCCTGGGATCGAACCTGGGGCCTCCCGTACCTGGAGCAGGCGCTCTACCGATTGCACTACCAGGTCCGGTGCTAACTGAGATGTATATAAGATTAGGAATGACCTGCTTTCTAAAATGTGACATGTATACCTGTTTACACACAGTGTATCACGAAGCACGTACTGCTATATTCTACGATCAAAACAAACTATGTACGACATTGTCTTGAGACCTTCTGCATTGCACAATAGGACAAAACGGCTACAGAAATGAGCCTTATCAACAGATTAAATACCGGAACGCACGATTCTGTTATTATTATTATCAATATCAACGTTACAATTCATAATGTCTGTGTAAAATCAGCCCCATGGTGTCTATTAAATCAAGGGGGATCGGGCAGACGAGCTAGGTTTATAAGATGGTATCGTGCCAAGCTATTGTTGACATCGGAATTGTAACCACGCGGTGTGGAATATCGAACAATGTCGACTTCCTGAACGAAATACATACATAATGTATCAAGGGCCACACGAAAATGTAAAAATAGAATTTGCGACTATTGTCATTTTCTGTTTCAACACAAATTCAGACTTTTTGAGCAATTTATAGGAAATAGTTCGAAAAGGCTTTCAATCCAAATGTTTTTCGAGAGAGAAACAAGCCACATTTATCTAGGATAGTTTCCATTTTTGAGCACCATTAAAACTATACCGGAAGGCTGTTTATTCATTTTTTACTGAATATCTTTTATAAGTTATGTTAAATACTGATACTTAACCTTCATCAAAATAAGTAAAATATGCGACAAAAAATGTTAGCATATAAAAGTTGAATATTTTATAATTTTAATGTAATATTACTGCGACCCATTCGTTAAACAAAAACAATACAGATTCTTCCTTAGGGAAGTTCACACGCGTTGGCGCCAATCTTCAACATGTACCCTACTAAAAAAAATTCAATCGAATTCGATCAAAGATAGGACAATAATTCACAGAAACATTTAAGACTGTGTTAAATGTAGTATCCGACAGTTTGGGTCATTTTTTTTTCTCTAACGCAACCAAATAAATCATTGATCCTTGAAAAGATCTCGCGAAATGTTGTTTATTGGTGGCCTACATCAACCTGAAAGGTAAAGGTATCAGCTGCACTTGTCATTACAAAAAGATATTTCCTATCCGAGCCACGCTGCAGAGTTAGCAATTTTTAAACTAAGAAACCCCACGTGACTACTTTGATATCGCGTTACATGATCATCCGGGTAATCAGCTTTGACGTCGGTATCTATTTTTAGATGAAATCCCTACTGTGCTTATTTATAGTTTTGGAAATTATTGACATTTTAAGCGACATATTTGATTTGTACTGTCTTACAATTTTGAAAATGTTATAATAGGATTTACTTAAACTAAAGTATAAGCATTTTGCAGCAATTATGCACAAATTCCACAGAACAGAATAAATGGGATGGGATTTGCCGGCATGTTTTGCCGATACCGTGCAGCGACATTTCTATCATTATAGCACAGGGGCACTTATGAGGTGCCCAGCGACTGAACCCGGCCAATCCATTATACTGACACCGACGTAATCCTGTCCCCTTAGTCCCGAGCGTTAGGAGGGAAGCCACTACTACCAACTTTAAAAGTCTTTGGTTTGACAGGGTTAACATATTGTTACATTTGTTAGATATATATTGACAAACTGTTGGATACCATCTTTAATGCAGAAGAAAGAACAATCAATGGTCCGTCGATAACAAGTCACCACCCGAGTCCCAAACAATTATACACCAGATATCTAAATGTTAATCAAACTTGGGGTGGAGACAAATTCCGTCAAGGTTCATATCCTATACGCCGCTTTCTGCATTCTGTGAAACGAAAAGATTAGAATAAAAGATTGTTCACAATTGCTATCAAAAAAATATCTGATAAACGACTGGATATCATATTCATCAACACGTATCCCCGTTGCGGGTGGGAATTATGGAACAATGTCTGTCGATAGCTTTCATGGAGGTATTTAATATATTTTAAGATAACTGACTTTATTGCCCCCGAAATAATATCAATAGTTGGATCTGTTGAATACAGGGATAGGAATTGTCTAGGCTCTTGTTTCGGCAACGGCTTTGAAACGTTAGACGTCTCGAAGATTCTTGTCATCGGTGACTTACTGGGAACGATGCCAAGATAGTCCGTGTAATCGGAACTATTCGGAACAACTCGGCAACGATCGGCATGTGGACGGAAATACCCGAGTAATTCGAATTGAGTCCGCCAACTTCCGTAGCATGTTGTTGGTGTTGTATTTTTGTTATGAATATAGGCAATCTTTCGGTTACCACTTTTAACAGTACCAAAACACCGATGGCGGATGGCAAAAAAAATTCTCTGTTGCAGAAAAAGATGAGGAAAGGTGTGTTTATGTTGTTAGATTACTATTTTGCTGCCTAAGCACTTGTATTGTAACCGCTAGGTTTTTGACGATATGTTCGGGTGCAAAACAGTCGATCTACAGTTTGTACACAGACGATAATGATAAAAAAAAGAGAACTAGTAAAATGGAGAATGCAAATAGTAAAGAGGCGTTAGTACGAAAAGGTCACATCCAGTATGAAAACACCGCATTCGGCTCTCAGTTTAAACATTGTGCAAGTGGATTTTTTAAGCTGTCTATTCGAATAAGTTGTTTTTATTAAAGATGACATCAGAATGTTTGGACTTGATTTTTTCCCCTGGAACAGTCAAATAAACAAATATTACATGAGCAGATCCTTCGGAAACCCGTATTGTTTTGTAATATTTGCATCGATATGTATTACGTAAGTCACAAGAATACAATTATGAACTGGGATTGTTGTTTTTCAACGCGAGACGACAAAATCAGTCTTTTGATAAAAAAAATCTAATCACAAGGCAGAAACATCGCAACATCACGCGCGATATAAAAGCACGATGTCATTTAAAAAAAAATATAAGAGTAACACAAACTTGAATAAACTACATGCAGGGAGTAGCATTATGACTTTTATGATGAAATAAAAAATATACGTTTATGTATAAAGTTACGAAAGACCTTTAAACTAGAACAAATCTGCAATCGGTGGTCACAACAACATCTAAAATGTAGAAAATTAGAACGCCAAGAGTTAAATGGCGATGGGTTGCATGGAAACAACGCATTAGCACAATTATCACTTCAATGTAAACATCACAGTATGGTTGGTTCACTTAGTCTGTTTTGTTGTATTAAGTCACAGTGACAATGCTGGAAAAGTTGACAGACCAATGCACCTTTGACTATAAACCATCTAGTGCTGTTTGTACTTTAAGTTCGATTTTAAAGTTACTCTATTTAAAGGTAATATCCGACAATTTGGACCAAATAATTTATTTCTCTCTCAAATAACCAAAAAAGTCACTGTTAAATTAAAATGTTTTCGCAAAATGCTGTTCATTGATGCCCTAGATCTCTGTAAACACTGAAACCTAAATCCCAACTTGTCATTACAAACAGGTATTTCCTATCTAAACCACGCTGCAGAGATAGCTATTTTTAAACTAAGAAAACCACGTGACAACTTACTTTTGAGATCGCGGTATATCGCCATCCGGGTAGTTCCTGCTGACGTCGGTATCAATTTTTAGCAAAGATCACTTTCGTGCTTATTTAAAGATTTGGAAAAATTAAAAAATAAAAATATTGTTTATTTCTCAATGTACATACTGTCTTACAACAAAGGTAGTGTGAAAAATCGTCTTTACTTAGACTAAATAATGAGTTTATGCAGAAATTTTGCAGAAATTCGCGAAAACTGTTGACAAATATTGTTACATGCATTTGATAAAGGTAAATTGTGGGATACCACCTTTTTGCGCTTAATCACCGTAAAACTCCAAATGCTCGAATGACCATGAATATTTTACTTGAATTTTCGCCCAAGAGGCTTTATCAAAATTTTGTGGGATAAAGAGATATAATATATTGCTCGTTTATTTGTGCAGTAGAGATATGTGATGCTGTGATTTTTCCATAATATTGATATCGCGGCTAAAGGTCGTTGGGTAAAATTTTGTTATTTATTTGTTTATTTATCTATATAATTGTTTGATGTGATTAAAGCTTTAATTTGCTCGTTGTACTATAGTATGCATTATGTTTCATTTTTTTTCTCTACAGAGCTAAGCTATGTCTAAAGAAGTTCAGAAGATAACTTTCCATTTACAACAGCTATGAGTGGTCTCCCTTTATCTGATATCTTTCGGCATACTTTGACAATATCGTTATGTAAGTTCGTATTCCACGTACATGAACTGCATCTCTTTCAGAAAATAAAGGGGCGCCCCTGGCGTAGTGATACAGTTGCCGATTTGTAACTCCTCTGACTGCTTAGCCTCTCACCGCGTGGGTTCGAGTGCCATTTGCGGCGAAGGATTTAAACGTGAGAAGATCTTGGGGTCTTCCTCCACCATAATGCTGGACGTTGCTATAGATAGTTTCCATGTGATGTCATCGACACTGATAAGACAGTTTAATTAAGGCAGCCATCTTTGTGGACAGAAGCTTATGCATGCCGAAATCGGAAAATATGTGCTGTATTAAACTCACCACTGTTTTTATTTTTCAGTCCATTTTACCGAATTTTATATCAAATTTAACAGCTTTTATAAAATATTTAACTATTAAAACTATATTTTGATAGTTTAAAAGGTTAAAGAAATACAACCGAAAATGATACACTGTTCTTTTTGTTTTAAGTATGAGCCAATAGTTTTATTTCTTTCCGTTATTAATTATGTGTGCATTTATCAATTGTACAAATATTGTATTCTTAAAATATGAATTTCAAGAGCTTTCCAATGAGGTATAGCTTTTAATTTGCGGACCACAAATAAAGAAATTACAAGAAAATATATTACCCTTCTATACAATTCATATGAAAATCCCTTGAATTTACCATCAAAGATGGCTGCCAAGATAATGGATTTTCACTGACGGGAAAACTATCTATAATGATCATAAATGGTCGCGGCAATGTATTTCAAAAACAAAACAAATCAGAAAATAGAACTGCAAAAATGCTTAAACTAAAACTAAGTGAATTTTTACTAAATATCACTCGAATTTTCGGCCTTTCGCCTATATCGAGATAATTGTACACAGACTTTGCTCGCTTTTTATATTTTTTTTTTTTGTTAAATGAGTTCCACAAAGAGAATACCAGTAATCCGGAATTGTCTCCCTTGTTAGAAAAATATCCGAGGTCGTCCAAATAGTAGGTAGGTACTTTTATGTAGCATACTTGGACTTATCGCATTTTTTTTGCAGATGGTGCAAGTAAAAACGGTGAACTGTCTTGCTTTTGGATAAATTTAAGCTTTAAATCCATTGAAATACTTATATAGATATGTTATTTCATCAAGAAAATGGAAGTGATGGTCAACTAAGGTATCACAAGAAAGGCATAAAATTCAACATTCACTCAAAAGAGTACAATCATAAAACCCGAGTAATCCAAACAAACGGCACTACTTGCATTTAGGGATTATTCAGGGGAGACTATCTATAATGTCTCTCATTGAAGCATACATGTATGCATTGCTGCTCTCACTGGGTAAAGCATGAACACACCTGGCATTATACCACACCCAGTCACATCATCCTGTTGGTGGAACTAATCTTATATTTGCTTGAGCGTTAGCAAGGGAGTTATACTACTACCATTTTTACGAGTTTGGTATGTCGCGGCCCGGGGTCAAACCCGGGGCCTCCCGTACCCGGAGCCGACGCACTACTGATTGCGCTACAATGTCCGGTCAATAAGCCACAAAACCGTATCAGGACATTAGATGAAATTAAAAAACAAACATGTGACAAAATAGCAGACCACCACAAAGTAAATACCGTGACAGTGACAGGTTTGGGAGAAATAGTTGCTATACGTTGCAAAAACATCACGTCGGAATAAAACGGTAGACTGCACAATGTCCATATACTAGATCACCCCCTCTGGCAACAGTCCCACTAAAGATAGAAAGGTAACCCTTGCGTACCTACAGCATTTGACAGCCGCTGGACGGTGTAGCCCACTGGCTTGAACAGGACAAATAATAATTTAATTGTATGTTAATTCAATTGTATGTTTATTTACACTTAATGAATTTTAATATTATGACTTCCTAGTTTTCATGAAATAGCAGATCAAATTGAAGTTGTATATGTACGTGTTAGCGAATTTGTCTCTTGTAAACAACTCTATAATTTGTTTTGATGATGTTGTGATAGGGGAGGGGGAGGTATACTTGTGAAAACATCACTCAATGACAAAGTGGTATGTTGTTGCTATTTATAGCAACGCGCTGCTATTTCGGGGCTGTTAAAACACATCATTTGTTGTACTTTGTAGCGATGACAAACAGAAATAAGCGTCACGCAAACAACAGAGGCAGCTGTTTATTATACATACACTGAACTACGTGAAGAACGTAGGTTGACGCTAATCAACATTTACGACGTCACAACGTCAAGACGGCTTACATTTTTCTTTTAAAAGGCAAAGGCCATGGACACAGCCATATAGAATGTTTTGAGTCGTGTATTATGCCAAAAATCAGGCTTATGGTCATCTGCAGACAGTGCTTTATAAACTCATTAATTAACACTTAAAATGTTCAATCTTTTCAAATCTATAAATAAGAGCGATTGAGATTCCTGCTAAAAATAGACATCGACGCCACAGCCGATGAACTACAATAAAAGTGGCCACGTGGTTTTCTTAGTTTTAAAATAGCTAACTGTGCAGCGTGGCTCAGATAGGAAACACATGTTTGCAATGGTGATTGTGGCGTTATGGTTAACTTTTCAGACAGGTGTAGGATATCAATAAACAGCATTGTGAGAGATCTGTTCAGGTAACAATAGTTTATAAAGATGATTAATGAAAATATGTATTATATGTGTGTGTGTATATATATATATATATATATTAATTGGTAATAATTAATTATTTCGTGGTTTTAACTTGTGTCAGTTATTACTGATCTAGTTTTCAAAGCGTAGTATATATATTTGCTTATACTTAAATAACAGTTCTTAGAAACACGGGACCAGAATAAACAGGTAAGGAAAAAACACTATTTCTCGTCGTTCTATTTATACTAATGATTGAAAGGCATACAAACATAGACATTCAATACGTCAAGAAACAAAATTACAGTAATAAAACAATATGAACCACGTGCAGCAGATCATTTTAGGAAATTGTGATTTATGTCATTGTTTGGCGCTTTAAATATTCATTCAAAAACAAACAAACCAAAATGGAAATATTTTACCGCAATTAACGACGTTTAAAAGAAATTTTAGAAATGGATTTCATAAATCATTTCATAGTTTCCTAAACGGTACATGTGTGGCTTTATTTAAAAACACTCCGCTTTATTTAGAGCGAAATTCAAATTTAATATTTTTAACTAATAATTTATCATTGTGCAACCACATTCAGCCATTTTGGTCACAGTAATACAATAGAAAGCAGGCCGAGCAAAAAAAAAAGTTAAATGTGATTCAACGTACTAAGATGAAGTCTTTAAGAAAGAATAAATTGGCATAACCTTCATTTATTTGATGTTCCTCAATCATTTGATATTTCTCGATCAGAACCAATATAAAGTAATTTGACCTACATGTAATTAATTGCTAACTGATATGGCCCAAACATATCTCGTCGGCCAGCGAAGCCTGGCGTTTAACATAACATATATGTGTTTAGTTTGTTGTCACATTGCACTGACACAATTATGATAATATTGACGACGCCTACATAATTATTGGTGGAGGAAGACCCCAGAATTATGTCTGGGTAGAACCACCGGCGCACGGCAGGTTATATTTCTTAGTCTGGCCCGTGATATTTGACTGACGTGTTCACTACTTTCATCAACAATTTTATGTTTGACAATTATGCTACAATTAAATGAGAGATGGGATGGGATTTGTCGGCATTTTTGCCGACGCTGTGCAGCGACATGTTTATCATTATAGCACAGGGGCACTTATGAGATGCCCAGGGACTGAACCAGGCCAGTCCATTATACTGACACCGACGAGTCAGACGTAATGCTGTTTCCTTAGCCCCGAGCGTTAGGAGGGAAGCCACTACTTCTCACTTTAAAGTCTTTGGTTTGACCCGGTCGGGGTGTGAACACGCGACCTCCCGATCCGCAAGCAGACACTCTACAACTTGAGCTATTGCGGCCGGTCACAAATGATTTTGAATAGTTTTTTTAATTGTGCTTTAAATGATTTATAGATATAAGTGACCGAAGTTTCGTTCTTCATTTCCCAGTAAAAATAACAAAAACGTACCAAAGTAACGAGAAAGCCAGCAAGTTCTACCAAGCTGCAGAATGGCAGACGATGTAATATTTTGTTGTGGAAACCGCTTCACACACGGAAAAAAAAAATGCAAATGGGTTTTGTCCAGGAATCAGTGTTGTCCTTGGCACGCGACAATTAATGTGCAGTATTTAAACATTCCACGTGCACAAAATTGTTACAATAATGCATAATGGGAAGTTTTCATACAGCCGCCAAAACTTTCCATCATACAAAATATCTACAGGAATATCTAGGCAAAACAAAATTGCTTTTCGCAATGTCAGAAGACTTTAAACAGCTATGAAAGCAAAGGAAAGTATAATTTAAGGGTGCCATCTTAGTTTAAACCTATTTATTTATAGTCGATTGGGAAACAATTTCTTTTAACTTATATTAATCCCTCTCGACAGTCCACTTCCTGGGTAGAACCAGTACTCAGGTACTGAATACCTGGAGAAATGTGCAGTAAATAGTCTTGCTCAAGAACTAACATCACGTGGTCCGATCCGGAGTCCAACGTCTTAACCACTAGACCACGAACGCTCACAAGGGTCATTGTAAAGATGGTACCCGATAGTTTGGTCCAAAAATGTTTTCTCAAACAACCAAATAAGTCACTGTTACCTGAAAAAGGTCTTGCAAAATACTTTTCATTGATGACAAAGATCTGTGTGAACAATCAAGGATAAATCCCCAATCGTCCATTGCAAACAGGTGTTTCCTATCCGAGCCACGCTGCTGAGATAGTATTTTAAAACTTAGAAAAACACGTGACCACTTAATTTTTATGTAGTCATCCGGGTAATCCGCGCTGACGTCGATATCTATTTTTGCAGAGACCACTCTCGTGCTTTTTATATCCAGGTAACCCGCTCTGACGTCGATATCTATTTTTAGCAGAGACCACTCTCGCGCTTTTTATATCCGGGTAACCCGCTCTGACGTCGATATCTATTTTTAGCAGAGAACACTCTCGCGCTTTTTATATCCGGGTAACCCGCTCTGACGTCGATATCTATTTTTAGCAGAGACCACTCTCGCGCTTTTTATATCCAGGTAACCCGCTCTGACGTCGATATCTATTTTTAGCAGAGACCACTCTCGCGCTTTTTATATCCGGGTAACCCGCTCTGACGTCGATATCTATTTTTAGCAGAGACCACCCTCGCGCTTTTTATATCCGGGTAACCCGCTCTGACGTCGATATCTATTTTTAGCAGAGACCACTCTCGCGCTTTTTATAGCGTTGGAAAGACTGAACATTAAGAGTGTTCTTTTCGAAATTCATACAGTCTTACAATAAAGTAAGTGTTCAAAATCGTCTTTATAACGACTAAAGTATGAGTTCATGCAAAAAGTATGACAAGATTCCTTTAAAGGCGTTGAGATATTGGTACGTTTATTTAATATAGGCCGACTGTTGGATACCACCTTTAAGTTAGTATAAAGTCATTTTAAATATGCATTGTGATCTTTGTTCAGATTATATTTCTGACAGTCTGGTTGATTAGTTGCTGTTATGTCTACTTTAGAACAGTTTCATCTTCATCCGCTTCTGTTTCAATTACTATTAACTGTTTTGTTTGTCGCATCGTCACCTTTATCTTCATACTGGCGACCCGACCTGGTAGCGCAATCAGTAGGGCGTCGGTTCTAGGTTCGGGAGGTCCCGGATTCGAACCCGGGCCGCGACATATTAAAGGCGTAAAAAATTGGTAGTGGTATAGCTCCCTTGCTAAAGCTCAAGCAAATATAAGGGTAGTTCCACGACTGGTTGGCCCGGTGTCGGGATTATGTGACTGGGTGTGGTACCATGCCAGCTGTTCACGGCATGATGTACACAGTGAATGCAGCACTGTATCTGCTTCACGTGGACACCGTCTCCAGATAGCTGAAATATTGTTGGTGGGACGAAAAACACAATAAACAAACCATTTAATTTTTTGTCAAGGAATAACACAGACAGAATAACACAGACAAATGTCCGGGTAGAACCACTGACAAACTGAAGGTCACATTGAAGACCTTTCCACACGAAGGTCCCTGCCCTGATCGGGACCCGAACCCACGCGGTAGAGGAATGGGAAGTTACAAGAGTATTGCTAGCATAGGCATTAAGCTGAAGGTCGTAAAGATACAAACAATGTCATATGAATAATAATTTGTCTTTAGCATGACTCATATATTAATTAACCGTAATAATTAGCTTTATTAAGGATATCAAATGAAAAACATGATACACATATATTTTTCACCATAATATACTTGAAAAAGCTTATTTCTTCATAAATTTAATTATTATTATTATTATTTTTTTTTTTTTTTTGCTGTTTAAAATGAATAAACAGGCATAACAAGGATGCGAATGGTGATGATAATGATGATGATGTTATTGTTGTTCATGGTGATGGTGATGATTATGATGATGATGTTTTTCTTGCTGCTGCTGATGGTGATGATGTTGATAATGATAATGGTAATGCTGATGATGATGTTGTTTATCATGATGATGATGATGATGATGATGATGATGATGATGATGATGATGATGATGATGATGATGACGATGATAATGGTGGTGATGATGTTGATAACGATGTAGTAATGCTACTGATGATGATGATAATGATGGTGATGATGTTGATAATGATGATAGTGATGCTGCTGACGATGATGTTGATCATGATGATGATGATGGTGATGCTGCTGCTGATGATAATGATGTTTATTATGATGATGGTTATGCTGCCGCTGATGTTGTTTATGATGATAATGATGCTGATATAAAAGAAAATCGGTTCAGCCACTTTAATCAAAACAAACTTACGTGACATTTTGCAAGGTCGCCATATCAAGGACAAATATTTAACCTGTGTCAGAGAAACAGAACAAGCACTTGTTTATAATGGCAGTCAGGTATTTAATATGCATTGTGAGTGCAGGGATTATATTTTGCTATAGTCAGAGATTAATGTGTGTTTATTACAAACTTGTGGTAAATAAGTCGGTCTCAAAACAAAACGTTTATATTTTATTTGGTTTATCGTCCCACCAACAGTATTTCAGTTATCTGGAGACGGCGTCCGCTTGAAGCAGATATAGTGCCCACTTCACTGTATATAGCATGCCGTGAACACCTGACATGATACCACACCCAGTCACATTACCCTGACACCGGGCCAACCAGACATGGAACTCCCGTTAAATTTGCTTGAGAGTAAGCAAGGGAACTATACCACTACCATTTTTAACGACTTTGGTATGTCACCGACAGGGATCGAAACCGGGGCTTCCCGTAACTGGAGCGGACGCTTTGCCGACTGCGCTAACAGGTCCTATCAAAACAGAACGTGGTTTGATGAAAAGAATAATTAAGATATGAACTCCGTCCAGAACAGGGACATACCTATGAATAATATAAATAGCTACTACAAACAACAACAAAATGTTATTTGGCAGCACAAGTAGACATTTAATGAAAGTGCTTCATCTAAATCAAAGTGATAATTAAAATTTAGCATTGGTTCTAGTCTAGGATTGTTATCTATTAAAAGTGGTATCGAACAGTTTGCCTATATTCAATGCATATAACAATTTTCCAACTGTTTCAGAGAATTTAGGCATAATTTCTGCATACATTCTTAATTAAGTCTACTTAAAAAACACTACCTATAGTGTTCGACACTACAAATGGTGTACATTGGTGAAATGGAAATTGTCTCCCTTGTTATATAATATCCGAGGTATTCCAAACAGTAGGTAGGTCCTTATAGTTGAAATTCTTGGACTTTATCGCCTGTTCTTGTGTAGATATTGCAATTAAAACAGTGAAATTTCTTACTGTTGCATAAATATAAGCTTCATATCCATTTAGATACTTGTAGAGATTTTATATTTTAAACAGAAAATGAAAGTGTTTGTTGATGATAGTTAACCTAGGTATCACAAGAAAGGAAGGTAAGTCAACATACACCCCATAGAGCACAAGCATAAAAACCGAGTAAAACAAATGAAAGGATCTACTTGCATTTAAGGATTATTCAGGGTAGACTATTCATAAATGTCTCTCATTGCGAAAACAATCACTCTTTCATCCTTTCAAATCTATAAATAAGCACGATAGTGATCTCTGCTAAAAATAGACATCGACGTCAGAATTGATAACCCGGATGGTGAAATAACATGATATTGAAATTAAGTTGTCACGTGATTTTCTTAGTATAAAAATAGATAACTGTGCAGCGTGGCTCAGATAGGAAATACCTGTTTGTAATAAGTGGGGATTTCTGATTCACTGTCAACACATATATAAAGGCATCAATGAGCATCATTTTGCAGGACCTTTTCATGTATAAGTATTATTTGGTTATTTGAGAAATATATATTTGGTCTGATCTGTCGGATACCTGCAGACGGTGTCCACTTGAAGCAGATATAGTGCTGCCTTCACTGTGTATAGAATGCAGTGAACACCTGGCATGATACAACACCCAGTCTGATTATCCCGACACCGGGCCAACCAGTCGTGGAACTACCAGTATATTTGCTTGAGCGTAATCGAGGGAACTACACAACAATTTTTTTTACAACTTTGGGATGACGCGGCCCGGCATCAAACCCGGGGCCTCTCGTAACTGGAGCCGACGCTCTACTGATTGCGCCACCAGGTCCATATACCATCTTTAAGACAAACAATTTGAATATTAATAATCATTTTTCAAGTAAATTTAAGAGTTCTATGGAAAAAAAACGATGAGGACATTGTTTACATCATTCAATATCCGTAATCGTCAACAAAACAATCACAACTACAATTACAAAGACCACTTCAAGTCTTCCACCAACATGTCCATAAATAATAAAACCACTGAACTACCCCTTACGATTCACGCCAAGTTTGGGTGAAATCATTGACAATTGGTGATACATTCCGAATGCTAATGATGTAGCATGCAATAGCGAACGACAGATGCAGCCAGTAATAATATAATAATTTATATCTTAACTGCCAATGGCTAATTTTTAGAAACATAAATTCTACGGCTCAAATAATCATTTGCATACGTGTCTTATATGTTGTGCAGGGTGGTAAGTTCATATATAAGAATGGTATTTCTTCTCAATTGATAGTTGCTTATGACTAGCAAATGCCTCCTGTTTAAAATGTATCTGCGCTGCTGTGCATGTTAATATGTGCAGATACGAGAATGATATATTTTCTCAATGGATTTTTGCTTATTTGTGAATGACCAAGACCGGTTTTATTTATCACAGATCTAGTACACATGAACGCATGTAGTTTGTGGCGTACTGGTTGCCATAAATCAATGCTATGATTATAATTTTATTGTATAAACACGGCCAATTCATCAACTTGTCGATGGTGGTGTCCGGTACAGCTGCTATCCGGATCCAGTTCAAGTTGACCTGTACCCGAACCAATACAATACAATTCACTGCAAATAGGTCTGAAAGAAAACTACAGACAGTCTCAATGAATGAAAATGCCGGATTTGTCACTGTTGTTGGTGTTGCTTTTGTTGTTGCTGGTGGCAGCTGCAACTGCAGTATTAAGATACACTCAGTATTTTTCCCCCCGTACTAAAAAAATGGTCAATATTACCAGGTAAATATTACCAACATATAGTCACGTTTACTTATCAAAATTGAGGTCAAGATAGTGGATGCCCGTTATATTATGATAAAATGTATAAAAGTACTTAAAAAGAATATAAGAAAAAGAATATAAATACTTCAAAAGTATACAAGTACTTCAAAAGTATGTAAGTACATAAAAAGTATTTAAGTACTTCAAAGAATATAAATACTTAAAAACTATATAACTTAAAAAGTATATAAGTACTTAAAATGTATGTAAGTACTTTAAAATTATATAAGTACTTAAAAAGTATAGGTAAAAAGCATACTCATGTCTCTATCCAAGCATTCTTAGAGAAAGGGATGGGATTTGCCGGCAGTTTTGCCGATACTATGCAGCGACACTTAAGCTGTAGCTGTTCAAATTAATGTTGTTGTTGTAACGATTGTGAATTCACACCAAAAGCTTTTGTCTGAAATTTTTACCAACAAAAGCACAAAGCATAAACTTATTTCGGTAGGGGTGGCCTTTGTAGCCAGGTTATGTATCGAAAAGAAAGCACGCACCATGGACAAAGGGAGATAACTACAACTGGACCGTTTAGGAAAAAAGCGCGCCAATTTAATTCATACAGACAACTAGCACAGTTTACAAGCGTCACAAAATATGGTCATTTTACATAATGTACAACCATTCAGCGAGTCTGCACTTATAACTGTCTGGTAAACTTCTTGTTTTTTATTGTTGTTGATTTCCTGTCAAGATGATGAGGGATGGGATTTGCCGGCATTTTTTGCCGATACTGTGCATTGACATTTCTATCCTTATATAGAACAGGGACTGAACCGGTCGGTCCAATATACTGACACCGACGAGTAAGGTGTCATGCCGTCTCCTTAGCCCGGAGCGTTAGGAGAGAAGCCACTACTACCAACTTTAAAGTCTGGTTTGACCCGGCCGGGGTTTGAACCCGAGACCTCCCGATCCGAATGCCGACGCTCTTCCATTGGAGCTATTGCGGCCGGTGCTTATGATGATGATGATGATGATGATGATGTGATTTATAAACCTCACATGCAGGCATTATATCGATGTTACAGTACTGATAACGGATACATTTGGTCAACAAGACTTTTGACACTGCATTTCCTGTTAAACACTCAATGTGTTTGACAAAGTCTATCAACACCAAAATAAGGTGTGGTGTTTTTAACACAACTGGAGACCAAAGGTGCACATAAATAAAAGAGCATTTCAAAGATAGCAGCACATGAGGCAAGCTGCTATCAACATCAAATAAACTGTGATATTCACCAGACAACATAAACAGCAGTAAACACTCCTTTTATCTATATAGAGCAGTGAAATAACCAGTCATTTATTTATTTATTTATTTGGGTTTTACGGCACACCGACACTTAATAGGTCATACAGCGCCGAAAATAACAAGTCAAACTCTCCTGGTATGAACAATTGCTATATAGTCCTGTCTAATTTTATTGACAACTTCTAATTACAGCAGTAAAATAACTTATTTTATTCAGCTCTGCAATATAGAGCAATAAAATTTCATATTTTCACCACTGCTTTACAGTAAAATCATTCACAACTTCTAAAAAGAGCAGTAAAATCTTTCATTTTATAGACAACATATGCATAGTGCAGTAAAATATCTCATTTTATTCCAGCACAAATCTCTGATTTTATTCACAGCTGCTATACAGAGCAGTTACCCTTTATTTAAGTCACCAATGCTATACAGAGCAATGAATTTCCACTTTTTTCACTTCTAAATAGAGAAGTATGATCACAGGTATTCAAAACTGCTATTATAAACAGTATAATATCTAATTTAACTCATAATTATTTATACAGCAATCATATCTCAATACTGCTACAATGTGCAGTAACATATATTTATTCACCGCTGCATTATAGAGCAGTCATCTTATTTTTTCACAACTGGTATTATGTATACAGGAATCAAATCTCAATACTGCTAAAAAGTGCAGTAAAATATATTTCATTCACCATTGCATTATAGAGCAGTCATATCTTATTTTATTCACAACTGGTATTATGTATACAGCAATCATATCTCAATACTGCTACAATGTGCAGTAACATATATTTATTCACCACTGCATTATAGAGCAGTCATATCTTATTTTATTCACAACTGGTATTATGTATACAGCAATCAAATCTCAATACTGCTACAAAGTGCAGTAAAATATATTTTATTCACCACTGCATTAAAGAGTAGTAAAATCTAATTAAATCCATAATTACTATATAGAGCATTTAAATTTCATTTTATTAACTACTGCTATATAGAGCAGAAAAATCTCAGTTTATTCACTAATGCTATATAGACCAGAACTATCACATATTATTCTTATCTGCCATATAGAGCAGTTAAATTTCATTTTATTCATAGTTGCTATATAGAGTCGTAAAATCTCTTTTCTTGATTGCAATAAACAATCATTAAAATATCTTTTTCAAATTGCTATATACAGCAGTTAAATCTTTTTTTATTCACAAGTGCTTTATATAGCAATAAAATCTATTTTATTCACCACTGCTATATAGAGCAGTAAAATCTCTCATTTTATTTACACAATTGCTATATAGAGCAGAATAATCGCATTTTATTCACCAGTGCTATATAGAGCAGTAAAGTCTGAGTTTATTTACACAACTGCTATATAGAACAGAATAATCAAATTTTGTTCACCACTGCTATATAGAGCAGTGGAATCTCTCAATTTTATTCACACAACTGCTATATAGAGCAGAATAATATTTGTTCACAACTGCCATATAGAGCATTAAAATATCTCATTTTATTCACACAACTGCTATATAGAGCAGAATAATATTTGTTCACAACTGCCATATAGAGCATTAAAATATCTCATTTTATTCACACAACTGCTATATAGAGCAGAATAATATTTGTTCACAACTGCCATATAGAGCATTAAAATATCTCATTTTATTCACACAACTGCTATATAGAGCAGATTAATCACATTTTTTCACCACTGCTATATAGAGCAGTGGAATCTCTCATTTTATTCACACAACTTCTATAAAGAGCAAAATAATCACATTTTATTTACCACTGCAATTTAGAGCAGTAAAATCTCTCATTTTATTCACACAGCTGCTATATAGAGCAGAATAATATTTTATTCACCAATGCTATATATAGAAGAGTAAAATATCTCATTTTATTCATACAACTGCTATACAGAGCAGTTATCCCTTATTTCAGTCACCAATGCTATACAGAGCAAAGAATTTCCACTTTTTTCACTTCTAAATAGAGAAGTACTATCACAGTTATTCAAAGCTGCTATTATAAACAGTAGAATATCTAATTTAAGTCGTAATTATGTATACGGCAATCAAATCTCAATACTGCTACAAAGTGCAGTAATATATACTTTATTCACAACTGCTATATAGAGCAATAAAGTCTCAGTTTATTCACTAATGCTAAACAGATCAGAACTATCATATTTTATTTATATCTGCTATATAGAGCAGTTAGATATCATTTCATTCACACCTGCAATACAGAGCAGTTAAATCTCATTTTATTCATAGCTATACAGAGCAGTAAAATCTCTCATTTTATTCACACAGCTGCTATAAAGAGCAGAAATATCACATTTAATTCACCAATGCTATATAGAGCAGTAACATCTCATTTTATTCACACAGCTGCTATAAAGAGAAGAAATATCACATTTTATTTACCACTGCTATAAAGAGCAGTGGAATCTCTCAATTTTTTTCACACAGCTGCTATATAGAGCAGATTAATCACATTTTTTCACCATTGCTATTTAGAGCAGCGGAATCTCTCATTTTATTCACACAACTTCTATATAAAGCAAAATAATCACATTTTATTCACCACTGCCATATAGAGCAGTAAAATCCCTTATTTTATTCCCACAGCTGCTATATAGGGCAAAATAATTAAATTTCATTCACCACTGCTATATATAGAAGAGTAAAATATCTCATTTTATTCAAACAACTGCTATATAGAGCAGATTAATCACATTTTTTCACCATTGCTATATAGAGCAGCGGAATCTCTCATTTTATTCACACAACTTCTATATAAAGCAAAATAATCACATTTTATTCACCACTGCCATATAGAGCAGTAAAATCCCTTATTTTATTCCCACAGCTGCTATATAGAGCAAAAGAATTAAATTTCATTCACCACTGCTATATATAGAGCAGTCGAGCATAAAGAACAACTCTGCAGCTACGGACAAGGGCAAAAGTGTTTTTTTTTTACAAATCATTTAATTAATAAATGATTGTCACACCTATAAACAAAGCAAGGGTAATTTATTAAAAGTAAACATACACTATTATACACATTTGAAATGGAGGGGCCACCTACCTTTATGTCCTCTTGCTGGTTGTTGAAGTTCATTTTCTCAAAATGCATAATAGTAATACAAGCATAATAGTAATACAAGTAATTTAAAATATATAAAATATTGTGAATCTCTAATATAATACAATAAATAATCACTGGAAAAAGGACACACAAAAAGATATGACAGTGATTTTTGACACATTTTGAAATTTCTTAATTTTTTTCATAAATTTTTCCATGTCTAAATCTGTGTATTGTTTGTTTTAGTTGCTGATTTTCAATAATAATAAAGGAGCTTTTTTTAACTACTGATAGTCATAAATATAAAAAAACATCTTTAAAAATAAAAGTGTTGCTACCAATTTTTATTTCCTAAATCATCTGTTTAAAGACCATTCAAAATGTGTCACATTTCATTCTTCAGGGCTTTTTTGACAAAAGGAATACCTCAGACATTTCTATCAAAACAACCTCAGATGTATCATTGATATCTTTTTATGACTTATAGTTGTGCAAAAGTACTACATGTATTTGCTCAACAGTTGCACATAGTGTCGCAATAAAAACTAACATATTAGTAGAGTTGTTTAATTGTTTAAATTTATTATTACACACTGGGTTTAAATTTAATTAGGTTTAAGAGAGAATCAATAACTTTTTATTAAAAACATCTTGCCCTTATGCATATCAAATAAGCTCAGGTTGTTTCATTAGAAAAGGCAATTGGAACACCTCGGATAATTCACAAATCATCATCTCGGATATATGTAGGTAGTCGGATCACCTCGGCCATTTCCCTAAATGGGACTTATTTTGTGACAAACGTCAAAACAAAGATGGCAGCTCGGATGATAGCTCACTATAGTATGATGCCTGTAAAACTTCACTTTGATGCTGCTTCAGTTTAAATCATCCAAGTTTAATTTACCCAGCGCAGCAAAGACACAACTGTCAAATGACTCCATTGTTTATGTTTTGTGCGAACTACATTTTAAGCATATTTTTCCATCTTCCAGTGAACAAAACGATCATGATTTCTGTAAGTATCATTGCACCAGATACATCCGAGGGATGATTGTCCCGAGGACGGAATTACCCGAGGAGTTTCAATTGTAGAAAAGGCTGAGGGGTTCCAGTTGAGCTATTTCTGGGGGTTAACTCTTAACTTGCTGGAAACAATTAGGCTTTGTGTAAATGGAGGTAAATGGTGTTTTCAGCAGGTTAAGAGTCAGAAAGGGGGAGCAACTCTCCTGATATGGTTGTGTACATGTATAGTCATAGTAATTGCAAGATTAGGAACAACATATCCTCAAGTAATTACAAATTTTTCAGTTAAAATTTAACCATTGTAGCGACATGACAAAAAAAGCAAGAGCCATGATAGTGTATAAAAAAAATTCTATAATTTGAGGATGTAGAAATAATGATAAAAGTTAAAAGTAATTTTCTTTACTGAAACTGCTGAAAAAAGTTTTAAAAAACTTCCTCATTACTTGGCACATGTCCAAGTAAAGTTTTGGTTTAATAAACTTTAAAAAATACACTAAAGAGGTTATTTTTATTTTCTAGGAAAAGATAATCTGAAAAAAAAGGATTAAGCATTTTTGTATGTTGTGTTGTCTTAAGAAGCGTTGGCCTTGGATTTAGATAGTCCCCTCAAACTGTCACTGTGAAGGTGATCTAAAGGACTGCCTTACACCAAATATCTAAAGGGCTGCCTACACCAATTGTGTTAAAAGTCTTACCTCGAGCAGGAAGGGCAGTACAGGTATAAAGGTATGGGTGGCTCGAGATATCTGGGTCAAGGACTTTACACAGTGGAACCGGAGTGGGTAGTAGCGCTGGGTGGGAACCAGTCTGAAATAAGTAGAAAATCAGCATTTTTATAATGTTCACTTTTTCATGTACCTTTTGTTTGCATAAAATTTCATATCATATTTTCAATGTGTTTATATTTAATTGAATATAGTGCTGCTTTTAATAAGTTGGCATGCTTTAATCACATGACATACAGTCAATCAACGTATCAGAAAATCTATCCATATAGTGCTGCTTTCATATAGTTGGCATGATTGACATTTTCTCAATCAACTTATGAAAAAAAAATCAACCAACTCTATAATAGACATGTACTTTTATATTTACAATAAGTTATCAATCAATTAAAGTTGGCTCAAAATATTATCTACACCAATTTGTTAAAAACAAATGTTTAAATATAGAAATCTCATGGCACCACCACCGAATACAATATACATAGCCTACAGGGGTCTGGAAATCCGTATAATTTCTACTTGTTCACGGACAAGGTGGCTTTGAAAATCCACTTGTCCATCACGAAATTCGACTTGTCCGGATATTTATTAACATTTATGGAAATTTCGATAGGACATACACCCATTCGCGAGGCATGGCATATACAAGTAAATAGTTATTCATTTAGCCACATTTCACATGCTTTCTAACAAACACTGCAGCTAGACATTCTTAATGTTGATCCCCACTATGTTTTATAGTTTTGTTAGAAATAAACTTTTAACAAAATTTCTTCATATGAAAACCATTATACAACAAATATTAACTTGTCCACGGACAACTTAGATGAAAAATTCCACTTGTCAGACAATAAAATTTCCCGCGTCTGGCAAGTCAGCCATGTGATTTCCACACCCCTGCCCTACTATAATATTATACACCACATCCATATTATGGAAATGGGAGCCTTACTTGATGGTCCCAATGATGACCTGTACCAGGGGATAGATGAGGGGCTCCATGACATCATTAGGGTACAGAAGGCTCATGGCTCTACTCAACAACCCAATAGAATACACATACACTACTATAATATTACACACTACATCCATATCATCCAATGGGTGCCTTACTTGATGGTCCCAATGATGACCTGTACCAGGGGATAGATGAGGGGCTCCATGACATCATTAGGGTACAGAAGGCTCATATCTCTACTCAACAACCCAATAGAATACACATACACTACTATAATATTACACACTACATCAATATTATCCAATGTGAGCCTTACTTGATGGTCCCAATGATGACCTGTACCAGGGGATAGATGAGGGGCTCCATGACATCATTAGGGTACAGAAGGCTCATATCTCTACTCAACAACCCAATAGAATATACAAACACTACTATAATATTATACACTACATCCATATCATCCAATGGGAGCCTTACTTGATGGTCCCAATGATGACCTGTACCAGGGGATAGATGAGGGTCTCCATGACATCATTAGGGTACATGAGGCTCATATCTCTACTCAACAACCCAATAGAATACACATACACTACTATAATATTACACACTACATCAATATCATCCAATGGGAGCCTTACTTGATGGTCCCAATGATGACCTGTACCAGGGGATAGATGAGGGTCTCCTTGACATCATTAGGGTACAGAAGGCTCATATCTCTACCCAACAACCCAATAGAATACACATACACTACTATAATATTACACACTACATCAATATTATCCAATGGGTGCCTTACTTGATGGTCCCAATGATGACCTGTACCAGGGGATAGATGAGAGGCTCCATGACATCATTAGGGTACATGAGGCTCATATCTCTACTCAACAACCCAATAGAATACACATACACTACTATAATATTATACACTACATCCATATCATCCAATGGGTGCCTTACTTGATGGTTCCAATGATGACCTGTACCAGGGGATAGATGAGAGGCTCCATGACATCATTAGTGTACATGAGGCTCATATCTCTACTCAACAACCCAATAGAATACACATACACTACTATAATATTATACACTACATCCATATTATCCAATGGGAGCCTTACTTGATGGTCCCAATGATGACCTGTACCAGGGGATAGATGAGGGGCTCCATGACATCATTAGGGTACATGAGGCTCATATCTCTACTCAACAACCCAATAGAATACACATACACTACTATAATATTATACACTTCATCCATATCATCCAATGGGAGCCTTACTTGATGGTGCCAATGATGACCTGTACCAGGGGATAGATGAGGGGCTCCATGACATCATTAGGGTACAGAAGGCTCATATCTCTACTCAACAACCCAATAGAATACACATACCCTACTATAATATTACACACTACATCAATATTATCCAATGGGAGCCTTACTTGATGGTCCTAATGATGACCTGTACCAGGGGATAGATGAGGGGCCCCATGACATCATTAGGGTACAGAAGGCTCATATCTCTACTCAACAACCCAATAGAATACACATACACTACTATAATATTACACACTACATCAATATTATCCAATGGGAGCCTTACTTGATGGTGCCAATGATGACCTGTACCAGGGGATAGATGAGGGACTCCATGACATCATTAGGGTACAGAAGGCTCATATCTCTACTCAACAACCCAATAGAATACACATACACTACTATAATATTACACACTACATCAATATTATCCAATGTGAGCCTTACTTGATGGTCCCAATGATGACCTGTACCAGGGGATAGATAAGGGGCTCCATGACATCATTAGGGTACAGAAGGCTCATATCTCTCTACTCAACAACCCAATAGAATACACATACACTACTATAATATTATACACTCCATCCATATTATCCAATGGGTGCCTTACTTGATGGTTCCAATGATGACCTGTACCAGGGGATAGATGAGGGGCTCCATGACATCATTAGGGTACATGAGGCTCATGGCTCGACTCCACAACCCTATGCAGTGGATATACTGCCAGTTGTACACTGCCTGGCATGACTCCTGAAATGAACATCAGATCATGTGATGAGACAGGTAATAAATAGATTTCTAGTCTTGGCACAATACTTTATTATCAAACAATGGGAATGTGACACATATATACATAGTGTAGTTTAGTTTGTTTTTTATAACATCACAGTGACACAATCATGGTCATATTGGCGAAGTTCAGTTAATTATTGAGGGA
This sequence comes from Sinonovacula constricta, assembly GCA_007844125.1. Lineage (NCBI taxonomy): Eukaryota > Metazoa > Mollusca > Bivalvia > Cardiida > Solecurtidae > Sinonovacula > Sinonovacula constricta. The sequence goes on from CM017566.1 coordinate 48,537,397, forward strand.
AGGAAGACCCCAGACTTATGTGTGAGATCCCAGACTTATGTCTAGGGATAAACTCCAGTGCACCACAGGTTAGGTGGAAAACCTCCCCACATAAAAGTTCTTGCCTTGACCGGGACTCAAACACAAGCAGTGAGGAGCTGAGGAATTACAAGTCTGTGACTCTAACCATTCGGCCATGAGGACACCCCATATGGTAGTTTTATGACAGTTTTTAGTGATATGAAGACATATCGAGTCCCAGTATTCTTACAGAAAAGCAGTTGAGTCCGAGATTGTATTTCAAGACAAAACAATGAGGGTTGAACAAGTTCCAACCATTAATTAACTTGAAATTAGATTTTCCTCTTGTGTTTGTGTTTATGTGTTTATTGGGTTTATCGTCCCACCAACAGTATTTCAGTTATCTGGAGACGGTGTCCACATGAAGCATGCTACCTTCACCGCGTATAGAATGCTGTGAATACCAGGCATTATACCACACCCAGTCACATTATCGTGACACCAGGCCAACCACTTATGGAACTACCCTTATAATTGCTTGAGCGTTAGCAAGGTGGCTATACCACTACCATTATTAATGACTTTGGTATGTCCCAGCTAGGGATCAAACCCAGGGTCTCAAGCACCAGGAGCCGAGACTCTACTTGCCCTACCAATTGTGCTGCAGATCTTCATTAACCAAATAATCAAACTGACGACGATGATACATCATTTGTTGTGTACAAGCCCTTGTAGATTAAAATGCTATTTAGAACTGCTGGTCCTGCATTTTGCTTTCTTAGTTCTAAATAAATCACCATAGAGTCTATAATACATCCTGTAATTCAACCAGGTTGCTGGTCCCGTCAGATTATTTAAATGTTTGTTCAAACTTTATGGTTCAGTCAGCAATACCAGCTCACTAATCCCAAACTTATTGTCTCTGCTGTCCAACTATTGGTGACAGCATTTTCACACCTGAGTGCCGTGCGACAGTAAGTGGGATTGGGATGGGAGTAGCCGGCATTTTTGCCGATACTGTGCAGCGACATTTCTATCATTATAGCACAGGGGCACTTATCAGGTGCGCAGGGACTGAACCCGGCCGGTCCATTATACTGACACCGCCGAGTCAGGTGTAATGCTGTCCCCTTTAGGCCCGAGCGTTAGGAGGGAAGCGACTACTACCAACTTTAAAGTCTTTGGTTTGACTCGGCCGGGGTTTGAACCCATGACCTCCTGATCCACAAGCCGACGCTCTACCACCGTGGCTATTGCGGCCGGTCATGACATTAAGTTTGTTGGTGTCAATGTGTACTTATAAGCAGCTGATTATATGTTTAATTGATCAAAAATTTACATTACATGATGTTAAATTGATTTATTTGTTATTTAATTTATCTTAATTATCTTACTCAATGAGGTCTATATCAATTTGTGATACTCAAGGCTGGGGACTTTTACTTAAAATGTTGTCTTGCATCTAGAATAATTTTGGAAGAACAAAGTTTGTTTGTTTTTTTATTTATTTTTTAAATAACGGAATCAATTACGGTATTAGAGTAACATCCAGCTTTTTTAAGTGAAGGTAGATCCGCAACAACTACACAGATTGCCTCACAAAAAAAATAAAGTTTAATAGCTAGTCTATGATAATGAACATTTATTTATTTTACCTTTTTCTTGGTTGAAAGAGCATTTCTCAGATGGATTGCCAGCTGTCTGATGTACATGAAAGCGTACTGATAAGCCAGGCTGTGGTCCAGGGCGAGAATCTCCACATAGGACCGCTGCATGAAGTTGATCAGCGGCAGCGCGTTTGGGGACGTGAATTTACAGTTCCGCACATAGGCCATGTACATTTGCTGAAAACGAAGAAAAGGTGTACAAAATATACTTCCTTCTACAAGACCTAATAATAGGCTGATATGGTGGATTGGTGAAACTGAAGACCAATAAACAGTTAACGGCAAATGCATATACACTATAGGTATAAAGAACATTTACAATTACATTTATTTCAAGCAGGAAAGTTTCCTGGAAAAAGGAAAGGCTTGTAAATTATGATATTTAGATAAAACGTAAAAATAAATTTGAAAAAAAAAGCATGCCACCTGAAAAACAGAATAAACAATAAGTTTTCGGCCACGTTTTTCATAATTATTTTTTTGTAACCCTAAGTTTTCGGCCAATAAAAAAATAATTATTTAAAGCTTGCCGAAGACTTAGGGTTTTTACGGTATGTTTATTGGTATAAAAAAAATGTGCATAAATTTGTACTTACATTCGGTTTTAGAAAGAATTTTTTTTGTGAGCCTTATATTAAAAATGTGAAATCAAAGAAGAAAAAATATCTTTAACTATACAAAGCAAAGTTTTAGCATTTAGAACACATGTTGCAATTAAGCTGAATTTTCTTCTTTTAACGTTATATGATAACATACAATCGTTATAAAGCACTGTTTGGTTTCTTATAAACGGTGTAGACAATCGATATGGGTTAAAAATAAATTAATAACTAAATAGTCCATTAACCCACTTTATAATACATGCACTAGATCCCTGAATCCTTGGCCTGTTTAACAACAATTATTTTACTTATGATTTTTAAGATAAATGTGCCAATTATCAATAAGCTCTTTCATTTGTTTTATCAAATAGCATATTAAAGATGCATTAACAAATCAAAATGTAAAAATATTATCAATTTTCAAACATTATTATAATAGGTTAATGATGTATTAACCTATATATTAGTCAATCAATTATTAATAAGCACATTAGACTGTTTATTTGGTACATACATCTTCATATGATAATTAAAGGTGGTATTAGACAGTTTGGACCACAAATATTTTCATTAAACTTCTTTATTGTTACCTGAACAGATCTAGCAAAATGTTGTTTATTGATATTCTACACAGTGAACCATAACGCCACAATCGTCATTTCAAACATGTAGTGCTTATCTGAGCCACACTGCACAATTTAGCTATTTTTAAACTAAAAAAACCACGTGACCACTTCTGCTTAAGCTCATCCACGTCATCCGCTGTGACGTCGATGTCTATTTTTAGCAGGAATCGTAATCATTATTGTTTATAAACTTGAAAAGAATGAACATTTTAAGTGTTGATCAACGAGTTTCAATGCCCTAAAATTGAGATACTGCTGAAAATCACCAAAGCTTGGGCTAAAGTACAATTTTTTTTCCCGAAGAAATTATGTTCAAATACCGCAGAGACCAGATATTGTTACATATATTAGATATAGGCAAACTGTTGGATACCACCTTTAAGAAATAAGAATAAAGAAATATTCTTATTATTGTTATGCATTTGTTTATATTTAAAGTAATGCAGGCAGTTTTGCTTACTGATTATCCTAATGCATCATGACCACCTGGCATGATACCGCACCCAGTCACATTATCCTGACCTGGGCCAACTAATCGTGGAACTACTCTTATATTTGCTTGAGAGTTAGCAAGGGAGCTATACTACTACCATTTTTAACGACTTTGGTATGTCGTGTCCCGGGATCAAACCCGGGGCCTCCCATACCTGGAGCCGACACTCTACCGATTGCGCTACCAGGTCCGGTGCAACAGAGACAAAGAGGTTTATTACATATATGGAGAGTGGGTTAATGATTATTGTTCACCTGTTGTTTAAATTTCAGATATTTATTCTTGACTGCAAACTAAGAATAATTGGCTAATTTAGCATTAATTAAGGAATTATTTTCTGTACATTCATCTCAAGACAAGTAAGTAAGCAAATGATAAGAAAAACACTTGTCAATATATTTAACATACATTTAAAAACTATATAAAATATATACTGACATCATTTAATTTAACAATATTAAATAATATAATAATATTGTTTACTTATATTTATTCATCTCAATCCCATTTGTATTTCACAAGCTTTGTATGAAGTTAAAATATTTTTCTTTTTTAAAATTCTAAATTTTTTAAATTTTAAAAGTAAAACCCAAGTTTATATTAAGTCATGTGTATTAGAGCCATCTAAGCCTGTCACAGAGATAAATGTAATGAACGGACAATATAAGAGAGTAAACATTGTTCATACCTACTCACGAGGGAGATAACACAAGGCTACTTGCCAGTTAGTATAATCTCCCCTAAGAACTTAAGACAGAGGCAAACACTCTACTTGAGTGTGTAGCCGGATCGAAAAATCTATTTCATAATTTCTAATTAATGTTCAAACTGATGTCATATTAAGTCACATAGCCTAGAGCCAACAGCTGACAGTATAAATGAATGAATATTTCACATACCCACAAGGGAAACAACACACAGCAATTTGAATAATTAGGGTAGTGTCCCCTCATGAATAAAAAAAAGGGATATAAGTTAGACCCTCAACTTCTTTAGTACGACACCCCACTATCCTACCTTGATGCATGACTCCAGCAGGGTGTCTTTCTGAATACGTATCATCCTGTTAATCGACAGAAAGGCCAGCACCCTCGAGGTCTCCTCTCCTGTACTCCATACACCAATTAGTCTCTACATACAAAATTAGTAAAGAGTATATGGTAAGAAATGAATTTTAATAATGATACATAACAAAATAATTAAGTATATATGGTGAGAATTTTTTTAACAAGGATAAGAACATCCATTTTAGCTTAATCTGGTCTAAAATATGTTTGAAAAACCAGTTTAAAGTCGAATAACAGTAATGCAAACATAAAAGAAGCAAGAAATATCTTGCATAAAGATATGCAGCATTAGTGAGGCATAAATTAATACAATTTCTTGATTCTTTTTTATAAGGAAATAAGCTTCAAAAAAATCGAGTCACCAAAAGATAAAACATATTAGACGACAGTCACTTGCTTTGTTTGCAAATCTCGAACTGAAGCTTTTCATCTAACCGGCGCTAACAAGGATCAAGCATTATTGTGAAACTCTCTCAAATGGTCAAGAATTTATTTTGGGTTGTTTATGACTTACGTAGCCATTTATGTTACGCTCTCTGTTAAACTGTGATGCCCGGGTAGGTTTACGAGGAACAATATGGGAAATAGTGTTACCAGAAATTTTTACGAATGCGAGTCTCTCTTTTTTTGTATTCATCAGCATTTGTTAAGTAGGTCAAAAGCCAGGTTAAACAGCTATGGGGAAAAAACTTTTGCTCAAATATAATTTTGATCGGTGAAAACATTGTATGAACATAATAAATTGATATGTTACTTAATTTGTTCAAACTTTAATAAGAACATCTAAAATAAAAGTCTTCAACAAGTGTGGTAAAGCAGATTGGAAACTTACATTCTGAGATCCACTTTTTGAAGAATAAATTGGCATTATTGTCATGCCGCACACGCTTGTTGTCGTGGCATTGGTGTGAACCTTTTTGAAAAGGTCTTTTTTCTAGTAAACGATTACATATATTCCCTTCAAACTTGAAACTGTTCACAATTAAGTGTGGAACCAATTTCAAAAGGGCTGGTAACCTTTAAACTAATTTTATATCCCTTTTTCACTTTGGAATTCATTTCCATCAAACACCGAGAAAAGTTGTGCATTTTGTTCAAAGTGGTATTCGACAGTTTAGAACAAAAGGTTTCTTTCCAATAATCAAATGAGCCATTTTTTTTCCTGAAAATGGTCCAGCAGAATGCCATTCATTGATGCCCAATATTTGTGTGAACAGTGATGCATAAATCCCCTCTCATCATTGCAAACAGGTATTTCCAATCTGAGACATGCTGCACAGTTAGCTATTTTTAAACTTAGAATACCACATGACCACTTTTTTGTTTTAGATTATGATACATGACCATCCTGGAAATCAAGTTTTTGATGTTGATAACTTTTTTAAACAGAGATTACTGTCGTGCTCATTTTAAAAGAACAAAAAGTGATATTTTTTTGCAATCGGTACTATCTTACAATATAGGTAGTGTTCAAAATCGTCTTTACATAGACTTACATATGAGTTTGTGCAGACATTAATGTCCGTATTTCCCAAAGCAGTGGTAAGATACTCAGGCTTTCAAGTGACCACAAAGAAAAAAGTAGGGATAAAAGTAGGGATTTTTTCCTAAAAAAGTAGGGAAAAGTAGGGATTTTTTATAGCAAAAAAGTAGGGATAATAGGGCTGTCTACTTACCATTCAGCTGCGAAAAAACACTTACTAACATGTTCATGGCACCTGTTAAGTGGTCTTCAGTGTCTCAACAGGGATTCCACAAGGATGAGTTGGGCGATAAACCTTATCTGGCTTAATGTCTTGTCAGCTCCAACCATCCTCATAATGGAATCTCCCTGCACCACTGAAGACCAACTACTGGTACCATCCTTTGTGTCCTTGAAATATACTAGCAACTAGTTTTTAAAAGAAAAATGCAGAAAAATGTATTAACTTTTATTTTAAAACAAATTTATATTCATGTAAGAACATGTAAAAAAATTAAATATGACTTTTTTTCTCAAAAAGTAGGGATAGAAGGACTCTAAAAAAAAGTAGGGAAAAGTAGGGCCAAACCCAAAAAAGTAGGGAAAAGTAGGAAAAGTAGGGCCCGCTTGAAAGCCTGGATACTGTAACATGTATTTGATATAGGCAAACTGTTGGATACCAACTTTAAATGTTTATATATAACAAAAAGATGAACTCACCTTGATGAGGACTTGTGTTAGTTTGTTGAAGCAGGCATAGAAGGCAGACAGTTTGTGGATGTGCTTCAACAACACATTGATCATATTGGCCTCTGACAGGTCCCTTAACAGCTGGAAAAAAGGAAAGGATTACTGATTGTTTCAGTCATTTTTGTCACAAAGATCTAACACAGTTATGGTTATATAAGCGACGTCCAGCTAACTGTTGGTGGAGAAAGACTGGGTAACACCACCGATGCATCCCAGGTTAGCGGAAAACTCCCCACATGAAAGTTCTTGCCCTCCACCAGGACTCGAACCCACACGGATAACGGTATAAACCTGTACAAAAATTGATAAGATCTCCGCATAAAACAACTTATGTTTATATTTGGCCCAAGTCCACCAAAATCTCTGTCGGTCCATTAAATTTTTAGTTAAATTTTCTACCACATCATTTTCAAAATATTGAATTGTTATGAAAACAATTATATTAAACTAAACAACGCTATACAGCCTTTAAATGAACCCAACCACTCGTGACACCTCTGTTATCTTACCAACCTTCTGTGTCAAAATGCCAAAATCATACTGGCCCAGTATATTGTGGTCTGGTCCAATAGATATTACCAGCTTGGTGGACCGAAGGTCCAGTCTATTTAAATTTCTTTCGTTAAGACTGGGAGACAAAGCATAAACCCTTATTATACTATATTTTGTTAATGATACATACAAATTCTAACAGGCAGAACGAAACACCCCAATATACTCACATATAACCCATACACCCCAATATAACCAAATTTATACACCCAATAACCAATACACCTATAACCTATAAACCAGAATCAAAAATCTAAGCCTTACCTTATTCTAATTTCATTTTTTACATTAAAACCATGTGAAAAACAACTTTCAACACTATTAAAAATGTTTGAACATTTTTTGTCCAGTTTTTGTCACATTTAAATGTATTCGATCTATATTTGATCTACATGTATATTAAAGTATTCATGGGTGCATTTGGGTATATTTGGGTTTATTTAGGTGTATCTGGATGTATTTGGGAATATCCGGCTAAATATTTGGGTATATCTGTACATATTTGGGTATATTTGGGGGCATTTAGGTGTATCTGGGTGTATTTGGTTATATTTGGGTATGCTTTTGTTTTGTTTTTGAAATATAGTGCAGCGACCAATTATGATCATTGTATCAACGTCCAGCTTTTAGGTGGAGGAAGACCCCAGACACATGTCTGGGAAGAACCACCGATACACCGCAATTTAGCTGGAAGACCTCCTCACATTATGTTCTTCAACCAGAACAGGTCACGAACCCACGTGGTGAGAGGCTAAGCAGTCAGAGAAGTTACAAATCAGCGACTCTACCACCACGCCACAGGCGCCCCACATATTTGGATATATCTGGATGTACTTGGGAATATTTGTGTTTTAGGGTATATTTGGGCATATTTGGGTATATTTGGGCATATTTTGGTATATATGGGTGTATTTGGGTATGTATGGGTGTATCTGGTTATATTTGGGTGTACATAGGTGTAATTGCATATATTTTCCTTCTCTTCAAGTGACAAGTAACGGTGCAGCAATAAGTCTGGATATTAATAAGACAGCTCTTGCCTACCTGTATATGCCTGATCAAGTCCTACATACCTGGCTGGAATTACAAATGCTCCAAAGTTTCATACCTGTATGACATCACTCAGGTAGAGTTTGACGTCACCCCGGACCTTTTTCCACTTCTGGTTCTTGGTTGAGGGCAGCACTGGTTTCTCCAAGTCGGTGGTTGTGGGCAGATCCAGGACCTTCTGCAGGGCACTAGGGACGTGCACGAGGCACATACGTACCACGGCATTGAACACTGGATTGGTAGAAGTAATTGTTATGTCAAACTTTGATACACTGCCAGTCATGAATTTTGCTCTTTTTTTGTTTAATCTCACTGACAGAGCCATGAGTTTTAAGTAAAACAGTATAATTATATTATAATAAAATTAACTGTCCAGGTGACCCTAAATCACTTATTACCTTAGCACTTTTGAATGAAATTATCTTAGAATGAAGAATTTTTTTTTTAACTCAAACAATTTATTTAAGCAAGCATTTATCATCTGTCTGCACAAAGCTTAAATGCAATTCGTAAAAAAATAAAGTGAAATATATGTCCGCTGAGGGATTGTAGGGGATAAAGACATTAAGACACAAAATAAAACTTTGTAAGCCAATTATCGAGCAGTTAGTGTCACCGAATTTTAGCTCCTCAACCCCAGACTGTGTGGGTTCAAGCCCAAGTTGGGAAGCGAACTTTCATGTGGGAAAGTCTGATTGAGAAAAAATATTGCAGCCTCTTGAATGTTCATGAGCAAATTTTTAATGCAGCATGATGGAAGAAGGGGAATAAAAAAGCTCAATTATAGCATGTTGTGCTCAGGTGAGCTAAAAAAACAAGCATGTTGTGCTCAGGTGAGCTAAAAAAACAAAAACACAAACCTTTAGCTCCTTCAACCTTGTACTTGGTGGGGACGGCCTTGGCTGCAGTGTGTTGGACAGCCGCCTTGAAGGCATGGACAACCTCATGGAGAAGAGTTGGGGATGGGGCAGTCTGCAACACATATAGAATTGTCAGTTTAAACTTATTTTCTACAGCCCTCTGGGATACAGGTTTCTTTTCCAACCAACTAAATACAATGTAACCAAACACTTAAACCCTTGAGCAAGTACTAGTAATGGAACTGTTAGCACACTTTTGATAATGTATTTTGGGGTTTACAGCACACCGACACTTAACAGAAGGTATGGTTAAAAAAAAAAAATACATTTGATAATTCATAAATTTTTATTAAAGCTTACCAGTGAATATTTCATGTAAGGTTTTTAATCAAGATTTCAAGAGAAACTTCCATGAGAAGCATTCAAGTGGGTCTTTCAAGAGAAGCTTTCAAGTGAAGCTGTTGTGTTTGGCTTTCAATTATGCTTTTAAATGAAGCTTTCAAATGAAGCTTTCAAAAGAGGATTTCAAGCTGTCATGTGAAGCTGTTAAGTGTAGCTTTTAAGTAAAACCTTCAAATGTGGCTTTCAATGATGCAGTCAGGTGAAGGTATCGATTTGAATGATGCTTAAAAGTGAACAAAGTTTCAAATTAAGCCTTTAATGAATTTTTCAAGCAAAGCTTTTAGTAGAAAAGCTTTCAAAGTTTAATTTTATTTATAATGTCAATCAAGAAATGCACAAATAGATGAGTTTTGTATGAATTTATGTTCTTACTTAGCAAGGTCGGGGCATATGAATCTAAATTCTTACTCAGATAAGTCAGACCTGGGCCAAAACGTAACACCAGATCAACTAGCTACCACTGGGAGCTGTCAAATCAATTCTGCCCTATTTGCTGCCAATTCTCATTCAATTCATTTAGTCACCTATGTGCGCATAAGATGTATGTTAGTTGTTAACATATAACATCAGTTCTCTCACTCCATTTGTAAGGCACCCGTTATAGTTTCAGAGAAAGGATACATTACATTAAATTTTGAAATTTTTAACTTTACCTTGAACCTGTTTGTCCATGCCTCTATCATTGCCATAGTAACAGAAATGTGTCGAGATTTCCCTTTTTTCTTCTTACCACCCTCCAAGTCCTCGTCATCATCATAATCATCTTCGCTGTCACTCATTTCCTGCAAAAAAGCATAAAAACAGTAGATAGTTTCCATGTGATGTCATAGGCTGATAAGACAGTTTAAAGCAGCCATTTTTGAAGGCAGGAGCTAATACAGGCCAAAATCTGGAAAATATGGGTATTTAACTCACCACTGTGTTGCTATTTGTCCATCAATTTAACTGAATATAAAAACTATATTTTGGTAGTTAAAAAGGTAAAAACAATACAATGAAAAAGTTACACTGCGCATTTTATTTAAGGATGAGCCAATAATTCTATTTATTTCTGTGTATAAATTCTTTGTGCATTTATCTATTCAAAAAATATTGTATTCTAAAAATATGAATTTCAAGAGCTTTCTAATGGTGTATAGCTTTTAATCTTTGGACCACAAATGAAGAAATTACAAGCAAATAAAATTTATGCTTCTATACAATTCATCTGAAAATCACATGAAGTTGCCATCAAAGATGGCTGTCAAGATAAGGGATCTTCACTGATGTGGAAACTATCTATAAGCTCTTTTACTAATTCCCTGCAAAAACAACAAGTCAAGATGATGCATGCTGTAACACCTCTGAATTTCATTAGGTTTTTCAGAATTATTATAAAGTGCCTAGTTTTGCATTTAAATTCTGGAGAGTGGGGTGTAAAACACACATACAGTCTTTGCATTCATGTGTTTGCATGCATGATGCTGTACCTGTTTAAAGATGGATACCAGAAATTATCGATAAATCCTTAAACAAATTATTTTACAATAGTTTAGTTAAAATGATTAAACTAAGTTTGTCTGCACTTAATTTAAATCTTTTATGTTGGAAAATACAAGTTTAAATTGAGAAAAACATTAATTGCTAAAGCTTATTTTATAGCATTTTAAGTAAGGGCATCATTGTCACCTAACAATGGGCTTTTTTGGCATGCTTCTATTCAATGATCCTAATATTTTTTTCATATTTTGAGTACAGTTGAATTTAAGTTTCAAAACTGTTTTTTATCTTTTTTTTTTGTTTGGAGGGGGATTTTTAGTCACTTTGGGTAGACTCTTTTCTGAATCAAATACTTCACCTACCTCCAGCTCTTCAGGTGGTTTATGGACATCATCCTCATCATCTGAATCACTGAAAGCATCCATGTCAAAGTCCCCGTCCATCATATCAGCATCCTCATCCCCAGAGCTACCCTTCTCCTCCTCATCCTCCTCTTCCTCCTCCTCATGTTTATCTTGCTTCTTCTTGTCAGCTTTCTTTGCAGCCTTCTTATCGACTTTCTTGTCAGACTTCTTATCAACTTTCTCCGCAGCCTTCTTCTGAGCCTTCTTTTCAGCCTTCTTGCTAGGTCCATCTTTGTCTTTCTTAGTTTCTGATTTCTCCTTCTTTAGCTTAGACTTCTTCTCCTTTGTTAGCTGGACCTTGGACTTCTTGGCAGCAACGTCATCCTCACTGGATTCTGCATCATCATCACTGGATGATCTTGACAGATCCGACATATCTAAACATAATGAAGCAAGTCTCAATATAGTCGAATATTATCTATAAAAAGAAATGCAATAGATAGTTTCCATGTGATGTCACAGGCACTGATAAGACAATTTAAGGCAGCCATCTTTGAAGACAGAAGCTAATGAAGGCCGAAATCTGGAAATATGTGCTGTATTAAACTCACCACTGTGTTCATATTTTTTTCAGTCTATTTTACTGAATTTTATATCAAATTTAACAGCTTTTATAAAATATTTTAAATATCATAAAAATATTTTGCTACTTTAATAGTTAAAAAAATACAACCACAAAAGATACACTGTTCATTTTGTTTAAAGATTAGCCAATAATTTTATTTATTTCTGTGTATTAATTCTTTGTGCATTTACCCATTTTAAAAATATTGTATTTTAAAAATATGAATTTCAAGAGCTTTCCAATGGTGTACAACTTTTAATTTTTGGACCACAAATGAAGAATTTACAAGAAAATACAATTTACGCTTCAATACAATTTATCTGAAAATCCCTTGAAGTTGCCATCAAAGATGGCTGCCATGATAAGTGATCTTCACTGATGTGGAAACTATCTATACAGAACAACCAGGAACAAAGCAACATTATTTAATACATTATAAGGGGCATGAGTGGCTTGGAAACTGGAGGGGTCGAGGCAGCTTAGTTTAAAGAGGCTGCCCTGAAAGTGAGGGAGCCCTGATCAAGTTAGATATTTACCACATCTCTATGCATATTATATTTTACAGCATCTCCGCATCAGTTGAACGAATTCACATACTGGGGGTGGGGGTTTGGGATGGGCTAGAGGTGGTTGAGAGGGAAATCTCAGAAAATCAAGGTACTGTATCATCACGTAAAATAATGAAAGGGGAAAATTGGCGGAAGGTAAATTGTCTCTCTTGATAGATAATACCCGAGGTAGTCCAAATAGTAGGTAGGTTCTTTTGGTCGGAATTCTTGGACTTTATTGCCTGTTGTTTTTTTTTTGCAGATGGTGCAATAACAAACAGAGAAGGGTTTTTTCCTACTTGTGAATTAATACGAGATTTCAATCCACTGAAATACTTACTGAGATGATATTTAAACAACAAAATGGAAGTAATTGTAGATTGGCTTAACCTTGGCATCACCAGAAAGGCCCAAAAGTCAACATACACTCAGTACAAGCATAAAAATAGAGTTATCCAAATACAAGGAACTTCTTGCATGTAGGAATAATTGAGGGGAGACAACTGACTAATGTCTTTCATTAAAAGAATACTTTTGGGCATATGGACTACCCTTACATTTAGTTCAGCATTAGCAAGAGACCTATACCACTACCATTTGTAACGACTTTGGTATGTCGCAGCCCTTAATCAAACACGGGTCCTCCCTTACCTTGAGCCGATGCTCTACCGACAGCACTGCCAGGTCGCGTAAAAAGTTATGTACAATTATGGAGAATCAAAAGTGTTGTGGCATCACTGATTGGCTTAATACAAATGCTATAATTTAAATATAGAAAATGTGCCGATCGTGTGATTCCATGTGACATGTACATAGACAAATGTTTTGTGTTTTTGTTACATCACATGGACACAATTATGGTCATATTGGCGACATCCAGTTAATTAGTGATGGAGGCAGACTTAAGACTTATGCCTTGGTAGAACCACCGACGCACCGCAGGTTAGCTGGAAAACCTCCGCACATGAAAGTTCTTGCCCCATCCTGGACTCGACCTAGACAAATGTACCTGAGACCAAGTGAAATGAGACAATATCTGACCTCTGACAAAATCAGCACCTAGACACTTGGAAGTTATGATTTTGTTGTTTCGTTACATCGCACCTACACATTTATAGTCCAATTGGCGATATCCAGCTAATTGGTGAAGGAAGACCCGGGATTATTATAAATTTTTGTTGTTGTTTTTTGCTATGCCATGTGTGCTCTTTATAACCAACATAAGACACTCACCAAACTGAAGGAGGGATTCATCCTCTTCTGCCAAAAAATCCAGAAACTCTGGGTCTTGTTCCTTCAATACGTCCTTAGTAGACACCTTTTTCTTTTTGTCACTGAAAAACACCAAATAATTCCTCTGTGTATTTGTATCAGCATTACAGATGTATTTTAGATTGAATCATACAATAATATTAAATTTATCATTTATATATTTCAATTAATTGTCAAATCACCAATACACATTTATAAACTTTTGGCGGAAAGTGAAAAGTTGTTGGAACTATGCTTTAATATAAGATTATGCATTGAATACTTAACCCTTTTTACATTTAGATCATAACATGCATTGAACACTTAACCCCTTTTTACATTAAGACCATAATATGCATTGAATATGTAACCTTTTTTTATTCATTTAATTTTATTAGAATAACTTAAGGTTCATATTCACAGATCCTGCTTGAAGGTGTTCACAGAGTAAGGGCACCAATAAACTGCATTTCTTGAGTCTTCTTAAGAGAAAGCAATTTATTTGCTTGCTTGAGGAACAAATCTTAAGTCCAAACCATTTGATACCACCTTTATAAAACATATATTTTAATTTATTTATTAATAAGTATAAAAACAAAAAGGAACATATACAAAACATAAAAATTTTACACTGACAATGACTTATCTGTATTGGAATAGATCATCATTAGCACTAGACTAACGTTTTCTGGTAAAACATATTTTAAGTTATTAAAAAAACAAGTATTATTTTGCTATATAAAATGTTTATATTGGCTTACTTCTGTTTACAAAAACGAGTCTACTTTCATCACCAATTATGACAAAGCATTTGAAAGAACACTTATAGTTGTGCTAAAAATAAAAATTTTGGTAAAACTAATAAAATGTCTATAAAAAAAAATATTTTGCTACATAAAATGCTAATTTTGCCTTAATTATCTTCACAAAAATGAATCCAGTTTCATCACCAATTATGACAAACCGCATGAAAAAACAATTTCTTCTTATCTTTGCATACCCTTGAATGCTGCAGTTATTAAACTTTGCTCGACAAACTATCAGAGTACACCAGGGAACCGGGCTCGAATTAAACCATACTCACAATTTTTTATCTGACTGCTTCTTCCCTGTTATTTTCTCTTTTTTGCCTTGCAGCTTCATCCCTTTCTCTGCATTTGCTTTCCCCTTGATTTGGTTTTCCTTCTGGACCTTCTGTTTTTGTTTCTTGCCTTTTTTGACAACCTCCACCTCATCCTCACTGCTGCTGAATGCATCCATTCCTCCCTGCAGGAACTCATCCATGCTTAGGTCTCCAATTTTCCTAAAGAATAGGATAAAAATTTTCTAAATGTCGGAAAAATGATATAAAAAACGTTGAAAGTGTAACTGGCTTGTTGAATGTTGCCAACTTTTACTAATCCTACCCTACAGTGCCGACGTTTCGTTACCTAGCAGTAGGTTATGTTGACACCCTGTGTTTCATATGATGTACTTATGCACAAGCTATGCATATGTAAATAAAATATCTGCCTTTAATTTGTAACCTCACTACACATTGGGAAAACAAATTAAATATAGAAGACAAGGTTATGACTTAACAGAATGTTTTCCTTGTATCGGATATTTTTTTTTCTTTTAAAATAATTGTTTTACAGCAGACATTTTTAATTATATTCTCAAATAACCTTAATTTGCAGTAGTGTGAGATGACAAAAGACCTGGAAAATCAGGATTTTTTAAACTTACTTTAAACTTACTTAACTGATAAATCAATATTTAGATATTTGTTAAAATGCATGTGTTTCATTACAAGGTTTGCCGATTCAAATTCACTACAAGACAGTACCCATGTTGTAAGAAATACCATGGATTCTTAGGCTATGATGTTTAAGTTTCATAAGCCTTAAAAACTGGGGATTAAAGTCACATGGTTTTCATTCATATGCATGTTTCCTAAATGCGGAGGATTAAATGAAATTGGTGTTTAATAATTTTTCATGTTAAAATCAATAAAACAAAGTCAGATTAAATTTTGATTAAGAAGACAATGCAAGAAACATGGGGAGCAAGTTTCACCGTCCAAATACCTAATTGATCTTTTTCCTAATCTTTTTTTATTTTAGGCTTATATACAATGCAGTAAATTTGGCACCATGGACAGCTTCGATTTGGAAAATCACAAAAGATCTTGATACAAAAAAAGACAGCAATCAATTTTAGTCACAAACATAATAAATCATAAAGGGTATTGTTGTGAATATGCTCGCCCTAGAGTTGTCTGCCTGGGTAGCTCAGTTGGTAGAGCACCTGACTCTGAAGCAAGAGGTGGGTTCAGACCGCCATATTAAATCATAAATGGTTACTGCAGCGTGGTTCACAACAGTACTGTCACATTACCAAAATTAGAAGTTCTCCCAAATCAAATGGTAGTGTGTTTTTAAAACTCTTAATTTGATATTTCACTAGTTTAAAGATATTTTATATTTAATTTTCAAAAACTAGAGGCTGTTACTAAAGTAGTTTGTCATAACAATTTAGCCTTTTCTAGAAATATAAGAGACAAATATGCTTAAAACGTTGAAATTAGGCTCCCATCTGGACATGATATATTAACTTATTAAGGAGTGTCTGTAACTTAACATAACGTCTTTAAAAAATGAACTAAGGCCACAAAAGCTTATTTTCAACACCATATATCAGAAAAATTGTATTGTGTTACTTTGTACAAAAATATGTTTGCGTTCATTGCTGAAATTACGTTCAATGTGTCTTCTTTTTGTTTCGTTTAAAGATTTTTAACAGCAAACCGAAAATGTAAACAAACAACCTTAGACGTTATTACAAACAAAATAAGCTAAGTCATGAATGAATTTTAAAGTTAATGCGAATAATAATTAATAATGTTTTATTTGAATGCATAACCTTTCACCATATAAGGCGACAACAAATAAAATTTCAAAAAATAATACCTCTTCTTTCCTGCCATGCTTTTCTTCGTGATGGCGGCCATTTTGAAAATCCCACGAAATGTGTCCGTTACTTTAGCACGAGCGTAACTCCGACTTCAAATGAGGGTGGGGTTTCCCAAACTCGAGTTATCGTTCCTAACACTCATTCAAAGTGGTAGTTGAATTAATAAGGGCATGGTTTTGGATGTTTTTGTTACTTTATGGGACTGTGGCAAATCCATTTATTCACTATGAAAGTGATAGTTATATGGTTCTAATGCCGGTCAAAACCTACATTTGAAATATTTCCCATTTCCGAAATTAAAGAAATGTTTTAGTCTTCCTTGGGTAGGTATTTTCATATACTTAATATAATAAATATAATAAATTTTATTTTTTTACTTTTTTTAAAAAAAAAAAAGGCTTACGCTTTTTAATTAAATCTTATCTTAATCAATAAGATTTCATGTTATGTTCATGCTTCAGTCTTAAGAGTTTTTCAAAAGTTTAAAAAGTGGAAGATCTTACGTTTTCTGCAGTACCATATACCAACCCACAAGGGGTGGGGTGTGTGTAAGAATGTAGTTTTTTAATAATTTATAGGGTTAAGTCCCATTAAATACAAAAAGAGGGAATATATAATAGCATGGTCTGTAAAATCAAGAAAATGGTCAACGATTTAATTATGATAAAGCTCACATTGGCCCACTTGGCAGAGTTAGCATTTGATTTAATCTAAGCCAAAGATAAAACTTTGTAAAACCGGCCGGCTAATGGATTAAAAAATCTCCGTTAATTGAATTTTTTAATAGGCTTTCCTTCAAAGAACATTTTTCCTTTAGTTTGGGAAAGCCAATTACGTTGCAACAACTTTTAACTGTTTTAGCTCTTTTAAGCTTAACTAACTAGTAAAAATACGAATAAGGTTTGATGACAAGAAATTTGATTGGCTTGATAGTGATTCTAAGCACGTTGGTGTTAGTTATTCGAATCTGTCAGGTTGAACATGATTTATGGGGATGATAATGTAGCCGTTAATAACTCGATGTCGCAGTTGTTCTGGGAGGACCACTTCAGAGAAAAGAACCGAGTGTTCCGTTTTTTAACAGAGTAGCTTGCGACAATAAGGTGTAGCTTGCAATTATAAAAAGTAGCAATCATAAACAGAAATTCGCAGCCATTTTGGCGAGATCTTGTTTAACGAAAGAAACAGAGTATGCCGATGTTAACATTGCAGCTTGTAATAGATAGTTTTCACATCAGTGAAGATCCCTTATCTTGGCAGCCATCTTTGATGGCAACTTCAAGTGATTTCAGATGAATTGTAAAGAAGCGTAAATTTTATATTCCTGTTATTTCCTTATTTGTGGTTCAAAAATTAAAAGCTATACACCATTCCAAAGCTCTTGAAATTCGCATTTTTAGAGTTCAATATTGTTTCGATTGATAAATGCACAAAGAATTAATACACAGATTACAAATTATTGGATCATCCTTAAACAAAATGAACAGTGTAACTAATATGGTTGTATTCTTTTTACCCTTTAGATTATCAAAATATAGTTCCGATTTTGAAAATACTTCATAAAAGCTGTTAATATTGCTATAAATTCAGTAAAACAGACTAAAAAATAACAAGACAGTGGTGAGTTTAATAGAACACATATTTCCCGATTTCGGCCTGCATTAGCTTCTGCCATCTAAGATGGCTACCTTAAACTGTCTGATCAGTGCCTATGACATCACATGGAAACTAGCTATACCGATGTAGCAGACAACAAGGAATAAAGGAAAGTGGCAGATAGTCTAATTTTCATATATGTTGTTCGTTACTCTCAAATATTTGTGTAATGAACCGACAGTGTGCTTACTTTTATTATTTCTTAGTTTAAAGATAGTATGGTAAACCAGTTTGGACCAGAACTTTTTTTCTGAAACAACCATGTGTTTTTTTGTTTTTGTTTACTCGTTCGTTCGTTCGTTCATTCATTCATTAATTCATTCATTTATTCATTAATTCATTCATCCATTCTTTCATTTATCCATCCATCCATCCATCCATTCATTCATTCATTCATTCATTCGTTCGTTCTTTCATTCATTCATTCATTCACTCACCCACTCACTCACACACTCATTTATTTATTTATTTATTTATTGGTATCACGAAAAGATCCAGAAAAATACTAATTACCGATGCCCTACATCTGTGTGAAAAGTGTAGCATAACACCAAACTAGTCATTGCAAACATGTATTTCCTATCTGAGCCACGCTGCACAGTTAGCTAGTCCTACAAACCACGAGACCGCATACTTCAATCGGAACAACTGCGCATACTTTTGCGAAAACGTTACGTGATCATCCGGGTAATCGCTAACGTCGGCATCTACTTTATAGACTGATTTATAGACTTGGAAATAAAATACTTTCAAACCGATATATTTCACGATTTGTACTGTCTAACAATTGTGGAAATGGTATGAACAGCCTTAACGCAAACTAAAAGTATAAGTTAATGCAGGAATTATACACAGTCTCAAGAACAGGGCTAAAATGTTAGTACATCTATGAGATACAGGCAAGATACCAAATTGAACAGCACTAAAAACGACACGTTTAAAGGTAATATCCGACAATTTTCTACAACAAAAAATCTCAAATATCCAAATAAGTCACTGTTGCCTGAAAAGGTCCTTCAAAATGCGGTTCATTAATCTCCTAGATCGGTCTGAACATTCAAGCATAAATCACCACTCAAAATTGCAGACAGGTATTTTCTATCCGAGCTACGCTAGAGATAGTTATTTTTAAACTTAGAAAACCACGTGACCACCTACTTTTGAGATCACGTTATACAGTCATCCGGACAGTCCGCTCTGGTGTCGATATCTATTTTTGGCTGCGACCACTCTTGTATACAGTTGCACATTCTGAGTCATTTTTTGCGATTATTTCTAACAAGTCATTTAGTGTTTAAAATCGTATTTATTTAGACTATAGTATGGGTTTAAACAAAAATTATGCCCCAATTCACCAAGGTTCGATATTGTTATATGTATTTGGTATAGGAAAACTGTCGGGATACCACCTTTAAAATGTACCCTTGTCTGCTAACATAGCTTGTAAATTTTGTTTGGAAGATAGGTTCTGAACCTAACTGTCAAACCGTCCGATTTAGAGCATATATGGTCGTTTATTGTTCAGTTTGTGTGATAAGGTAGTAAGGTTAAAATTTCGTACAAAAAGTAATGGCGCAAAAGTAATCAACAACTTATGATTTTATTTATAGGATTGGCTTGCAGAGACAATCAGAAAACAGGTAAGAGAACATGTATTTAAAAACATATAAAAATCAGAAAAATATCATGTTTTGATCGCTAAGTCAGATTATCATTTGCATAAACATGTTTAACCATAGTGTTTATTGCTAGAGTCAGTCTACTGTCAAGTTCAGCTTGCTAACGCAAGCGACCGAATGCGATCACAGCGGTTTGTCTTTGTTCAACGTTTAAAGACGGTAACCAATAGTTTGTCTATGTCCAATATATGTAACAATATCTGACCTCTGTTTGGGGTATTTGTGCATAGTTTATGCAGGAAAATCACACTTTAGTCTAAGCTTTGCAGATTTTCAATAGAATCTCAATTTTAGGACAGGAAAACTGGTTAATCAACACTTAAATGTTCATTCTGTTCACATCTATAGATATGAACGATTGGGATTCCTGCTAAAAATAGACATCGACGTCACTACGGAAGACGTGGATGAGCTAAAACATAAGTGATCACGTGGTTTTCTTGGTTCAGAAAATGCTAACTGTGCAGCGTGGCTCAGATAGGAAATACATGTTTCGAATGACGATTGTGGTGTTGAGGTTCAATTTTCAAACATCATTTTGCGAGATCTGTTTAGATAAGTATGGTTAAATAAGATGTTTAATGCAAATATTTATCGTCCAAACTGTCGGATACCACCGGAATTGCCAAAGGTTTGAAGATTATGTCTCAAACGGGCTGTTAAACCGAAATCTTTTGAACACAAGAAGATGAAAATCATCTTGAAGGGACTTGGTCATAGCTTTGCGTTCTTTGCGTTCATAACACCACGGCATGAGTTCGAGTCGCGGTCAGGGCGAGAACTTTCATGTGGGGAGGTTTTACAGCTAACCTGCGGTGCGCCGGTGGTTCTACCCAGGTATAAGTCTTGGGACCTCTTCCACCAATAATTAGCTGGACGTCGTCAATATGACGGTAAGTGTGTCGGTGCGATGTAACAAAAACAAAAGATAAAACTATTTGATCCCACTTTATGTGCATACCTCTTTTTTTCCGTAAATTATTGTGTCACAATCGAGCAAATTTTGGAGATAAAATATTTTGTGCTTAAAAACGACCAAATAAAGTTGAAAAGCGCTGCAATGTTTTTGAGTCTCTAAACAGTAAGGGTTTCCGTTAATTCGAAGTCTATCTTTTTTGATACTCCCTTAAAATAGATGGGAAAATGAAGACAAATAAGATGGAGTAGACGTAAAACTATTTTTCCAGGTAAAGCTAGTAACCGACAATTGTTATTAGTTTGTTGTTGTTTGTTTGTTGTTGTTTGTTTGTTTGTTTTTGTTTGTTTTGTTGTTGTTTTTGCTTTGTGTTGTTGTTGTTGTTTTTTTGCCAATTGTGTTTTGTTTTCAAACATTCAAATAATTTTCTCTTATTTGAAAAGGTCTGGCAAAATACTGTTCATTGATGTCATACATCTATGTTAAAAACGTGAAGCAAAACACCTCACCTGACATTATAAATAGGTATTTCCTAAATGAGCCACACTACACAGTGAGCTATTTTTAAATTAAGAAAGCCACGTGCCCACTAAATTTTGAGATGGCGTTATATGATTTTTATCATCATCTAGGTAATTCGCTCTTACGTCGATATCTATTTTTAGCAGACGTCATGACGCTTTTATTTATAGATTTAAAAAGAATGAACATTCAGAGCAATTCTCCGCAAAATTGTGCAAAAATTCCCCCAAACAATGGTAAGATAATGTTACATGTATTTTATATAGGCAAAGAGTCGGAGACCACCATTAAAAGTTTTCAGTTTGGACCAAAATATTTTCATTTAAGATCTTAATAAACTATTGTTACCTGAACAGATCTTGCAAAATACTGTTTATTGATGTCCTACACCTGTCTAAACAGTGAACCATAACGTCACAATCGTCATTTCAAACATGTATTTTCTATCTGAGCCACGCTGCACAGTTAGCTATTTTTAAACTAACAAACCCACGTGACCACATATGTGTTAGCTCATCCTCGTCATCCACCCACTGTGTGATTATGTCTGTTTTTAACAGGAATCCCATTTGTTCTTATTTATAGATTTGAAAAGAATGACCATTTTAATGTTGATTAACGAGCTTTACTCTCCTAAAAATGAGATATTGTTGAAAATCATCAAAGCTTATACCAATATATGATATTTTTTCTGCAGAAATTTATGTACAAATAGCCTACCCCCAAACAAAGATCTGGTATTGTTACATATATAAGACACAAACAAACTGTCGGATACGACCTTTAGCTACTAAAGATAACTACTAGCAAACATCGAACATACAGCTCCTGGTGATATTGTAGTACGGTCATGTAAAGTAATTTATCATCACTAGATTCCCAAAATGGTTTTATATCGTTACAGGGTAAAGATGGAATCCCACATTCTGGATCAAATATTTTATTCTCACTTAACAAAATGTCATTGTTCCTGAAAAAGGTCCTGCAAAATGTTGTTCATTTGTGCCTTAGATCTGTGTGAACAGTAAAGCATAAATCCTCACTCGTCATTGCAAACGGGTATTTTCTATCTGAGCCACGCTGCACAGTCAGCTATTTTTTAAACTAACAAATCACGTGATCACTTACTTTCAGGATCATTTTACATGAACATCCGGGTAATCAGCTCTGACGTCGATATCTATTTTTAGCTGAAATCCCCATCGTGCTTATTTATAGATTTGGAAATAATGGACATTGTAAGGGATATATTTCACGATGTTTACTGCCTTACAATTTAGCTAGTGTTATAAATAGCATGTACTTAAATTAAGGTATTAATTTATGCAGTAATAGTGCAAACCTTCTACATAACAGGGGTAAGATGGTGTTACATGTATTAGATGTATGAAAACTTCGGACACCACCTTTAAATTGGTGTGTTAAATATAGACGAATCGATGGATACTGCCTTTTAAGATTCTATGGGTTGCACACGACAGTTAGCCTACATCAAATGCGATTAGAAATATTTTCCACTGCTTTTGGGGAATTTAGACATTGTTTCTGCATAAATTCATACTTGAGTCTAAGTAAGGACGATTTTGAACACACTCTATTTTGTAAGACAGTAGATTACCCGGATGACGATATGACGTTATTTCAACAGAAAGTGTCTTGTTGCTGCTTTTGTTGTTGTTGTTCTCTGTTGTTGTTGCTGCTGGGTTTTGTTTTGTTTGTGTTTTTTTTTTTTTTTTGGGGGGGGGGGGGGGGGGTTAGATTTTGTTGTTGTTGTTGTTGTTGTTTTTAGTTTACAAATAGCAAACTCTGCAGCGTGGCTCAGATAGGAAGTCGGTGTTCGCAATGACGAATGGGGATTTATGCTTCGCTGTTCACACAGGACAAGGGCTTAAATGAATAGAGTTTTGTAGGACTTTTTCGGGTAAAAATGACTTATTTGGATTTTTGAGAAAAAAAATCAGTCGAAGCGTCGGATACCACCCTTAAGCTTGTAGCGAGCAAAACTCGATAATTTCTGTACAAATTATGCGTAACGATAGTCTCGCGTGATCTGGTGCAGGATTTAAGATACGGACTTGTTGCTAAAACCATTAGATGTGTCTGGCTGCTCGCACAACAGAATCGCGTTAAATGGAGATTCTCAGGGGATTGTGTTATCCGCTGACGAAATCCGAGTAAATCATGATTCAAAATTTGTTTGAAATTATTGTGTGTGGGTATCTTTTCAAACAGTCAAATTAAACAGTGTTGTAAATGATTCTTGGCTGCAGGCAAATTCAGATTTTCAGAAGCTAAATTTAAAAAGTGCAAGCAATTACCGAGATATCCGTTAATCACTTTATAGTTAGTTTAGTTAATTTGAATTACAGATTTAAACGTCATAAAGAAAATAACCGAAGTTGCACGATGTTGTGCGAAGTTGTTGACGCCGAAGGTTGCCGAATGACACTAGTAGATGTGGAAGGGTTTCGGATCTACGACTTCGCCAGGAACCCGCTCGAACAAGGAGAACGAACCAAGGCCATCAGGACGATGGACGTCAGAGATGATGATATCTACATTCTAGCTCCGATAAAATCAGGTCAGTGTTTATTTTTTATTTTTTATAATTTAGTAAAGTACATCAAGTAAAACATGTTTATTATCTTTTATTTGTTCTGAATAATTTTATTTAAATTAAAACAAGTACAACCCAAGAGTAACATATTTAAAGACAGGCCACTTGAAAAAGTTACTATAAAGTTTTGGTATTTATTATATATATGTTTGTAAAACTAATTATCGACATACTGGCTTAAAAGGTGGTATCCGACAGTTTGCCTATAAATTATAAAATACATATAACAATATCAAACTACTGCTTTGGGGAATTTGGGCATAATTGTTATATGAATTTATTTATTTATTTATCTATTTGGGTTTTACGGCACACCGACACTTAACAGGTCATACAGCGCCTAATACAAAGAAGTTTAATGTGAATAGAGAATAATCAGATCAACTAAACTGTGTTAGTAAAACATAGAAAATTATAAAAATCTATAAGGTTAAAATAATGTGAACTACTGTCGAAAATAGGTGCTTTAAAGGTGTATCCGACAGTTTGCCTATATAAAATACATATAACAATATCAAACCACTACTTTGGGAAAGTTGGTCATAATTATTATATAAATTTATACA
This sequence comes from Sinonovacula constricta, assembly GCA_007844125.1. Lineage (NCBI taxonomy): Eukaryota > Metazoa > Mollusca > Bivalvia > Cardiida > Solecurtidae > Sinonovacula > Sinonovacula constricta. The sequence continues at coordinate 48,562,086 of CM017566.1, forward strand.
TTAGTCTTAATAAATAAGATTTTGAACACTTACTGATTTGTTACACAGAACTAATGCGAAAAAAAAGAAATCAAGCTGAATGTGTATTCTTTCCAACTGTATAAAAAGCTCGATTGTGGCCATTGCTAAAAATAGATATCGACGTCAGAGCGGATTACCCGGAAGACGATATAACGTGATCTCAAAAGTAAGTAGTCACTTGGTTTAAAAATAACCATCTCTGCAGCGTGGCTCGGATAAGAAATACCTGTTTGCAATGACGAGTGCTGCTTTATGCTCGACTGTTCACACAGATCTAGAACATCAATGAACAGCATTTTAGGAAGTTTTTAGATAACAAAGAATTATTTGGTTGAGAGAATAAATGTTGGTCCAAACTGTCGGATACCCCCTCTAACCTGCAACCTATGATAGACATTAATGAATAGTCTCCCCTGAATAATCCCTAAATGCAGGTGGGTCCTTTCATTTGTTTTACTCGGTTTTTATGCTTGTGCTCTTTGGAATGTATGTTGACTTTTCTGCCTTTCTTCTGATACATAGGATAACCATCATCAACAAACACTTCCATTTTCTTTTTGAAATAACATATTACTATTTAAATGAATTTTAAGCTTATATTAATGCAAAAGTAAGACATTTTACTGTTTGTAATTGCAATATCTACAAAAGAACGGGCGATAAAGTCCAAGAATTCCAACTGAAAGGACCTACCTACTGTTAGAAATGCCTCGGATATTAACTAACAAGGGAGACAATTTCCATTTCACGAATGTACCCTATTGATTACAGTAAGTACAACAAGCATCCATTTATTTCCCAAACCACTCTACCAGCTTCCGCGTAATTGTGCGCAGAATCAATTACGCACCATTATAAAACGTTGCTTTATTGTTTCACGGTGGAGCGAACATAAATCCGACCACTACACCAGATAAACACAATCCACTATACAACAAATCAGCAAATATTTGCAGACGTTGCTCAGAATAATTCAGATTCAATTACCCAGTATAGAGTCGAATCGTGATACATCGAACATCCATCGGACCGAGAAAAAAACTTTCGTAAAATCGTAGAATTCGTACGTCAAAGCAAGACATTCGACAAGGGCTTAGCATCTGGAACCGATGCTGCAGCAAAATCAATCATGCACTGCAGTCCTTTAAGTATACTTTGCGATCAAGTACATTTTGTGACCGGTTTCACACACATGGCCTGTACTTCAAGTCCCTAACAATTAATCAATCAATCATTAACGTTACTTTGTTCATATGGTGCGGCTTTTCATGCAGATTTGATTTACGGATAATTATATGATCGATATAACCAGAGCATGTATATAATAGATAGTTTCCACATCAGTGAAGATCCCTTATGTTGGCAGCCATCTTTGATGGTAACTTCAAGGGATTTTCCGATGAATTGTTTAGAAGCGTAAATTTTTTTTTCTTGTAATTTCTTCATTTGTGGTCCAAAAAAATAAAAGCTATACACCATTGGAAAGCTCTTGAAATTCACATTTTTAGAATACAATATTTTTAAAATTGATAAATGCTCAAAGAATTAATACACAGAAATAAATAAAGTTATTGGCTCATCCTTAAACAAAATGACCAGTGTATCTTTTTTGGTTGTATTCTTTTACCTTTTAAACAATCAAAAGTTAAAAGTTGATATAAAATTCAGTATATGGACTGAAAAAAAAAAAAAAAAAAAAAAAAACAGTGGTGAGTTCAATACAGCACATATTTCCAGATTTTTACCTGCATTAGCTTTTGCCTTCAAAGATGGCTGCCTTAAACTGTCTTATAAGTGCCTATGACATCACATGGAAACTAGCTGATGTACACAATTTTGGTCATTATTGGCGGAGGAAGACCCCAGACTTATGTCTGGGTAGAACCACAGGCGCACCGCAGCTTAGCCGTAAAACCTTTCCCATGAAACCTCCTTGTAAAAGATTTCGGCATGACCGATATTCGAACCCAAGGTGAGGGGCTGAGATTTTACAATAAAGAAATATGACAAAGTCATATGAGCATTGCAACATATACCAAAATTCGAAAAGCCATAGGAAACATGTATTCACGTGCAATCCAAATGAAAAAGTAAGAACAAACCTGTGATGAGTCATTAAAAAAGGAGCAAACCCAACAGTTACCGCCTTGGTACGGTCAGTCGGCAAAAGGGACCGACTGGCCGATTCTAACCGCTCGGCCACGGGTGCCACCTCCACCCTCCCCCGCCCCCCCCCCCCCCACACACACACAGACACACACACTTAAACGATTATATCTACTAAGTAAGAATTTAGAATTTTTGCATAAATACAGCAAGATTAGGTTCATATGCTAACAATTTGTTGGAGCCTTTATTAGACTTGTTAACTATTTTGTTGTTTTTTTTTTGTTTTTTTGAAATACATCTTAACGACCAATTATGATCATAGACGTCCAGCTATTTTGGTGGAGGAAGACCCAAAACAAATGTCTCGGTAGAACCATCGGCGCACCGCAAGTCAACTAGAAGATCTTCCCACATTAGGTCCTTTGCCACGAACGGGACTCGAACCCACGTGGTGAGAGGCTAAGTAGTCAGAGGAGTTACAAGTCGGCGACTCTACCCCTACGCCACGGGCGCCCTAACTGTTTTGTGTAAAAAGCATAAAAAACATGTCTTTAACGGTGATATCTGGCAATTTGTCTATATCAAGGACATTTAACGATATCTTATCCATGTTTTAGGAACTTTGGCAATAAATGTACATTAACTCTTACATTAGTCTAAGTACACAAATTTAACATTACATTAATTAATATAGACCGTACAGATCGTTAAATAAATTGCTCGATATGTTTATTCTCTTCAAATTTATAAATCAGCAATTTGTTTTTATAGATGATTTATTTGCACTGGAATTTGTTATTGTCTATTATTTGTATTGTATGCTAATTTTGCTCATTAACCGCTTAGAGCGGTAATGAGTTCAATAAAGTTGAGTTGTTGTTGGTAAATGCTCAGATTAAAGAGGGGATTTTTTTACATGAGTTTACTACCTTTTTAATGGCGTTCTACAATCAGATAGCAACGTAAGATTCGAAAGTTAAACTCAAATTTATAAGGAAAAAATTTGAAAGATGACAATATTATATTTAATAGAGTTAACAGCATTGAGTATCTTAATTATATCTTAATTATTAATTATTTATCGTGGTGTTGATTGCGGGGACTCCACTTCTCATCTTTGTGATGTTTTTATTAACTATTTTTACACAATGGGACTTTTATCGAAAAGAAACAAAATTGAAATTTTGTCATTATATATACGCACATTTTTAAAACATTCATAATCAACAGCGTTGTACATACATTTAGCAACACAGGATATGCAAATAAAAAACGCATCCAGAAATAAAAATGCAAAATTCTTTTAAATGGATGCTTAATTGCTTTCTTTCGCAAAACATCGGAACGACCCAGTTCTGGCCATTAATACCACGTGTGTTTTGTTTTGTTTGTTTGTTGTTGTTTTGTTGTTGTTGTTGTTTTTCATTAAATGCTTTTTGATAAAGTTTTTTATGCTCATTCTTTCTTCTTTTACAGGTACCCACTGGACATGGGAAATGTCTAGCATGCTTTTGAATGGAGAAGCCAAAACTATCCCGAAGAGCAAAACAAAAAATATGCTGGAACACGAAAACGCGCAAAATATCCAGGAAGTGACGTCACCGCGACTATTAAATTCCCATCTTCCCAAAGAACTGCTTCCGGTTGACCTATTTAAGAAGCGCTGTAAGATCGTTCACATTCTGAGGAATCCCAAAGACATGCTTGTGTCCTGGTATTACCACTGTGTTGGTATAAAAGGCTACGAGTACGCTTCAGGCAACTGGAACAGTTTCTTCGAACTGTTCATGAAGGACGAATGTAAGTATACCTGTTACAAGGTGCGAGACAATTTGAACAGACACGCGCAGGGCACACACGCGCACACGCTCACGCACACACATACGCGCATATACGTGCGCCAGCAAGCACGTCCACACGCCGCACATATAAAACTGGGCAACAATTATTGAGTCTGACTCTGTATATTCTATAGTAGTTACCCCATGAATATACATTGCTTACAGCATATTTCTAATTCATTATTTCACATATATTTCAAATATATAAACAATTCGAGCATGAATTTATGTTACAAATACCGCAAAAAGATAAATAAAACATTCTTACCCGTCTTTATGGGGCGGACTAATAAATATAATTTGATACGTCTTCTCATTAATCAAACAATAATAAATATTTCTTGACGACCGAATGCTAAAGCAACTTCACTCTGAATATGTGGAAACCCCAAAACCAAGGTTCTTGTTTAACCCAATTTTCAATAACATGATGCTCATGCACACAACCCATGCAATCCTTAGCGCCATTCACCCTTAAAGTTGGTATCCGGCAGTTTGCCTACACATAGTTCCTTTGGTTTGTTTGTTTATTGGGTTTATCGTCCCACCAACAGTATTTCAGTTATCTGGAGACTGTGTTCACTTGAAGCAGATGTAGTGCTGCCTTCACTGTGTATAGCATGCTGTGAACATCTGGCACCCAGTCACATTATCCTGACACCGGGCCAACCAGTCGTGGAACTACCCTTATATTTGCTTAAACGTTAGCAAGGGAGCTATACCACTACCATTTTTAACGTTTTTTATATGTCGCGGCCCGGGATCGAACCCGGGGCCTCCCTTACCTGGAGCCGACGCTCTACCGTTTGCCAGGTCCGGTGTAGTTCGTTTGGTGTTGTTGGTGGTGTTTGTTTTTGGTGTGTTGTTGTTGTGTTGGTTTTTCTTGCTGTTGTCGTTGTTGTTGTGTTGTTGTTGTTGTTGTTGTTGTTGTTGTTTTGTGTGTGTGTTTTAATAGGTTTTTTGTTTGTTTTCTTTTTTGTTTGTTGTTTTCCTGTTAGGTTCGAAAAATTCCATATTGATTTATTGTTTATGACACATCACGGCTTCTGGAGCATTGAATTACAGATTGATTGTGTAAAAATAGCATGCATGCTTTGAATTTCAGTGGAATACGGCAGCTGGTTCGATTATGTGAAACAATGGCGGACGTTCTGTAAACAAAACCCACACTACCCAGTTCACGTCATGTACTATGAAGATCTACAGCAGGTGAGGGGCACACAAATGTGTTTGTATCAGGGGCGGATACAGAAAAATTTGGTGGGGGGTGGGGTGGGGGTATGAATCAAGATTCATTTAACTTTATTGCAGTAAATACTGGATATTTATACACAGTTAGGGACCCTAACTTTGACCTAAGCAGTCAACAAAATTTACTTTCAAAGCTTAGTATTTTTAAGCCTTTATGCATTTGTTTACACAACTCTACTCTTTTACCTGGCTGGTGGGAGGATGCACCCCCTTCCCCCACCCTCTGGATCCGTCCCTGGTTTGTATATCTATAGATCATTGGTCAAATTCGTTTTCTTTCCACACTGAGAAAACCAAACAAAGAGTATTGTTTCGTCTATATGTAACAGTACCAACCATTTTCCCCTGGATTCACCATTACTAGCTTTATACTAGTATTTGGATCATTATTATTTTACTTAAAAGTTGACGTTTTTCATTTTTTAATATATGTTTCATTACCCAAATGTTAACAATTTATGTAGTGTTTAAAAGAAAGAAAAAAAGAAAGAAAGAAAGAAAAACAAGAAAGAAAGAAAGAAAGAGGGAAGTGGGATGGAGAGAGAGTGAGAGAGAGCATTAAGTAAAAGTAAAATTTACCTTTAGTTCAGCGACAAAAGAACTGATGCTATGTGCGTGTCTGTGTCTGTGTCTGCATGTGTCTGTGTCTGCATGTGTCTGTGTCTTCGTGTGTCTGTGTTGACAGTGGCCCTCAAGCGAATTATGTAGCATTCATTAAATGATCATGAACAAGGTAGAAAATAAAAAGAGGTAGTTAATTAAATAAGAACATGTTAAACATTTCTGCCGCATATATGTGTTAATGTATGCCTGGTCAAGTAATGACAATAATGATGATGATTATGATGATGATGATGATGATGATGACGACGACGACGACGATGATGATGATGATGATGATGATGATGATGATGATGATGATGATGATGATTTACAATTTGAAGGGCAACTTAGATTTGCTATTATGAATTTACTGGCCCATCTTGTCTAAAACTAAATCCTAGGTAGGGCATTTGACATTTAATTATGACCCCGGCCGGGTCAAACCAAACACTTTAAAGTTGGTAGTAGTGGCTTCCCTCCTAACGCTCGGGGCTAAGGGGACAGCATTACGCCTGACTTGTCGGTGTCAGTATAATGGACGGGCCGGGTTCAATCCCTGGGCACCTCATAAGTGCCCCTGTGCTACAATGATAGAAATGTCGCTGCGCAGTATCGGCAAAAATGCCGGCTAATCCCATCCCATCCCATCCCATCCCATTTAATAATGTCCCATATTCCCGGGAACGACCTCACCAGGTTGTGGGACGGATTTGTTCGGGTTCATTTCAAACTGTCCTACTTTTTTATAATTAGTTTTCCTGCATAATTATTTTCCCAACTGTCAAAGTCGGTTTAATTAGCATATTGCTGGATTTGTTTTTGATAAATCGATAGTATGTATCATATTTTGCCGTTTAATTATGTAGGGTTAGAAGGAAAGTGGCGCCCGGGGTGGGGGTATTAAAACATGGTAAATATAAATTGGTTGACCTCTTTTAAAAGTTAATTAATTTGATGTTGTGATTGACATATGTAATTAATTATTATATATATATATATATATATATATATATATATATATATATATATATATATATATATATATATATATATATATATATATAGGCTAGGAAATAGTAACATTGCTACATGCAATGCTTTAGCCTTTTTAAGATTTTGTTACCAAACTGAATTGCCCAAAATGCCTATAATGATACCCACATGGTGTATGATCGATTGTTTATCAAATTGTTTCGTTTCTCTCTTTCTGAATGCACAGAATTACAAATCAGAGATACGTCGTCTGGCGGACTTCCTCGGCGTTGATGCAGACGAAACCTTAATTGACGCTATTGCTGAGAAATGCAAGTTTTCCAACATGTACAAAGACAAAATGTATCCGGATGAAATACGAAAAAAGTCTTTCAATGGTGACTTTACAATGTACCGTAAAGGTAAGTGTGCGAGTTGTTGATGACACTCCATTGCCCTATGTATCGATTTTTGCGGAAGTTAATTAGAAATGATTTTATCCCATTTAATGCTAGTAAGTTATCTTTATTTCGAACATTAATTACTAAGACCTTTTCTAAAACTGTTAAGAAATTCATCTTACACCCTTACCGAAGTTCACGACTTACCGTGATTCGCGTTTTTCCCCTTTTGTATTCAACATCTCGCGAGATATTTACGTGTTTTAATTTTTTAAGATTATACCAGTGTTAAATGAGAAAAAATATCATTTTAATGAGGTATTTGACAAAAAAATACGCCTCCGTTATATTTCTCACACAGATTTCTAATGACAAAAATATTTTTATTGATTTTTGCACAAAATATTACTAAATCTAAAGTTATTGCTTATTTCGTCTTTTGTATTCAGTAAACACAGGAATAAAAGACACGTGACCAAAACTTTCAATTTTTAGGCTAATGGAACTTAAAACCCATAGCCTGCGAATATTAGGTACTTTCTACAACATGAATGTTCTTACGTAGTGTATTCTTTATTTTTCATGTCTGTCGGCTAATTGAATAATAAAACGAAAAAAAAATATTTATATTTATGATTTAAGAAAGTTTAAACATATTCTGAAACGCTGGGTTCTGCGAGTCGAGGTCGGGTCGAGGATAACATTTTACCTCTTGGAGACTTGAGCAAAGTTATTACGTAATCAACATAAAGCGTGCTTTGATAAATGTGCGCGTGTAAGTTGATTTCATATTTACACGATTTAACCAAATACATGCACAGTGTACAACTTGCCATCTCTTTTTAGTGTCTGTCAATGTAAAGAGTCAACTAAGATTCTAACTGAATTATCTAAGTGACCAAATTCTCAAGTTTGCTATAATATTACAGGCGCGTTTCTGCCTTTATGCTTTAAGCACGTGCGTAACCTCCGTTCGAAAATTCGAAAATCTAAAAGTACCAAAAACACTCAGAAAGTCGATGCCTAACCCGGCTTAGGAATAATATATATTTTATTTTCGTAGTTTCTGTGTTAAAAAATCTTTTTACCACACCAATCAAGTTGAAAAGGTTTAATATGACTAAACTTATACACGTCAGGATTTTAGTCGTTCATATTTTAAGTACCTCGCATGTCCGCATTTTAACTGTAATTCATTAGAAAAGAGCCGAATATATTCGAAAGTATTACTACAAAGGTTATTTTCCTTGTAATTGTGCGTAACTTCAAAAGCGGCCCTGATACGCGGCTGTAATATTACATACATGTAAGCGATACATACATGTCTAAGTTCTAATGTATTAAAGGGTCCATATAATAAAAAAATGCATCATCTTAAAATCAATAAAATATTTAATAATATTAACATTCAGTCAGCTAACCGCTAAAATAACCTTTATGAAAAGTAAAATGCCAAAAAGCATGAAGACCGCGCGTGCGTCTATTCTTAGCGGGCGGAGCTTAAGTTTAATACTTCTTTATGAATGAACGTTAAACCGACAATCGGAATGCTTTTGTCCAAACACGTGAACTAATGATGCAGACGTCAATTTACATTGAATAAATACATTAAATAAACAAAATTAAGAATAGTTGTTTTGGGAACGCTTTCATATTATACAAAGTATAAAAAATGCTACCAAGTACAACCCTTACCTGACAATTTACATCTTATAAGGCAACTCCATTAATCCTTTACAATAGTCTTCGACAGAGCTTTATTCTCAAACAGCCAATTCACTCTCTCACACCGGCTTCAAGCATGTCGTTCTTTATATTATATATGGCTTTTAAAATAGTCAATCCAACATCTCCACCTTTAACATCCATTTTAACTAAGAAGTATCGCAATTTCAAACACAATTCAAATAGGTAGAAAAAGTGAAACCCTATTCCGTGTCAAGGTCGAAAGCTATGGTGTTGTTTTGTTGGTGTGTTTTTTTATTAAATTTCGGTACCCGACAAGTTCGTACTTATCCACCTGCTACGTATTTGTTTGGAATATTTGCTTATGGACGTGTTTAAACACAATAAAATTATAACTGTGAGTGATTCTTTATTAGGGGATATGTGGATAAAATAAAAATAAACTAAATATATGTATCTATTCATTTTTTTTATATTTTGTGTGTGCACGGTCATTGTCGAGGTACGGAATCTGAGAAACGTCACATTTGTATCAAGGTCTACCGGAAGTAAAATTTTCTTTGATTATGATATTACCTACTTGCTTGTTCGATGTAGAAAAAAAGTTTCAAACGACAGTCTCCTAAACCGCATTTGCCATATGTTTATTTCTGTATCCTTTTTCTTGTTATACAGTAAAGAAACATGTTAGAATGAATATTTTGGTTTGTCTGTTTTTTTTTTCTTGAAATAAATCGCAGCGACCAGTTATGATCATTATAGTGACGTCGAGCTATTTGGTGGAGGAAGTCCCCAGACACATGTCTGGGTAGAACTGGTTTGGTTTTGCGAGATTCAATGATATTTCAGCTATATACTAATTAACTGACAACATTTCAGGTGTCGTTGGGGACTGGAAAAGCCACTTCACGGTGGCCCAGAATGAACGAATGGATCAACGAATAGCAGAAGAGCTGAAAGGCTTCGATTTCCATATTACTTATAGTTAACATAAGAGGTAGCATCATTTGGAACACATCGCATATTATTGTCTATCCGGATATTAGCTTATGATAAACTAGCATATCTACGTCTTTCAGAACTGGAAAAGTTTTGTTTGTTGTTGTTGTTTGTTTTGTGTTTTTTGTGGGGAGTGGTGGGTGGAGGTGAAACGTTTGTGTTAAAATTGCCCATAAACAGTGTCCTCCATATTTGCATGTTCTTATAACGTTGATTCGTGATTTTTAAAGGTGTTATCCAACAGTCTACGTATACTTAATACATGTAACAATATTTTTTCCAGGGTTTCTGGGAATTTATGCGTAATTTTTCTATAAACTTATACTTTAGTATTAGTAAAGACGATTTTGAACGCTACCTTTATGTGAGATAGTCGAAATTGCGAAAAAATAACACTGTAATTTTTTTTCAAATCTATAAATAAGCACGAAAATGATCTCGGCTAGTCAGCGCAGACTAAACGGATGACGATATAACACAATCTCAAAAGTAACTTGTCACTTGGTTATCTCGGTTTAAAAATAGCTATCTCTTCAGCTTGGCTCAGATAGGAAATACTTGATTGTAATGACAAATGGGGTGTAATGCTTTACTTTTCACACAGATCTAGTGCATCAACGAACAACATTTTGCAGGACCTTTTCATGTAACAATGACCTATTTGGTTTTTTGATGAAAATACTTGGTCCAAACTGTCGGCTATCACCATTAAAGTGAAAAGTGGACCTTGATTTATAGGCTTGGCTCACTCCATCATCAACACCTAGCAGCGGGAGCGCCTGTGTTCGAGCTGTAAGAGTCGCCGACTTGTTTCTTCTCAGCCCCTCTCCGCGTGGGTTCGAGTCCTGTTCTGGGCGAGAACTTTCATGTGGGGAAGTTTTCCAACTAACCTGTGGTGCGCCGAAAGTTCTACCAAGATATCAATCTGAGGTCTTCTCCAGCAACGTTAAGCTGGACGTCGCCAATATTACCATAAATGTGTCGGTGATATGTTAAAAAATGAAGTATCCTTAACATGTTTAAACGTATGTTGGGCGACTGGGATGGAGAGAACTGTTCCCATGCCTCGTGCCGCACGAACGGAAAGACGCCATATTTAAATGGTACATTTTATAATGTAGCTCCAGGTGCAGATGGATCATCCATTATATGTTTTGTATTAAGTGCACTATTGTAAAATGTCTGTAAACAGGTTTCCGAGTTAATGCTTATAGTTGTAGTAACTTATGATTCAGGCACCAAAACAGACAGTTAGCTATTTTTTTTTTTATTGAATGGAAAGTTTAATACGAATCGCAACAACTCGACAATTATTCTGTAAAAAATGGTCTGGTTGTTCCGAGTGGCATTAAAGGATTAAATAAAAAAAACACACTAATTTTGTATTCTAATGTTAAGTTTCTTATTTTTAATTGTATGTCGAAAGATTGTGTTACTATATGTAAATCATATTTATGCATTTTAATCTATTAAATGTGTAACTCCTCTGACTGCTTAGCCTCACACCACGTGAGTTCAAGTCCCGTTTGGGGCAAAGACCTTAATGTTAGGTATTCCGGCTAACTTAGGGTGCGCCGGTGGTTCTACCCAGACATGTGTCTGGGTTCTTCATAAAAAAAATACCTGACGTCGCGATAATTGGTCAATGTGATGTTTTAAAAAGAAAAATATTCACTATAATTTCTCGGAATTATGAATTCGGAATATGTGTCAGTTAACGTGGTGCCACAAAACATGTGTATCTATATAAATGGTCTGGATAAATAATAAAAGAGAAAACGTGCGTATTTATACCAATAATCATTTTATAAACAATTATAGAAAAATACACCATAGAATAAAATGTTCTATAAGTTTTATGTCGCTGGATGGAAATTTTATCAAAGGAAATAGAAATAAAACAAAGTAAACAGATGTGTGGACTTGTCTAGATAGGCCTACTTCTTTATGTTTAAATTAAGAAACTGGACAGACGCTGATATCTCGGCATTTTGTTATAAGAAAACGAAAATATCTTTAACAAGCTGTAGATTTGTAGAAAATGCGAGCAAAAGATGAAAAATTTAGAAAAGAAGCAAAACTCAATTCTAAGAATAGTTTAAACTAGGTCATTGTTAGAGTCAGTCACCAAACCGGAAATGCGTAGCATCACACGTGACGCCCACGTGACTTGCGGGATTTTTTCGCGTGCATTGGCCTGGATTCAATTACTATTACAACCTGCAAATAACAACAACAAAAAACATTTATTTTTGCGCCATTCTGGAGAGGAATGCATTTTTTTCAAGGGGACGATAGTGCAGCAGGAAATCGCAGCTGTTTTATAAGACCCTTTTCAGAGAAATAAATGGCGTATTCCACATTTAACAGTGTAGCCTGCAACAATAAAGTGTTACTTGCAATTATAAAACGGTAACATGCATTAATACGAATTCGCAGCTGTTTGGCGAGGTCTTGTTTAGCAAAAGAAACCGAGTATACCTATGTTTACAAGCAAAGTAGCAGATAGTTTAGTTCCCATCAGAGTTACGGTTCGTTGCTTGCTCATATCAATGTAATAAAATGACAGTTTGAGAAATTGTTAAATTCCTAGAATTTGAATCTTCTTGTTAAAAGCGCATGCTCTCTGCTGCGCTTTGAATGTCTCACATACACCCTTTCTTGTTTCTTTGTGGAGTTGGATGGACGAAGGTTACAGACTACTAATAAAAATAATGTATTCAGATTTTTATTTTCTTCTCTCGCATTTTGGGCCTATAACGATCACAGCCAGCTGTGTTTTAATGTCAAAAATTAATTATCAAAGCAGACACCTACCCATCCGGTCAAGTAGGGCTGGTCAAACATTTTATGCCTTTCGTTGCGTTTATCTCGTCTTGATTTGCGCTTTTTCGGTTCCTCTTCGTTTTTGCGTCGTGAAATTCGTGCTGAAATGATAAGCTTAGTTTATACTACTCCCTATTTTTTCTACTTATTTAAAAAAAATGTAAATGGTGTTGGATTGAGATCAGAACAGTCCCCTTGTGCGTTGCCTGTCGTAGGAAAATGGCAGGCACATAGAATCAGCAACCACTTTAAAAATTCTTGTATCAGTCAGACACGACATCGTTGTAACCACCATAATCACAAATATCATTATCATTACTACCACCCTAATCATTATCATTACTACCACCACCCTAATCATTATCATTACTACCACCCTAATTGTCATCAATACCAACTAAATCTTTGTCATCCCTACCACCCTAATCATTTACATCACTACCACCCTAATCATTATCATTACTACTACCCTAATCATTAACATCACTACCACCCTTATTATTGTCATCACTACCACCTAAATCTTTGTCATCACTACCAGCCTAATCATTAACATCACTACATCCCTAATCATTATCATCACTACCTCCCTAACAACATCACTACCACCCTAATCATTAACATCACTACCACCCTAATCATTAACATCACTACCACCCTAAACGTTAACACTCTACCACCCTAATCATTAACATCACTACCACCCTAATCATTAACAGTTCCCTCCTAACGCTCGGGGCTAAGGGGACAGCATTACGCCTGACTCGTCGGTGTCAGTATAATGGACCGGCCGGCTTCAGTTCCTGGGTACCTCATTAGTGCCCCATTGCTATAATGATAGAAATGTCGCTGTACAGTATCGGCAAAAATGCCGGCTCATGCCGCCCCATTCCTAATCATTAACATCACTACCACCCTAATCATTACCATAACTACCACCCGAATCATTAACATCACTACCACCCTAATCATTAACATCACTACCAACCTAATCATTAACATAACTACCAACCTAATCATTAACATCACTACCAACCTAATCATTAATATCACTACCACCCTAATCTTAACACCACTACCACCCTAATCATTAACATCACTACCACCCTAATCTTAACACCACTACCACCCTAATCATTTATATCACTACCACCCTAATCTTAACACCACTACCACCCTAATCATTAACATCACTACCACCCCAATCAGCATCATTACCACCCTAATCAGTAACCTAGTTTAGTATTTTTAAGCTTATATGTATGTTTTCATAACTCTTTTCTTTTACCTGGTTGGTAGGGGAATGCATCTTCCCCCCCCCCCCCCCCCCCCCACGGATCCATCCCTGCCATGATCACTTTCATCATGACCATCATCATCACTAACACAGTCTTCTTTTTTTCTATAATCTACCACCACCGTAATCATCAAGGCCACCACAAAGACCATTATCATGTTAATTATAATTATCATCATTCTCATCATCATTATAATCATCATAATAAAAATCTTAACCATCATCATTAAAATCATCACCATTATAATCACCACCACCATATCATCACCACCACCATATCATCACCACCACCATATCATCATCATCATCATCACCACCACCATATCATCATCATCATCATCATCACCACCAGCATCATACCTTTCCACGTGGCGACCCAGTTCCGTATTGAGACACTTAGATCGAAGCAGGTCACCGTTGGCTCATCATTGGACCTGTAACAGCAGACATATTATTTCCCTAAAAAACATCCTTTTAAAACGGCAATCTACAAATACGTTTAACAAGTTAAATAAGAAAATAACTTAAAATTTGTATCCGAAAGTTTGGGCAACAAAAAAAAATGTAACGCAGGCTGGCGCTCTCCAACGGTCACACACTCGTATACGAGCCACGGTAACCTTTGCTTAACCGCGCAACTTTGGAAGCCGTATTAAACCTAGTTTGAGGTGTTTATATTTCTACCTCTGCGGTCGTTATAAAATCATAAAAAAATCCAGAACAGATTCTGCAAAATGATGTTTATCGATGTCCTGTTTATATGTGAAAAATGGAGCATTCCCAGTCCCATTAAGTTGACAAACATGTACTTCTACCTGCGCTGAACACGTAGCTATTTAAAAAACTAAGAAAACCACGTGACCATTTTCTCATTTCGATCACGTTGTATAATTATCCGGATAATGTGATGGGACGTCGAGATTTATTTTTAGCATAATTTTCATTTAAAGATATGAAAAGAATAGACATTTTAAGCGATTTTTTTATTTGTTCTGACTATCAAACAAAGAGTTTAAAATCGCCGCTGCTTAATCTACAATAGGCTATGAGTTTGTGCAGAAGTAAGGCCCATATTTCCCCTATAAGCTATATTATATGTTGTTTTTTTAAGAAAAAAGTCCAACAAAATTAAATCTAAAAAAGAAATTTTGTCAGAACTTTAAACATAAAAATTAATTAACGTTTAGTTGTTTGCTTTAAAAAAAAAAAAAAAAAAAGTTACCTATCCTTGGGATGATCCGAGACCAGCTTCATCTCCACGAATGGATCGTTCTTAGATTCCACCTTTTTAGTTCTTCAATTAATCTGATTATTTTACAACAATGTTTTTTTTATTTAAACTATAGCCAATCTAGCTAAAAAGTGTATCTAGATGTCACCTAGATACTCAACGTCTTTGGATTGAGTCGCTTTGTCGACGTCATATATTATCGTTGCTTAGTGACGTCACAGAACAGGCGTCATTACGCACAGAGAAATTGACGTCACGTCCTCCAACAGTCACTAGATTTTAGTCATCTCACGGCACTACTAGCTAATTGTGGTGATTTTTTTTTATTCCGCATTGTTAATCCTTCCGTGTATATACTGAAAAGGATCAAAACTGTTTGTTTTTTCTCACAAATAAACACTTACAAATAGTGTTGCGGCCATAGTAGTAGAAATATAAGCACTTCAAACTAGCCTCGTTGCTGGGTTAACTCTTTAGCGACGCGGTTTATGCGGCTTCCAAAGTTGTGTGGTTGAGCAACGGTTACCGTGGCTGGCGTATGGATGGTTGACCGTTGGAGAGCTAGATAATAAGCATACTGTGTTCATGACAAAAGCATCATCTTCCGAAAAATTGTTGGGAATCTTGTACTAAGTAAAAACAGCCCCGTCGAATGATGCCAGGGCCTATGCACGTCAGACTTAAAAAAGTCGTTACTGTCGCAGTGATCTCATTTTTTTTAAATATAGCGACCAATTAGGATTATTACCGTAAAGTCCGGTTATTTGTTTACGAAATGAATTATTACATGTATATTAAAATAAAATATCAAATAATTGTATACACAATTATTTTCCTCTTACCATTAGTAAATTAGTGATCTCGATTGAAGACCAACCGCTTGTGGTGTCCTAAATAATCGTGTACCTTTTTGGTAACTTCGTAATGTTTACAATATTTTTAAATTAGGATATTTTTAATTTAGATTATTTTTTTAAGAAAATATTTTTACTGGAAAGGAAATCCTCAATCAAGCAGCTGAGGGGACATCAAGCTAGCCCTGGAGCAAAAGCGGGCTGGAGGTCTTTTACTGAAGGGTAGTGTCCGATCACGAATCTTTTTAATATATTTTAATGAATCTTTAATATTTTAATGGATCTTTATTATATTTTAATGAATCTTTAATATATTTAAATGAATCTTTTTAATAGAATATTTTAATGAATCTTCAATAGAATATTTTAATGAATCCTTTAAATATATTGTAATGAATCTTTTTAATATATTTTAATGAATCTTCAATATAATATTTTAATGAATATTTTTAATATATTTTAATGAATATGTTTCGTATATTTTAATGAATATTTTAAATATAAGAATTAAATGAATATTTTCAATAGACTCTTTTCATGAATATTTTTAACACAATATTTTAATGAATATTTTTAACAGAATATTTTAATGAATATTTTAATAGAATATTTTAATGAATATTGTTTAAAGAACATTTAATGAATATTTTTTAGTTGAATATTTTTAAAAGGATATTTTAAAGCAACAGTTACCGTGGCTCGTGTACGAATGGGTGACCATTAGAGAGCGCCAGCCTGCGTTACAATTTTTTTTGTTGAACAAATTTTCGGATAGTTATTTTCTTCTTGTTTAACTGTTTTGGGTAGTGATTTTGTTATAAAGATGTTACAGTTTTACTAGGCAACGGGCCAAAATAAGCACTAGGTGATTTGAAGAAATATTTGATCAGTTAATAGTATTAGTTCTTTCTTTTTCAAACAACCTTTAGAAACTATTCGTTTTAACAAGTTGAGATAACAAAAAGAGTATATATTGTTAAACTATAATAATAAAGGAAAACGCATTATATTGGTTGGTTTGACCTGCAATACTTTTCAAGGTTTTAATGTTTCGTTAGTTAAAAAGTTTTGAGATATTACAGCGGGCAGTAGATATGCGAAGTTCAAACTGCCATTACATTTTATACTCAAATGAACCATGTGTCGCATACACAGGGATGGATCCATTGGGATGGGGAGATGCACCCCGCCCCCACCAGGTAAAAGTGTAGTAGTTGTGAAAACACATACATGTAAGCTTAAAAATTACTCAGCTTTTAAAGTATATTTTGTCTGTTCACTGCTTAGGTCGAAGTAATTGTCCCTTACTGTGTATATATATTTAGTATTTACTGCGATAAAGTTGAATTGATCTTGATTCATTCCCCCCCCCCCCCCCGTCGGCAACCAAAATTTTCTGGATCCGCCCCTGAGAATACTGTATGAAAATAAAATAAAAGACCTCTTATTACATTTTTTTATATTTTATTCTCATTTTCACATGTTATAAAACAAATTCAATAACAATAATGTTGATGCATATCACAACTTGCAATTGCAAAGTAAAAAGACCAGAATTCATGTTTATTATTGTAAACACATGCAAAAATCAATATCAAGATCTTCAAAAATGACAGATTTCATATTCATATTTGATATTCATATTGGATTCCAACAGATTTTATTTAAATACACATCTAACTCTTGTATTTTAAAAAGTTATACATGTATTTTCACTAATATATTTATCCACTTTTTTCTATGCTTAAAGGCATCAATACTTCAAAATAATCATTAGTTATACAGAAACTAATCAGAATATATTTCATTAGTTATGCAAGTAAATGCTTTCAAAAATGATTCATATCTACAACAGCATCATATGAATGACATATCTTTATCCCAGCCAAGTGTAGCAACACTATCATCCTCTGGCAATAGTTATTCATATAATATGAACCTTTAAAAGGCCCAACATGCATGGAGGTTTATCAGTTGAGGTTTTTCTCCTGCTAAATATTTGGTGATTTTGAAATACATTGCAGCAACCATTTATGATCATTAAAGCAACATCCAGCTTTCTGGTGGAGGAAGACCCCAGACACATGTCTGGGTAGAACCACCGGCACACCGCAAGTCAGCAGGAAGACCTTCTCACATTAAGTCCTTTGCCCCGAGCGAAACTCGAACCCACGCAGTGAGAGGCTAAGCAGTCAGAGGAGTTACAAATCGATGACTCTACCACTACGCCACAGCCCTCCCCCCCACCACCCACTTAATGTTAGGTTCCCAAAACATTTCCTGCAGGGACCTAATGCTACCATTTATAATAGCAACTCTGAAAGAAACTTTAAACTTCACTAACACTTCACTTTTTCTTAAAATAGAATCTCTTAAAATGCAAGTCAACCTTTGAGGTTAGATATATGAAGGAAAAGCTGTCTCTATGAGTTCATGAAATTGTGATTACTGCCTCGGCAACCCCAATTAAGGACTACCAAATGGTCTGTCGGAGTGTTTGAAAATGGTTTTACACCAAATACGTCAGATAAACAGATGTATAAGACTATTTGAATGATAACCCCAGACATGACACAATTTTCTGTATCAAAATGGTAACATTATTATCTGTATATTTCTGTTAACTGTATATCATGACAACATATATTATACTTTGCATAAAAGTTTCTAAGATAGTCATGAAATATTTTACTGCCATTTATAAAAATAAAATTTCTATGCAAATCTGTCCCACCTGCCTTACAAGTGACCACAATGCAACTAGCTTATTTTACCAGACATATTTTGTTTCTTATAAACAAACTGTTTGGATTTTTTTGCTTTACGAACAAATGGAGTCTTGACAACACTTGTTTAGTCTATCAACCCATTTTCCACCAAAGTCCCCATTCACTTCTTCCATTTCTTTCCTCCTTTCTTAAAATTCTTGTTCCCACCTGATTTAAATTTCTTGAACTTTCCAGCTTTAAAGTTCTTATTATTATTTCCTTGCTGCTTTCCCTGTTTAACATTGTTTTTCTTATTTTCCTGTTTATTGGGTTTTCCACCTGCACCATCAGTTTCTTTTTCTGTGTTAGTGACCTCCCCTTGTGAGCTCTTCTTAGCAGGAGACTGCTTTTGTCCCTTCTTGTTTTGGTCTTTCTGTGCTTTAGAACTTTCTGTGGTAGAGGCATTGTCTGTTGTTTCTGAAAAAACAACAACATAAATTTATCATTGAAAATCACACAATATACCCCCGATACTGTTTTGCCATGGTTAACGGTAATATATTAAATATAACCAAGGGCAATAACTCATTTAAAATCAAGCTTGTCTCGACGCTTTAACGATATGTGCAACTTGACTTAGTACTTACAGTCCTGTAAAGTTTTATCAAAACCCAACCAAAATCCATCAAATTAAAATATCAGACAAAAATTGTCTACACAATAGCAGACTGCCCAACAGTTGGAAGTGACTCCTAATGTTGTGGCCATATTCTTCAAATCTTGGGGCATAAAGACTACTTAACTGCAAAGTTAACAGGGATGGGATGGGATTAGCCTGCATTTTTGCCGATACTGCGCAGCGACATTTCTATCATTATAGCACAGGGGCACTTATGAGGTGCCCAGGGACTGAACCCGACCGGTCCATTATACTGACACTGAAGAGTCAGGCGTAATGCTGTCCCTTTTAGCCCCGAGCATAAGGAGGGAAGCCATTACTACCAACTTTAAAGTCTTTGGTTTGACCCGGCCGGGGTTCGAACCCACGACCTCCCGATCGGCAAGCAGACGCTCTACCAAAGTTAACAGAACTATCAAATAAACAATATTTTCATCTCAAGAGGAGATTGTAATACTTATAAGAACTGAATACCAAGACATTTTGATCATCTCAGTGAACTAAATATTGACTCACATAAGAATATAAAATACTGAAGTTTTACTTATACTTAAATCTTTTTAATGAACCTGGCTTATAGTTTCCATATCAGTGAAGATCTCTTATCTTGGTGGCCATCTTTGATGTCAACTTCAGGGGATTTTAAGATGAATTGTATAGAAGCGTAAATTTTATTTTCTTGTAATTTCTTCATTTGTGGTCCAAAAATTAAAAGCTATACGCCATTGGAAAGCTCTTGAAATTCATATTTTTAAAATTGATGAATGCATTAAGATTAATACAGAGAAATAGATAAAATTATTAGCTCATCCTTAAACAAAATGAATGGTGTATCTTTTTTTGGTTGTATTTTTGTTACCTTTTAAACTATCAAAATATAGTCTTGATGTTTGAAATACTTCTTAAAAGCTGTTAAATTTGATATAAAATTCAGTAAGATAGACTGAAAATTAAAGACACGTTGGTGAGTTTAATACCGCACATATTTCCTGATTTCGGCCTGCATTAGCTTCTACCTTCAAAGATGGCTGCCTTAAACTGTCTTATCAGTGCCTATGACATCACATGGAAACTATCTATATGGATGATCTCTAGTTCTCTTAGTGTGATATATAATGCTTGACTGGATGGAAAAAATAATTTTGCCAACACTCACCTGTTGTTTCTGTTGTGTCCTCTGATGTGAAAAACTCCTCTATGGGCTCCCCTTGTCCTTCTGTAAGAGAAAAGTGATGTCAACATTAAGACATACAGATGTAACTGATTTAGTTTAACACAGCTGGCTGAACATCAATAGTTAAAAATTATAAGAAACTAGAACTATCGCTGAATGTGATTCATACCCCCACCAATGTCCTTGACAAAGCTGGTACAAGGGTAAGATGGGTTCTGCACATTGCCCAGTTGGGGTGAACATTTGAGTTAAGTTTGAAGAAAAATCCTTACATTAGTATAGAATTTACAGGGCAGACACGACATATTGTCTAGTATTGATTGTAAGTAAATTAAAAGACTTAAAAAGGGGCATAACTTTGTCAAAATGCAATACAGAGTTATGCAACTTGACCTGCATATCTTACTTGTGATACTTCATATATCTTTTAAGTTTCAAGCAAATACCTGTGCTAAATTCAGAAATATTCAAGTACATGTTAAAATTTTAGAACATTTTCTAAGTCAATTTTGACCTTCAAGTGTGACCTTGACCTTAAGCTGGCACAAAGGTAACATGGGTTCTGCACATAACCTTGTTGAGTTGAACATTTGAGTAAAGTTTGAAGAAAATTCTTCCATTAGTATAGGCTTTATAGAGCAGACTCGACATATTGTCTAATACTTGATTGTATTTCAATTTGAAGACTTAAAAGGGGCATAACTTTGTCAAAATGCAATACAGAGTTATAAAACTTGACCTGCATATTCTAATTGTGACACTTCATATATATTTTAAGTTTGAAGCAAATACTTTTTCTAGTTTCAGAAATATTCAAATACATGTTAAAATTTAAGAATATTTTCTAAGTCAATTTTTGACCTTCAATTGTGACCTTGACCTTTAGCTGACACATGGGCAACATGGGTTCTGCACATCCCCTTGTTGAGGTGAACATTTCAGCCAAGTTTGAAGAAAATCCTTCAGTTGGTATAGGATTTATAGAGCAGACACGATAATGGAGACGGACGGAGGGACACGACAAAGCGAATCCATTATAGCCCCCCCCCCCCCATTTTGTGGTGGGGGTATAAAAATGAGGGCACCTGAAGGCCCTGATGGCTATGCTTTTTGACAGATCAGAATGTTTTGAAAAATCTTGATACTGGATAACCCTTCTAGTTTTTCTATATAACCATAGAGGGGAACGGGCCACGTCCTTGGTGGCCATGTTTTTTGGGTGATCAAAATTATTTGAATAACTTTTCATTACCCCTGCCTGCTTAATCTTTAAAAAAAATTGGCTGAATTTGGCCCAGTGTTGTCCGAGTGAAAATAAGCATAAGCTCAGGTGAGCTAAAAGACAACAACATTTTAACCATAAACTTGAAACACTATTCACATCATTAATATAAAACAAACCCGAGTCTAAAAGTGCTCCTATTATCGAAATCAACATCAAGTGCAGTCTAACTATAATTGATGGAAAGCCTTAACCTACATTCAGCTGGAATTCAAGAACACACTATTTGTCTTTCCTTAAACAACATTCACTGTCACCAATTTCTGCACAATGAATGCATACACAATGATCTTTAAATGATACATATCAACACAGAAAAAAAAAAAGATTATCTATAATTTAACTAATTATCTTTAATTTCTAATTTGTCCAATTTTTAAAAACCTATGTCTTTACAGTTGTCTTCTCCAGAAAATCACCAAAAACAAACAAACATAAAATAACTTTAACACACAGCGATACAGAAATTACGTTTCTATGACAATTAGGGAGCCAATGACAGGGATAGTGATGTTTTGTTTCGTAACATTGTACCGACACAATTATGGTCATATTGGTGATGTCCAGCTAATTATTGATGGAGGAAGACCCCAGACTTATGTATGGGTAGAACCAATAGCACACCTCAGGTTAGTTGGAAAACCTTCTCATTTGGAAGTTCTCACCCAGACCAGGACTAGGTCCAACGCGGTGAAGGGCAGAGGAGTTACAAGTCAACGACTGACTACTCGACTACAGGCGCCGCCCAGTGATACCGATTAACCATTTTCCAATGGCAGCCCACCGGGCCCCTTACCTTTCAAATGTAGGGGTGGGTAAAAAAAATTGGGGGACAACAAAAAATAACAGTTACCATTCATTCAATAAAATAAACATCAAGATTCAATCAGGATATCTCTTTCCTGATTGGGATGTCACATTTGTCTCTTGTGAGGTTAATATTTATGAATAACATTTTCACTCACAAGCTGGTTAATTTAGAGTGTTAATTTTACAACCTCGCAATGATCAAACAAGTAGAGTTACTGATATAAAAGTTTTACCTTGACCGGGTATTTTGTCAGAGAATTTCTTGAGCTTAGCCACAAAGAATCCATCAAGGTTGTGCGTATGTGGATAAAATCTCCTCGTCAATTTCATTGAGGGATGGAATCTGAATTTCTCAAAACTGGAAACAAAACATTACATTTACTATGACATTTACCTAACAAGATAAAGATATTCATTTAAAAACTGAACAAGTGGATTTCTATAGAATATACCATTCATACCAACAAAAAGGTTTAAAAAAAGTCATAAATTTGTTAAAGTTTACACTTCTTGTAATATTATATGCATAATGTTAATTAAAAATAAATTAAGTTCAATTACTCTTAAAAATTTTTTTTTTTAACTACTATACTTAATACTTAGGTATAAATAAAAAAATATATATTATAGTTTTTTCTAAAAATGCTCACATTAAAATATTTTGCAAATAGTCTTTTTCAAGAGTTAAACATTGCTCTCTTTACATATTTGCAAACATTTATGGGCATTGAACCTTCACACATGAAGTCCTTTGCCCTGAACAGGACTCGAACCCACACGGTGAGAGGCTAAGCCGTCCGCAGAGTTACAAATCTTGCGCTTATGGCAGCGCCCATGGACAGTTGCAAATACGTAACGGAAATTTTTAAAGTTTACCTCTTGAAAAAGGCAATTTGCTGAAAATTTGAGTGTGAGCATTTTTAGAAAATATATAATTGATACAGTTTCCTCTGGAACGATTTACATAGTAAAAATATATTATCTCAAGATATTATATAATTTATAATTATTTATTGCGAATGCCAAGTCATTTATTTACTGAATGCCATTTTTTGATGTCATACTTACTTTACAAAGCCTTCTTTACCAAACTCCACACCGATAGGAACAAGTTTCACATTTCTTTTCTTCAGGGCATAGTCTATAACCCACTCATTTTCTTCCACCTGAATCATTGAAAGAAACAAAACAATGACATTAAAATATGACAGGGAGGGATGGGATGGGATGGGATTAGCTGGCATTTTTGCCGATACTGTGCGCAACATTTCTATCATTATAGCACAGGGGCACTAGGTGTCCAGGGACTGAACCCGGCCGGTCCATTATACTGACACCGGCGTAATGCTGTCCCTTTAGTCCCTAGCATTAGAAGGGAAGCCACTACTACCAACTTTAAAGTCTTTGGTTTGACCCGGCCAGGGTTCAGGGCTCGACATTAACGGTTGTCCGATTGCCCGGGGCAAGTAAAAAGTAGCTTCGGGCAAGTTAAAATTTATTTTAGTTGCCCGATCGGGCAAGTAGAAAAACGACCGATCCTGACTATGAATGGTCTTGACTTTATCTTGTGTCATTTGTTGAATCATTCATTTCGTCTGTCGATCAATTGTTTTCCGATCACGTTTCTGCGCATTCGATCCCACGCATGCGCATGCCCAGTTTGGGTTTTTCCACGGCGTTACTAATTTTAGATTGCACAGAAAGTAATAATCGTCTAGCGCGGTTTGAACTCCTGCGTACATATATTAGAGATATATGTTTTAATCATAAAATTTTATAACTAGATATATGACAATAATTTCGATGATTAGGTCTCTTTTTTTAATTTTGAAAATAATTCAAATAATGTAAATCTGGATCAACATCTTCGAAACTTTGCGACAAACCGGCGATAATCAATGATTAAATTTTACGACTTTATAGAATCGGCTTTTGACAATGAAATTGTCGTCTGCTTTTAAAACTTAAAAAAGAACTCCTTAGTGGACGGCGTAATTGACCACATCAGATAGTAAAGTTAAAAACAAACCAATCATAGTAACCATTTTAAGTCTTAAAAAATGATGTTGATCGTAACAGATAAATGGGCTTTTGGGGATTAAATTTACTCTCAACATTGTGCTTATGCCTTTTACAAATAAAAAGAACCAACCAAAGATTTCTGTTCAAGATATTAGAACCAGTCTAGCTAATACAAAAGTTAAAATTTATTCATAATATGTTCAAGGTGCAAAATGCTATTCATGATCAATTAAATCTCTGGAATGTTGTTGGTGTGTGATTTGACAATGAAATTGACTGATTGTCATTTTCGCTGAATTGTTGTACAACCTCTGACTTCAGATACTTTAGGACATACATGTTGTATGTAACGATGACTAAGTTTTTAAATGAAACGTTTATTGCAGTTTCTCCAAGTTTATTGTTTTGTTAGGAAATCTTTATTAAACACATGAGAATGTAAAGTGAGTTGTGTATTGTAATTAAAACACCATTTTACAACCCCATCTTGCTTTTTCAGTAAAGAAATATGAAAATGACTATTCGGGCAAGTTCAAATTTGGTTCGGGCAAGTATTTTTTTTCAGTACTTGCCCGAAGGGCAAGTTTGCTGAAAAGTTAATGTAGAGCCCTGGGGTTTGAACCAACGACCTCCCGATCCGCAAGCCGACGCTCTACCACCTCAGCTTTTGCAGGCCTGTATGACAGGGAGGAGGAACTCTGCGTTTATTAAGTGGAGAGTAACCAATCAAGCTCAACATGTATTTTGATAAAAATAAGATGTTTTGAGTCCTTCAAAAGTAATTTATTGGCAACATTAAACCCACCATCGAACAAATGGACAGTCATGGATGGACAGGGGTAAGGCTGGTATCTAGAAGTTTGCCTATTTGTAATACATGTAACAACATGTTTTGCCTATCCTGGGGAATTCTGGCATACTGTAATCGTTGCATTAACTTATACTTCAATTTCAGTAAAGTCGGTTTATAACACTTTCTAATTTGTTAAGACTGTAAAGATTAATAAATATATCTCTTTAAATGACCATTCCTTCTAAATCTATAAAAAGATTGATGCTGATTTCAGCTAAAAATAGATATGGACGTCAGAACTGAGTAGCCACATGAGGCTGTAACGTAATCTCAAATGTTAGTGATCACTTTTTTTTTTTTAAATTTATAAATAGCTTTCTGTAAAGCATGGCTCGGAAAAGAATACATTTTTGGAATGACAAGCAGGGTGTTATACTCTACTTTCCACACGGATGTAGGGCAATAATAAACAACATTTTGTGGGTTCTTTAAAGCAGGGTTCCCATAAATTTTTGCTGGTAAAATTCCAGACTTTTTCCAGAAATTTTCAAGTTTTATGGGTTAAATTCCAGGTTTATCCAGCCAAGTATATCCATACATTATTAAAATCTTTTCCTGGTGGTTTAATAATGTAATGCAATTTAAAACCAAGTATTTTGACTTCAAAGTCAGGCTTTGCAAATGAGTTGCATACTGAAGACTGGCTAGATCGCTGGAGTTAATGTCCACATCTGTTACTGACAGCGTATTTACATTAAATCACAGCGAAATGACGTCCATTTCGAGAGGGGGAAAAAAGACTTAGTGGACAACGTACCATGACAGAGCAGGTAGAGTACACAATATATCCGCCAGTGCTCGACTTCGCATCACAGCAGTCAATGGCAGAAAGTATAAGCTCTTTCTGAAGATGAGAACAACGCTTAATATCGGTGTCGTCCTTGTTGATCTTGACCTCAGGGTCCTTGGAGATGACCCCAGTTCCACTGCAGGGGGCATCAAGTAACACACGATCAAAGCCCTTCATTATCTGGAAGCAAAGATAGAACCTGGTAAGTATGTCAAACAACCCTTGAAAGTATAAAAAGAACCAGGTAAGCATATGAAAATACGCCATATAAAACATAGTTAATGTTTGAGAAAAAGCATCAAAATGTTTGTGGTTATTTGAGAAAAAGTATCAAACTTTTTATGTCTATCTTGTCAATATCCTGAGAAGATCCAGTACTGATGTAGTACTTATATGATGTCATGTATTATAAATACATTACAAACTCTAAATAACACATACTGTAGGTACAAGCAAGAGTATAAGGGTCGTTCCATGATTGGTTGGCCTGGTGTCAGGATTGTATTGTTTGTTTGTTTATCGGTTTTATCGTCCCACCAACAATATTTCAGTTATCTGGCGATAGTGTCCACCTGAAGCAGATATAGTGCTGCCTTCACTGTGTATAGCATGCTGTGAACACCTGGCATGATACCAAACCCATTCACATCATCCTAACGCCAGGCAAACCAGTCGTGGAACTACCCTTATATTTGATTTAGCATTAGCAAAGCGAGCTATACAACTACCATTTTTAACAACTTTGGTATGTTGTGGCCGGGATAGATAGAACCTGGGGCCCCCAATACCTGGTGCTAATTTTGTACCGATTGCGCTACCAGGTCCGGTAAGGATAATGTACTTTATACTGTTGGTGGCAAAAAAAAAAAAAAAAGAGTATAATTAACATGAAGAAATCTAAACTTCCTTAGTTTCTTACCTTACAGATATCTTTGCCATCATGTTCCGAGATGATGGTATTTGTGATGCCCATTCTATGTACATTTCCGACAATTGCTTTGGCCCTCTCTCGGTTGGCATCGTTAGCAAATAACATACCAGTGTTCTTCATCAAGGCAGCTGAGGAATAAACAAACCTTGCATCAAGTGCTATGGAAACAAACTTGATGGCAATATTCATATAGTTTTAAAGTCTTGTTTTTGAGATACATCGCAGCAATCAATTATCATCATTGTAGCGACATCCAGCTGTTCTGGCAGAGGAAGACCCGTGACAAATGTTATACCACTTGTGTACTGCAGGGCAGCTGGAAGATCTTCCCATAATACGCCTTTCACCCCGAACGATACTCGAACCCACGTTGTAGGAGGCTAAGCAGTACGAGATGTTGCAAATCGGCAACTCTATTATTATTAACAATTTTTCCACTTTTTAAACTTTTGAAAAACGCTTCAGACTGAAGCATGTGCATAAAATGGAATCTTACTGATAGAGATAAGCATTCATTAAAAAGCTTGAGCACGTTTAAAATAAATAAGCACATTAAAAATAAAATTATTATATTCCTTATGTAAAGTAAAGTATATGAAAACAATCCCACAAGGGAGATAACTAAATGTCTTTCATTTTAAACATGAGGAATAAGATTGCAGCAGCAGTGTCTACCTATATATGTGGTCTTCCCACCGGGTGCAGCACACATGTCGAGGATTCGCTCATTCTCCTGCGGTGCGAGGGCCATGACTGGGATAAAACTCGACCCTCCTTGTAACATATAATGGCCGGCCAGGTACTCTGGGGTGGCACCTGAAAAAGACAACAATAGCATTGAGTTAGAGGCACCCGCAGCCATGGAGCTGATTTCTTAGACTTTCAATGTGTGGGTTCGAGTACCAGGTCAAGGTGAAAATATTCATATGTGTAAGTTTTCCGATGACCAGTGGTGCTGATTGTTCTACCAAGATGTTATTTCTGGGGTCTATCTCCTCCTTAATAAGTATAATTGTGCTATCAGGGTTGTCACTAGAAACATTTTGAGCAGGCTCAATTGACTTTTGAGGAGACTAGGCTATGCGAGCGCCGAAGGTGCGAAGAGTTGCTAGGGGGGTCCAGGGGCATGCTCTTGACCATTTTTCTTTTTTTTTTTCAAATTTGAGGCGGCCCGATTTTCATTTGAGGCGGTCATATCGCCCGCCAGCCGCCTCCTAATGACAACCCTGGCCATGTGTTTCAAAAACAAAAATTATGGGCAAGGGTAACATGAGGGTCAATGCAGGTTTTCTTTTTCAGGGTAATATTTGTTTTTTACTTCTATTATTTATCATTCAAACAATTTCATACAATATTCTAATTTTAATTATGCATTACTGAGTTAGATTTTTTGGGCTCTTAAGGAATATAATGAGTAACATTGTGACTAAAGTGCAATTTCTTGTGCTAATTAATGTTTTCAAATATTTTCCAGACTAAAATTTTGAGTTGTTTTCTTTTTACAAGATCAACACCTATAATTGATATTGCATTTATCATGGATTAGACAGGTAACATGGAAAGAAATATGAGCAGCCAGTCAAGGGCTCAAACACAGGACCTTTGGCTAAGGCGAATGTTCTACCAAATGAGCTAACCGGAACGCTTACACATTCTCTTCCTATAATCAGGCTATAGAGGGCTTTATGCTGGTTCATTTTGATAAATGTGTCAATTGCGATGATAAAGAACAGTTTCATATAAGTGTTTTATCTGCAACCAATCATTTGTTTCAAGTGGTATTGTCAACATTCCATGGATGAATAAAGCAGATAAATACAAAGTAGTGTGAAAATCTGGAAAATAAAGTTCGATATTGCAGAAAAGTAAAAACACATGTAGGCATCCTACACCTACCAATGGGCACCTGTGTGTCGTACACAACCAGGCCGACCTTGGACCACTTCCCGATCGGGTCAAGATTCACACCTCTGTTGATCAGCGCCTGGGCCAGATCTCTACGGCGCGTCTTCAGAGTGTTGGCACGAATAGTGATGGGTCGCGGAACCTCATTGGCTTCCAGAAAGTCAACAATCTGAAACAGTGTTTATTTTAGCAAATAAAAAAATAATCTAATAATAAAATAAATAAAAAATCAATCATAATAATTGACACGGTGTCCTGTAACATACAATTTATAAAATTCTCTGGCTTTGACTCTGATCAATATCGCCCCGCACTGGTTCAAGAAACTAACTTTCAAACTCAACATAAGCAACCTAATCAATGAACATCGACTTTCATTGGTTTGAAAAACTATCTTTCAAACTCAGCCTTTTTCCTCTATTTGTAGGCTTGACCCATAATGGAGTCCTTATTAGACAAATGCTTTATAAAGAAACCCTTTTAAACCGAAAAAAAAACCCATAACAAATGAACGTTATACTTACACATGTCTCTGTACCGAACTATAGGATCTTTATGAACAACCCCTTATATTACATGATCTTTATAAATGACCTCTTTACTACATGATTTTTATGAACGGCCCCCTATATACCTATTCTATATTATCTTTATGAGCAAAACCTTTATAACATGATTTTCATGACTGACATCTGTATTACATAATCTTTATGAGAGACCCTTAGATTACATTATATTAATGCAGGTGACATCTATCTATATTAACAAAACCCTACACTACATGATTTTTATGAATGACCCCCAATCCAACATGATCTTTATGAACAACCCTTAGACTACATTATCTTTATGTAGGTGACACCTATCTTTTTCAACAAAACCCTACACTACATGATTATTATGAATGACCCCCCCACACACACACACACACACCCCAATACTACATGATCTTTAAGAAACACCTGCTGTAAATGATCTTAATGAAACACGATCTTTAGGAACAATAATTATACATTATTTTTAAGAAACTTGCATATACAACATGTATGACCCCCAACTCTCTTAAAAAAAAATAAAAAATAAATAAAAAGAAACTTGTAGCTGTACCTCCTTATTGAAGATCTTCATTAGCGCTTCCATCAGGTAGTCATTGTAGCTGTAGTACAAACACAGGTCCTTCTTCAGTTGGACCAGGTACTCCTGTCTAGACCTAGAGTAACACAGGTAAATATTCTTCATCATATTTACATTATTATAACGGGGGTGCCTGTGGCGAAGTGGTAGAGTTGCTGACTCTTAACTCCTCTGACTGCTTAGCTTCTCACTGCGTGGGTTCGAGTCTCATTCAGGGCGAAGGACTTAATGTGGGAAGGTCTTGCAGCTGACCTGCGGTGCACCGGTGGTTCTACCCAGACATTTGTTTGGAGTCTTCCTCCACCAAAATAGCTGGACATCGCTATAATGATCATTTATTTGTCGCTGTGATGCATCTCAAAATCAAAACAAAACATTACTATACATTCTAGGAAAGTATGTAAATTATTTACAGTTTTATTCACCACATTCACTGTTGATATTTTACACGCCAGGGTCTAATGTAAACTGTTTATAGTTTTCAAAATATAACATTTATGGAGAAAAAGCTCAAGATTTATATGGAGTCAACAACAAGAACAGGGATGCATGGAAAGTGGCCATCATTGAAAACAATATATGTCCATAGACATTGGGAATGCAGTCTTAATGTCAAACTGCAGGAACTGACAATCTTATAGTCCAGTTTAAAGAGCAGCCGTGGCATAGTGATAGGGATGGGATGGGATTCGCCGTCATTTTTGCCAAAACTGTGCAGCGACATTTCTATCATTATAGCATAGGGGCACTTATGAGGTGCCCAGGGACGGAAA
This sequence comes from Sinonovacula constricta, assembly GCA_007844125.1. Taxonomy (NCBI): domain Eukaryota; kingdom Metazoa; phylum Mollusca; class Bivalvia; order Cardiida; family Solecurtidae; genus Sinonovacula; species Sinonovacula constricta. The sequence goes on from CM017566.1 coordinate 48,593,238, forward strand.
CACGGTCGGTCCATTATACTGACACCGATGAGTCAGGCTTAATGCTGTCCCCGTAGCACCGTTAGGAGGGAAGCTACTACTACCAACTTTAAAGTCTTTGGTTTGACCCAGGCGGGGTTTGAACCCACGACCTCCCTATCCGCCGACACTCTACCATCTGAGCTATTGCTGGCAGAGTGATAGAGTTGCCAACCTGTAACTGCTTAGCCTCCCAGCGCTTCGGTTAAAATCCTGTTTGAGATGACCTGCAGTGGGCCTGTGGTTCTACCGAGACACAATTTCCAAATTAACTTGACAGCGCTATAATGATCATAATCGGTTGCTGTGATGTATTGAAAAAACAAATCAATCTAGTTTTATTTCAAGGGGGAGTAAGTATCTCTAACAGCTTATAGTCAGATGTAAACAACAATCGTATAAATTGATAACTTACACATTTAATCTAGCCTTTAGAATATTTCATCAAAATACCACAAAAAAGGCAGAAAATACCATCAAGTGTAATGAATATGAAAATTATCGCAGATAAGTCTCAAGCCTGTCTTCCAAATGACCTGCGCTGCGCGCTATTAGGTCCCCCAAAGATATTAGTCTCGAGCCTTCCTCGAAAAGAATTTTAGCAGACCAAACCATAGTTACCATTATTGTGTATACATTTGTTTAATTTATCAGTAAAATCCTCTTCAAGTGACGAGTTAAGGCCTAATAAAACAAGCAGTGAGAGAAGGCCACCAAATGTATCGAATACTTACTTGCCCTCCTCTCTCCTGTTGGAGAAGTCTCCCAACACCTGCATGACGTCTTTAATCCGCTGCTGAATCATAGTTAGGTCTGAACCCTGGGACTGTACGCATAGTTAAGGGAAACTCAGGAATAAATTCATGCCAATGTGCCAAAAAATTACCACATTTTACTTAAGGGTCATTCAGCATTGTAGAAGTTATTTAGTCATTGAAAGTTAAGATAAAACACAGGGTCCAAATTTAAATATATTAGCAAAGCTACAGATATGAAGGGTTTAGCTCCTGTTTACTACTTTATTTCTTCTCCAAACCCTTTATACCTGGTACTCATTAGAAACGTCTCGATATGACAATTCCAATGAGTACCCACACTATAAGGTTTGGTTGAGAATTAAGGGATATAGGGAGTCATTCTAAATCCTATAGCTCTCCTCCAAACCTTTTACACCTTGTACACATTAGAATCACCTCGATGTGATAATTTCAATGAGTACCATCAATACAAGGTTTTATTGAGAACTATGGGATATATTGCAATATAAAATAAGATTTACGCCGCTTATCTAGAGCTCTCATTTGTCGACAATATTTTTTTTTATAGTTCAACATGATGTGTGAGCAACAGGCTCACAAATACCTACATACTGCTCCACGTTTGAAAATCATACCCATATAAAAAGGTGCGAGATATTATTAAAAGGGAAAATAACTCCTGTATTTTTTATCTGATGGCAGGTGCCTAGGTTCTCATGATACTAAGATATCTGTGAAGTTTCATCAAAACTGATGCAAAACTGTAGCAGCACAGTTAATATTGTGTCCACAGACTAACAGGTGGGAAACCATTTTCTAGAATACAAGATACCCCAACCCCAACATTGTTGTTGGGAATATAATTGTGATAAAGTTGACTCTACCAGGAAAAAGACTGATTATTTAAAATGTAAAAACATCTTGTGAAGAAATGTTTTATTTATTCTGAGGCCAAGTTACTGATCGGAGCTTGATAAGAAACTTTCATATGTTAACTTTAAATTGAAGTTTTGTGCCAAACATTTGTCTTTAAAAGCGACTTTTCACAGATAAATGACTGGGATGAACTTAAAACCTACTTTTTAAGAGATTGAAACACTGATTGTATTAACCAAATGCATTTTGCCATAATAAATTGTTATTGAAAAAGGATATCTTCCATGTCAACTTCCTGTCCACTTGGCAAGGTATACTTCTCACTCTGTGCTATGTTGGTCTGGAGTTCCTCTTCAGCCAGCTGACTGTTGGAAACAAAACAGGAAACGAAATTGAGATACGCCCCAGAACATGCAATTACCTTAAATATAAAATTTGCGTTAAGGGTTGCAATGCGGCAAGACTTCAAATGTATGGCTATAAGATGGTTTGATTATTGATTTTTATGTCCCTCCAACAGTATTTCAGTTCTCTGGAGATAGTGTCCACTTGAAGCAGGTATAGTGCTGCCTTTACTGTGTATACCATGTCGTGAACACCTGGCATGATATCAAACCCAGTCACATTATCCTGACACTGGGCCAACCAGTCGTGGAACTACCCTTATATTTACTTCAGTGTTAGCAAGGAAGCTAGACCACTACCATTTTTAATGACTTGGGTGAAGTATTTAATCGACTTTAAGCAAAAGATCCCTCATTCAATAGAAATAAGAGCATATACGTTTAATGCTCAAATTAATTAGTAATAATAACTTATTAACAGATACAGCAATGAGAATAAATCAAAGGGCCATAACTCATCAAATAAACTCACTCATCTTGTTTTTGCTTTTTCCTCAATTTCTTTGCAGCTTTCTCAATGGGCAGCATCTGCAATTAAAATAATAAAAAAATAAATTAGCCAGTTTGATTTTTTAAAAATTGAAAACGTTCATTGATAATCTGACTTAGCTGACGGTGTAGGTTGCATGGCCAATTATTTAATTATGGCAAAGATAATATATTTATGGCAGGAAATTGAAAAAAACAAAACTTAAGGTTTATTTGCATTTTTTTTTATGTATTTTGGGTTTTACGGCTCATTAACATTTGATATGTGATTCCGCGCCAAATGCATTGAAGTTTAATAATATAGACTTTAATCATGTTAAAATTAAAATACGTGAGCAGAAATATATAAATCTATCATGAAAAAATAATGTTAATTATAATTGAAAAAAAGGTTAACAAATTGAACAGTTTAAAATGTATAACATTAGTATAATAAACAGTTTATAAATTAGTAATTAGGCTTCATAATAGGACTAACTTAAGGCTTTGTAAAAGCTTATTAATAACAATATAAATTAAAATGAATAGTCCACATAAACAATGTATAAGTAAGATTCTAGAAAAAAAATGGCGAAGGTATTGTTTCAATAGTTCACAAGTCCAAACCCCTGAAATAAGTCCTCTTTTTGTAAGACAATTAAAATAACGGGGCGTCCATGGCATAGTGGTAGAGTTGCCGACTTTGAACCCCTCTGACGGCTGAGCCTCCCACCGCGTGGGTTTGAGCCCTGGTAGGGGCAACGGACTTAACATGAGAAGGTCTTCCAATTGGCCTGCGGTGCGCCAGTGGTTCTTCCCAGTCATTTGTTCGGGGTCTTTTTCTACCAGAACAGCTGGATGTTGCTTTAATGATCCTAAATGGTCGCTGTGATGTATTTCAAAAACAAAACAATAATATAACAAGTCTAACTCCACTTACTGGCTCTCCATCACTTCCTTCCTCTTCATCATCATCTTCATCTAAGCTTACATCACTATCATCATCCTCTCCCTCAAAGTCATCTGGCAATACAGCATCACTATCTTCCTCATCTTCGTCTTCATCTTGGTCAGCCTCCTCCTCCTCTTCATCCTCCTCATCATCGTCTTCCTCATCACTTTCCTTAAAAAGTATTAAAATACATCCACCTTTATATTCTGGATAGCTGTTGAGTTGAAATGAGTAACACAAATTTTCTGTTTTACTTTAAACACAAAGTAACATTTGGTGTTTTAAATATTGCACCCCTATATCTAGGCAAAGTGTCATAGTCCTGCGGGTATAAGAGTACTTACAAAAACCTTCTCTCTCGAATATATTAATTTAAATACAGATTATCAATATAAGCATGCTGTCAGTTCAAAGATTAAAATACTAAGAATTGTATAAACAGCAGAACTGCATGCACTTTGCTTCTGATACTTCAAATTTGTTAAATGAAAAAAAGAGAGCATTATATGCCAGTACTGAAACATCAACAGAAACATTCAAATGACATTTTTCTAAAAAACGTAACTAAAGATCGAGATAAAAATAAAGATTTAATAATTTACGAAACTTCCCTTATTATAATGATATTACACATTAAATGTTTGTTAATCTTTATGCCAGTAGAAACTTAAACAATGAAAAAATATGGATTGGTACCAAAAGTTGCTTCTTGTCTTTAGTTGCAGGTTTTAACCAGGCCTTATTTTCATCAGTAAAACCTGTCACTTCCTCTTCACTGCTTGATTCATCCTCCTCTTCTTCTTCCTCTGTCAACACAAAAGTATTAATATAATTTAATGCTCATTATTACTAAGTGATAAGAACATATATAATTTAATGGTCATTATTTCTTAGTGATAAGAACATATATAATTTAATGGTCATTATTACTTAGTGATAAGAACATATATATAATTTAATGCTCATTATTACTTAGTGATAAGAACATATATAACTTAATGGTCATTATTACTTAGTGATAAGAACATATATAACTTAATGGTCATTATTACTTAGTGACAAGAACATATATAATTTAATGTTCAAATTACCCAGGATGACAGTTGAATGCCAAAATTACTTAATAATAATAACTTACACAGTTTAATGCTTTTTATTACTTATAAAATGAACAATCATTTAGTTAACAAATTTTAGCAGATATTGTTTTACTAAAGATACTGAAATGAGACTTAATCAAAGGGCAATAACTAATGTAAAATTAAGTGGGAATGAAGTGCCAAAGATATGCACAAGTAAATCAGATCAACAGTAAGAGAGAAATATCGCAGAATAATTCTCGTCTCCAGACAGATGAACAGATAGGTTCCAATATAGCCTTCATCTACTTTATAAGCCAAGGAAAAACAAGATATAAGTAATGTTTCATTTTAGCATTTGAGATGAAGATATTTTTAGAGTAAACGCTATTGGACTTCAAACAGGGGATGCTTTTTTAAAGTGGATTTTTTTTGCCAAAAAAAGAGAAGGATACGCAATAACATTGTCAGTTTAACATTTACCTTGCAGAATTATTAGTACATTATGAAGCAACAAATGGCAAGAGGACACTATGAGGTAGAGGTAGTTACCGACTTGTAAACTTTTCAGACTGCTTAGACTCTCATAGCATGGGTTCAAGTCCTGTTTGGGTCAAAGGACTTAATGTGGGAAGGTATTCCAGCTGACCTTGGTTCTACCAAGACAATTTTTTGAGGTTGTTGCCATAATGACCATAACTGAACACTTTGATATATTTAAAAAAACAAATAATTGATCGTTTGATGTCTAATTTTCATACTTAAAGGGATAATGTTAAATAATTTTCTTATTAAATTGATAATTTGGTACCTTCTGATTCAGATGCAAAGTCACTATCCTCTGAGTCCTGTATTTTCCTTTTCTTGTTGTTCACCTCGGCTTTGGGGATGAGCTTCTGTTGTTTTTTACCAGGCTTGTTCTGTTTCTCCTTAAGTTTTTGCAGTTTATATTCCTTAATCTGCTCTTGTTTTTCCAGTCGTTTTTTTAACCTTGAGTGATGAAGTAATTAAAATGACAGCTATTTAAAATAAAAGGTAAATCTATATTATTTCGATATTTTTCTTTACTTTACTTGTTTCTGACATTTTGGTATCTAGGATGGACTTAAATTTCAACATCAGACACCATCTTAATTTGATTAGATTAATTACCCTTAGAACACGCTAAGAGCTTTCATGTTCTCTTTCACTCTCCCTCCCTCACCCTCCCTCTCTCTCTTAATTTAAAAAAAAAGAGTGATTAAATGATTGTGACTACAAGAAAGTCTCATTAGCAGTACTATATAAAATACCAGTTTCTGTTTAGAATCTAAAAGTAAACTGTCAAATCGATTGTTTTCCATGCAGGATGTGTTAATATGAGATCCGGTTCCTTGAAAAATTGGGTAGTCAAAGATAAAAAAAGATTTTGCTCAGGGAAAAATCTATGTCCCAGAAAACTTACCTAAGCATAATGATGATGTTATTGAAGATTTAAGAACTAATGAAATGAAACTGACCTAAAGTTTTACTACAACCAAGCATTTGTTTTAAAGAATGTATGTCTTTGTGAAAAACTGATGAAGCAAAACTGATAATACAGACCAAAAATGTCATGTTTGACTAATGTAATTATATATAATATTTACCTCTTTTTCTGATTACTACTCAGAGCTTTAGGTTTGTCACTTTCTTCTTTTAAAGCTGAAATGAGAACATACCAACAATCAAAAGGTATGGGCTGTGCCTGTGCAGAATATTTAAAAGTTTTATATATCACCAAAAGTTAGAAAATAAGTTCCAGAATTGATTTTAAAGGTGGTCTCTGAAAGATTGGACCATGTTCTTTCATTAAAACAACCAAATAAATCATTATTGCATGAAAAGATCGGGCAAAATCTTGTTTACTGATGTACACTTTGTACAACAAGGTTGGACACTACATCCTGGAATGCTAAGACCAGCTGTATACACACTGTCTCCAAAGAAAACATAAAATGATTAAATATGCAATAAAAATCATAGCCTAGTTGGGCTAAGGTATATACTGCGATCAACTGGTAACTCTATTTACACCATAAAAAGATGTAAAATTGCTATAACAATCAAGAAACCAGTTTTGTACTCTTATACTTCCAGCCAGACCTTCTCATATAATTCTGTCCTCAGGGCAATCACACCTCAGTAGTATCTAGTGGAGGATATGTACAGAATTGCAACTTTCTGCTCATTGATTAATACTATAATTTTCATGTTTCATTATATATACAATGGTTACTGCATTTAATTGAGAGACAAAACCCTCATCTCTGCTGTTAGGTAGATACAATAGTCTCTCAGTCATAGGCATTTACATTTGTTTAGTCATGGGACTTACTGATACTTATTCGAGAGATAAGCCTCACATTTCTAAAGTCTACCAATTTGACTTATTCCAGTTGCACCATTTGTCTGTTGCAATTTCTCAAAATGGCTTAAATGCAGTTTTCGTATTCTCCATATTGTTATATTTTTCTTGAAAACACTGTAATAAAAATTAAGTCTGCATAAAACAAGTGATTTATTTCTTTTATAAATTGTCAGCGTGGATAACACTTTTACATAAATGGTCATAATCAGAAAATTGGTAGAACTATGCCATGACTAATAATATTTTCTGTAACAAAACATTAAAAACCTGGTTATAGATTTATACTGAAACCTCCACAGAAGCCACCAAGAAACACACAATTTACTTGGGGAACATGAACTTAACCCTCCTAGTGACCAAGCGAACACATCATACCATGCCTAGCTATGCCCCTGAAGACAAATGACTGAAGAGTGACAAGTTCTGTGCTTCTTGTGCACATGGTTGGGTGAAGTCTTGAAAAAAGAAGTTGTTTTGCTCAACATGTTCAGCTAGCACACATGATCATGTGTCAAACATATTTGGGTACTCATCTGATCCTAGATATCAACCCTCTGCCGACTGTCAAAATGTTTACAACGACATCAGACTATCTATAATCCAAAATATTATGCTTCAAAAACTTCAAAAAAGTCTCGGCCAACTACAAATTACTATCAATAAGCCATGTATTTTCGTTTGATACCTTTTGGAAAAGTAGGAGGTTGTTGCTTTTTTGCTTTCTTTCCCTTTCCTGATTTCTTCACTTCAAGTAAATCTCGTTTTCTCCCCATGATCGCGAATGTTGAGGGATTTAAGTCAGAATTGTTACTCCACGTGCAGTTGTTTTTAACCGGAAGTTAGGATTGCAATACATCCAAGTATATCTACCGGGATTCGTTGGATTAGTTTTCGGTGATACACTAAAAGCCAGTACTTCTTCCGTACTATCTCGGTACAGCTCCTGTACTTCTCGGGGGTTAGTTAGTGACTAAATGATTTATTGCAATCGACGGGTATTTTTATTTTCACTACGAAAAATTTGTATAACTGTTAAATTGATTTAGTGACTTTTCCGTATCTTAGCTTATTTGGTAGGGGCCAAATTGTGCACTATTGTATTCACAACAAATTATCAGATAATTATCTGGTAGATCTAATATTTGGTGGAGGGTTTTGTACAGAATTGCAACTTGTTGCGTGTCATTTACCGCCTTATTTTTCATGTTTCGTTAGATATAAAATGCTTTCTGCATTTAATTGACAAACAAAACATATATCTCTGTTGTTAGGAAATCGCTACGCCATGCACTTCGACATTCACTGAAAGTTCTGACATAAATACGAGAGGCAATTCTTTACAAAATTATCCTTGGTTTACTTATTGCCTAAACGAGTAGTACCTTTTCTGTAACTCCGCTTATTTGGCCCAAAGGTGAATGACTTAAACCGCCAAAATTGCACTTGATACACGTACAATCTCAAACTCCCCGCAGTGATTACTTCCCTTGACAGTACATTATATCACTGCCACCAGAAAGTTTTTCGCCCAAATACAGGCCGATAGTGTTGTTTTTTTTATTTTTATTTTTTTCTGGACATATCTCCTCAAAATATAGTATATTTCCTTTAAAAATATTAATTTATCATATTAAAAATAAAAAGTAACTTAAAGTATGAAAAAATATGAAATTATGAAAGTCAAATTTTACAATCTCCCATGCAGAGTTGTCGTTCGTTCCTCTCTCAGACACCTCTGCAATGGGCTCACGTCAAGATTTTTGACGGAAATTTTAAAGTGTTATTTTAAGTATATTTTTAAATTAAAATAATACTTCTACATAAAATGAATAAACATCTACTAAAAAAGACATATATTGAAGTAAATAATTAAAGATATTTAATTAATTCCAGCGCACTATTTTTGAAAGAATAACATAGTGATATTAATGCGCATTTGTAAATAAACATGGACGTGATCCACGAGGCAGTTTTGAAAGTCACGTGGATCGAAAGTAGTCCCGACATAAAGTGAGCCAATAACAGAGGTGAATGTATGAGCCGATGGTAGAGAGTGCAAATTTTAAAGTTTATGGAGGCCGCCATGTTTACTTCACGTGATACTCTATCGTCACGTGATCCTTGCTGGGGGCAGAGATTTAAGCGGTACAATCTACTACTCTCCACCTAGCGGTTACTTTATTACGAACAAGGGAAATCAATTTCCTGAACAGTTGCGCACGTGCGCATTTTGTCCAGTCCCTAAATATCCAACACGGTAAAAGATTTCCAAAAACGGACGCCGGATTCTTGTTCTGCACCCCAAATAACCCCTTGGTACATAGTTTTGGCTAAGGTTTGGAGGAGAGTGGATTTTACCCAAAATCGGCCCAAAAGACCGACGTTTTAATCAGCGATTTTGTCATTTTTCGACGAATTTCTTTTTAGACATATGGCTCAATTTTTGTTCCTAGGCTAAACCAGGCCTGCTGAACAGGAGTCCGGTGTTAATTTTATCTATCTCTTAGCGTGTCGGTGTACAGGCCGCTTTTCAATCGGAACTGGCTGCTTTTCTGAACAGGTGCGCACGTGCGCATTTTGTCTGACCCCTGGATCTCCAAAACGGTAAGAGATTCCCCAAAACGGACGCCGGATTCTTGCTATGCCAGCGGTACATCGATGAGATGTAAGACACCCAGGTTGAGCTGTATGCCAGGGCAATGGGCGAAGGGCTGTATGCTGGGGCAATGGGCGAAGGGCTGTATGCTGGGGCAATGGGCGATGCACTGTATGCCGGGGCAATGGGCGATGGGTTGTGTGCCGGGGCAATGGGCGGTGCACTGTATGCCGGGGCAATGGGCGATGGGTTGTGTGCCGGGGCAATGGGCGGTGCACTGTATGCCGGGACAATGGGCGAAGGGCTGTATGCTAGGGCAATGGGCGAAGGGCTGTATGCTGGGGCAATGGGCGATGCACTGTATGCCGGGGCAATGGGCGAAGGGCTGTATGCTGGGGCAATGGGCGATGCACTGTATGCCGGGGCAATGGGCGATGGGTTGTGTGCCGGGGCAATTGGCGGTGCACTGTATGCCGGGGCAATGGGCGATGGGTTGTGTGCCGGGGCAATGGGCGGTGCACTGTATGCCGGGGCAATGGGCGATGGGTTGTGTGCCGGGGCAATGGGCGGTGCACTGTATGCCGGGGCAATGGGCGATGCACTGTATGCCGAGGCAATGGGCGGTGCGCTGTATGCCGGGGCAATGGACGATGGGTTGTGTGCCGGGGCAATGGGCGGTGCGCTGTATGCCGGGCAATGAGCGATGGGTTGTGTGCCGGGGCAATGGGCGGTGCGCTGTATGCCGGGGCAATGGGCGATGGGTTGTGTGCTGGGAGTAATGGGCGGTGCACTGTATGCCGGGACAATGGGCGATGGGTTGTGTGCCGGGACAATGGGCGGTGCGCTGTATGCCGGGGCAATGGGCGATGGGTTGTGTGCCGGGGCAATGGGCGGTGCGCTGTATGCCGGGGCAATGGGCGATGGGCTGTGTGCCGGGGCAATGGGCGATTCACTGTATGCCGTGGCAATGGGCGATGGGTTGTGTGCCAGGGCAATGGGCGATGGGCTGTATGCCGGGGCAATGGGCGATGCGCTGTATGCCGGGACAATGGGCGATGGGTTGTATGCCGGGGCAATGGACGATCAGTTCATGTTAAGGACGATAGTGCGCGTCCAGCACTACCTGCAGAGGGAGGGTAATGAGCGCATTGACTGGCCAGCTTGACCACCCGAACTAAATCCAATTGAACACATGTGGAATGAGCTGCGGGTACGGATAACAGCTCGCTAGGTGTAAAAAACTAGCATCCAAAAGCTTGGTCCATTTTGGTTCAAGAATGTGCCGCCATCTCCGCTAGCTCTGTCAGAAACCTCATAAGGAGCATAAGAAAGCGTTGTCAAGCAGTTGCCGTTAGCAATGGGACACACCCGCGATAATGAACCTAAATTTGTAGACAATGATTGTGGTTGTGAAAACTTTGGAAAACGAGTTGCGTGTAAAAAAAATAATAATAAATAATAATAATAATAATAATAATAATAATAATAATAATAATAATAATGGGTATAGGGGGCTCCCCATTTTCTCTGTCAAAAAGCTAATGCAAAATTAGTAAAAATGTCAAATTAATCTTTCAATCTAATTTATTAAACAATAAATTTACACTAAAATCATTTGTACGACGTTAATCAAATCATCGCCGAAAATATTCGCAATAAAATATTTAGTGCTTACCAAAAGTTGATTAGTATATATTAACATAGCGAATGCTATTTTTTGTTGGTTTGTGTGTGTGTGTGAGTGTTTGTTTTGTGTAAGCACAAGCGAAACATAATCTTACAATGTTGTTGAACTAGACAACGAATGGTACAGACAATATTGCAGAACCAGACGGAAAAAGGAAGAGCTTATATAGTAATTTGTAACACACAAAAACCTAATATATATTTTATTTGGCAAATCAAATCATTTATTTAAAAATATACACAAAAACGCAGTTAATATACATAGCTGGATACTAAATGCTACCCATACACACAGTACCGAGACTCGCCATTCACACTAACACCAACCACCCCAACCCCACCTTCTAACACTAGCACTAGTATTCGTTGCATTCAACTGACTCAAAAGCATACATAATGCAAACAAAAAGTGGTAGTGTTAACATTATGATATTTTTTTATTCGAAATTTTAATTGGAACCAACTTTTATTATACAAATTAAATATTAGACCGAAATCAATAACTAAGACCCGTTTCTTACACTTGACTCTCGTAAAGTCTCGTAACGAAATGCGAGAGTTGGTTGCCTCGGATTTTATGTCAACAGTAGCATCTTCGAAAAGCAGCCGCCTTCTTTTTGCTGTTAATTTGGATGTAAAAGACAAGTATGTGAATGACAACTTGTTCAGAAATAATTGAAATGCAAATTTTATCAACGTTACTTGTTATTTTATTAATTAAATTCATGATTTCGAAGAACGAGCACCTTGCAGCGTCGTTTATTTGGATAAATTGTCAAGATTTGTTTGCTACTATCCTGACTATTGGTCTTGTAATTATCCTCCTCTTGAAGAAGCATGAAACGTATTTTGTGTTATGTATTTAAACCAGGCCTTTAAACTGTCTTAAATCAATTTATCTTCAAGATTGTGTCATTGTCCTTTTAAGTTGTCGCCTGATTATAGCAAATACATCCACATAATTTTAGTCATCTTTCTTCAGATATTGTGTCTGATCCCTTTCTGGAGCATTATTAGGCAAGAAATCAGTAAAAGTCTCATCAGTATCATTATTGTTTACATCAGGTTCCTTGTCACTAACTTTGCCAATATGTGCTGTAAGCATTTGCTATATGTCATTTAACTTCAGGCAACTTTTATTTTTCGGAGGCATCACAAAAATATCTTACTGACTGTTTATAAACGGAGAACAACACATGTTTATTATGACACATTTAATAGGCCTGTTTTTATTGGGTAAGCAGTCGGAATTGAACCAATCGGTGGATAATTTACAAATGTGTCTGATGCACAGCACGGTTTTGGGGCCGGCCGCAATAGCTCAATTGGTAGAGCATCTGCTTGCGGATCGGGAGGTCGCAGGTTCAGACCCGAACGGGTCAAACTAAAGACTTTAAAGTTGGTTGTAGTGGCTTCCCTCCTAATGCTCAGGGCTAAGGGGACAGCATTACGCCTGACTCATCGGTGTCAATATTATGGACCGGCCAGGTTCAGTCCCTGGGCACCTCATAAGTGCGCTTGTGCTATAATGTTAGAAATGTTGCTGCATAGTATCGACAAAAATGATGACAAATCCCCCAAAAAATGATGTACGGTTTTGGCTGGGTTTTTCTGTTAGTTTCACCCTTGATATGAGGAATTCTGGTTCACATTATCACCTTAAAATAGCCAACAAAGGAACTGAAATATCATGATGAGTGACAATTATGGAATATGTGGATCTTTAAAATCAGCTAAAAATCTTCCATAGAGCCCAACTTTATACATAAATTTTTTTTTGATATATATTGATTCGAAAAACTCACTATCAATAACGTAATGTAAGTTAGTGAGTGAATGTGTAAGTTAGTGAGTAGTTTAGTAAGAATGTTAGTGAAGTTATGTGAGTGAGTGAGAAAATTAGTGAGCAATGCCAGTGAGGGTATGAGTGAGTGAGCAAGTTACTGAGTAAGAATGTGCCTGTGTGGATAAGTTAGTGAGTGAGTTAGTAAAAAAGTGATTCCTGCCATGCATACAAGGTGTTTATCTTAGCCCACTGTATTGCTATGTTGTGTAAAATCTGAATTAATGTTCTATATATGGATACATTTAGATCTAGGAAGTTGCATACCAAATATATGCATGCATTTTATCATACATAATTTTGTTAAAATTATTTAAATTATTGTTATTGATTCTCTTTCAGAAATCTTTAAAACTACATTACACCCATGCATAATAGATAAGACAAAATGGAAGGCATAAGTCAAGAATACAGTATGCCCCTGTTAGAAGGGGACGACTTCTTCAAAAACCTTGATGGTATTGACAATGACTTTGTGCTGGAGGCAGAGATTCAGGACTTTGATGAAGATGGAGATTTGGATCTTGCTTCTGAACAAGAGGATGATGATGAAACTTACATTGAGTATGTTTTTCTTTCCTATTTATTGTCTTTTCACCTCTTTTAGAAACCCAATTTATAAGATCTATCATGTACGGTTACTGGCATAAACATAGTGTTTTTTAACAAAAACATATGGATCTATCCTCATTTTCTTTCTGTCAGCATAAGCTGCAAAGCTGCATTTCTCAATCAACCTGCTAAGTTTATATCTGTTTACCTTTTATTTATTTATCTTATTTTGGGCTGCGCCCGGGTCTGAGCGGTTAGTGACGCTGACATGAACTCTTCCACCCTTAAACTTTGCTATTCTGGTTGTAATATTATTGAATCATATGAATACAGCAATTATGTAATAAAAGCTGTTATATGATAGTACTAAAGCTATGCAGTTTTGACCGTTAATTTTTAGAATAAACAAACGTAAAAGAAACATGAAGTTTTAGTCTATTTAAGTCTTCAGCCCCTCACTGTGTGGGTTTGAGTTCTGGTTGGGGTTATAACTTTTATGTGGGGAGGTTTTCCAGCTAACCTGCGGTGCGCCGGTGGTTCTACCCAGATATAAGTCTGGGGTCTTCCTCCACCAATAATTAGCTGGTTGTCGCAAATATGACCCTAATTGTGTCAGTGCGATGTAACAAAAAACAAACAAAACAACTGTAACGACCGCAGGGGTAGAAATATAAGCGCTTCAAATCAGCCTCGCTGCTGGGTTAACTCTTTAGCGACACGGTTTCAGCGGCTTCCCGAGTTGCGCGGTTAAGCAACGGTTACCCTGGTCGGTGTACGGATGGGTGACCGTTGGGGAGCGCCGGCCTGCGTTACATTGGTGGCAGCGGTGGGATAGTCAACTGCCGGACTGGAGTTGCGTGCCCACGGAACTTCCCAGGCCAAGTCTTGGGACGAGACTTCTCGGAGGGGGGAGTAATGTAACGACCGCAAGGGTAGAAATATAAGCGCTTCAAACCAGCCTCGCTGCTAGGTTAACTCTTTAGCGACGCGGTTTCAGCGGCTTCCCGATTTGCGCGGTTAAGCAACGGTTACCGTGGTCAGTGTACGGATGGGTGACCATTGGGGAGCGCCGGCCTGCGTCACATTGGTGGCAGCGGTGGGATAGTCAACTGCCAGACTGGAGTTGCGTGCCCACGGAACTTCCCAGGCCAAGTCTCGGGACGAGACTTCTCGGAGGGGGAGTAATGTAACGACCGCAGGGGTAGAAATATAAGCGCTTCAAACCAGCCTCGCTGCTGGGTTAACTCTTTAGCGACGCGGTTTCAGCGGCTTCCCGAGTTGCGCTGTTAAGCAAAGGTTACCGTGGCTGGTGTACGGATGGGTGACCGTTGGGGAGCGCCGGCCTGCGTTACACAACATTACCTTATTTTGTCGCTTTTCTTTAAAAATGTAGATTTCTGTGTATTGCTCTGACAGATCTCCTGAGTATCCAGATACACCTGACGAGAAGTTGTCCCGACAGGAGCAGCTACGTATGATGCATCTGAGAAGTCATTTGAACCTGCTGACAGACAAAGTGAAACAGCATCAGTACCTTACTGATAAAACAAGGTCATTGTTACTATATCTTATAGAATATGAATAAGCTGGCTGTCAACTATTTCTATATTCCTCTGTTTCCCCTATATTTTGGATCTAAATCATATATTCTGAAAAACCTCACTATTTTCCTATATTTTTAAAAATATTCCCATATTTCTGGTTTCACACTTTTCGAATGGTCCATTGTTTGGTTAACGTCTGTTACAAATTAGAGCATTGGGCTAATCAAAGCAACTTCTAAGCAAGTGTCTTTCCTTTATACCTATAAACAAAACAATTTTAAACTATGAATACAATTCGTATTTTCTTTTAAGATCTGAAGCATTCATTCTTTTCCTTGATAAATCATAGCCTGCTCATTGTTTCAATTTTCAATTTTCTTGTATGGTTTATAATACCGAGTTTTCTTTTCTGTTCCTGTAGAGATGAGCTGAAGCAGTGCCGTAACAAGATTAACGAGTTGGAGTCAGACAGAGATCAAGTGAGGATGGAAATACAGAGTAAAGAAACGGCTGGTGACAAGTATGTGGATAGTCCCCCTTTTTGAATTGAAATTAAATAACTATTAGTTATCTCCCTTGTGTTTTTTTTCATATACATTGCACTTTAAAGGTGGTTCCGACCGTGGTGACAAGAAAGTTGTATTTAAATACTGGTAGTAAGAGTGATGTCCCTTTATAAACATAAAAGGAAATAGTCCTTTGATCAGTAAAATAAATATAATTTGATCCATTAATCTTAATTCCTTAATTAAATATCACCTTCATTACACAATACAATTCATAATCAGTGTAATCTTTAAATAGTGTTGTCACTAAATTGCGTTGGGCAATAAGTGATGTACAAACGCTTTTATATGACCATCTTTGTGTCTGTCCAGATTTTTTAAAATCTTTTTTAATTTTTTTAATTTAATTTTTTTTAGCTCAATTGGTAGTGCATCGGCTTGCTGATCGGGAGGTCGCGGGTTCAAACCCCGGCCGGGTCAAACCAAAAACTTTAAAGTTGGTAGTAGTGGCTTCCCTCCTAATGCTCGGGGCTAAGGGCTAGGTGTCAGTATAATGGACCAGCTGGGTTCAGTCCCTGGGCACCTCATATGTGCCCCTATGCTATGATGATAGAAATGTCGCTGCACAGTATCTGCAAAAATGCCGGCAAATCCCAATCTCAATCATTATTCTTGCAGATCTGCCATCCATAGATTACGTAGCCAACACGACAGACTGAGTCAGGAACTTGAGGATGAGAGAAAGATCGAACAGCTGATTTTGGAAAGACTTGATAAAGAGGAGTAAGTTACAGCGATGGCAACTTTTCTGTATTTCCCATTTTCACAATTTACATAATGTGTAAGTTATCTCCCTTGAGGGTATGTATTATCACTTTAAGTAAAAATATTCTTAATTTTATTTTTAATTTACTTATTTTCATCATAATGCTTAAGATATAATTTTATGTGCATATGGCAGTCTGAAGTGATTTCAGTAGTTAAAAAAGAGGTGGAAAAAACCTGTAATTTTTCTGCAGTAACTAAAACCTATCCACAAAGAAGGTAAGACAATATAATTTAAATAGCTACAGTAACATACCTTTATAAACAACACAGAGGGAATATGCTATGAGAAAATCTGGAGAAAATCTGGCCAAGCAGTTAGAGTCACTGTTTGGGTGAAGAACTTTCATTAAGGGAGGGTTTTCCAGCTAATCTGCAGTGCGCCAGTTGTTCTAGCAAGACATTCGTCTTATGTCTATCACTGCTAATAATAAGGCAGATGCCCTCAGTATGACCATAATTGTGTCTATGCGATGTAACAAAAGAAAAAGGTAGGAGAGGCCCCAGGTTCGATCCCGGGCCGCAACATACCAAAGTCATTAAAAAAGGTAGTGGTATAGCTCTCTTGATAATGCTCAAGCATATATAAGGGTAGTTCCACGACTGGTTGGCCCAGTGTCAGGATAATGTGACTGGGTGTGGTATCATGCTATTCACAGTAAAGACAGCACAATATCTGCTTCAAGTGGACACCGTCTCCAGATAACTGAAATACTGTTGGTAGGATGATAAACCCAACAAACAGATAAGTAAATAAAAGAAAAAAAACACAACATCAGTCAGAGAACTGGAATGTCACCTGAGGCACAGACAACAGTAATATTTTAGCGCTAGGGTTAACAGTTTCCTCAATAGACTGGACAGCAATGAGTTATAAAAACCCAACATCAAACTTAGGCGGTTATAATGGAATCAAGTTTTGTCTGTCTAGTCTGAGGTTATTTGATCTCTTGTCCTGGCACTGGCAATGTGAACATATCATACCAGAACTTCTTGTAGACTGGTTTATATTAGTAGGAGCATAATTGTTTGTTGATTGTACATAATAAGCCATAAATATATATCTAATGTAGACTAAAGACAAAATTTTTAATTTCTTTGTTAAAAGACATAAAAAAGGAAAGTTGAAAAAAAAATATTTAGACTCTGTTTTTGTTATGGATCATTGCAACAGAAAATTTTCTGTAAGTTTAAACAAGCTCCTATAAATTCTTCAAGTTTCAAATCTCTGGCTTGCAATGATAGTACAAAGCAAAAATTTAAAAACAAGTGTCTTAAATTTATTGTTTCATATATCACTGTTGCAGGTATGAGTTAAATAAAGTTGAGGTGGAGCGAGGAAAGTTCCTGCTGGCAGAGGATGAGCTTGTCAAAAAAGAGGACCGTTTGGCCAAAGAGAAAACTGATCTTGCCCTGAAACGACTTAGAAAAGAGGAACATAATGCTTTACAGGCAGAGAAAAACAGGCGCAAAAGAGAAAAGTAAGACGGCGTATATTTCCTAATGCTTTATTGCGGTAATTTTGCTTTGATAGCTTAAGAATCAGAATCAATAAATTATTGAAAAAATTATAAGAAGATTGTCTAGACTTATTTTTATAAATCATACAAGATAATCTGCCTTGGTGAGGTTATATTAGCTAACTTACTGGGTGTCCCAAAATATATGTCCCAGTAACAGTGAAAATTGTTGTAACTTTCAGAATGAAATGTACAAAGTCTTATATATCATTTTTAAGGTGACAAAGTAAAATTTTGTGTAAAGTACCCCAAAACATTATAAAACCTCATGATCATATCATGTGACATCATTAAGGTCATTTACCACCCTGGCTGAGTCAAATTAAAGACTTTAAAGTTGGTATTAGTGGCTTCCCTCCTAACGCTCAGGGGACAGCATTACGCCTGACTCGACAGTGTCAGTATAATGGACCGGCCGGGTTCAGTCCCTGGGCATCTCATAAGTGCCCCTGTGCTATAATGATAGAAATGTTGCTGCACAGTATCAGCAAAAATGCTGGCAAATCCCATCCCAATCCCTAAGGTCATTAACCACTTTCGACCTTGCAACAGACTTATACAGCAGATAATGGATGGACACTTAGAGTATGTGTTTAAAATTAATTTTTATACAATATTTCAGATGAATTTATGAAGATTATAAAGAATCATTTAGTTATGTTTAACATTATGTAGAAAAACTGATTTTTAAAATGGGGACATATATTCTGGGACACCCTCTATAAATAAAAGGCTGCATCTCTCTATAGTGCAATAATTTGAATTCATAGTCACCTGCACAGGTAAGACTCAACTCTGCGATAAACTAGCAAGATTCAATCTTAGGCATTCTGTATAAACAAAATAAAACCGTTGACCAAGCTTAAGAAATTAAGAGTGCAAATATGTGACCATTAACAGCATCTTATCAGTAAATATCAGATTAACAAAACTCCTGACAGATCAGGTAAGTGAATACAGATTTAGACTAGAAATTCTGACCAATCAGATGCATGCATACAAATGAAGATTTTGATTAAAAATCCTGACCAATCAGATGCATTTATACAGATTTAGGCTCGAAGTCACGACCAATCAGGTACATACATACAGATTTAGACTCAAAATAATAACCAATCAGGTACATACATACAGATTTAGACTCAAAATAATAACCAATCAGGTACATGCATACAGATGAACCGGCCATAATAGCTTAGGTGGTAGAGCGTCGGCTTGCGGATCGAGAGGTCGCAGGTTCAAACCCGGCCTGGTCAAACCAAAGACTTTAAAGTAGGCAGTAGTGGCTTCCCTCCTAACTCACGGGGCTATGGGGACGGCATTACGCCTGACTTGTCGGTGTCAGTATAATGATCCAGCTGGGTTCAGTCCCTGGGCACCTCATAAGTGCCCCTGTGCTATAATGATAGAAATGTTGCTGCACAGTATCTGTAAAATTGCTGGCAAATCCCAATCCCAATCACATACAGATGAAGATTAACACTATAAATCCTATCTGGCCATGTACATGTATACAGATTTCGACCCAAATCCTGACAATTCAGATACTTGTGTACAGATTTAGACTGAAAATCCTGTCAATCATGTACCTGCATACCAATTTAGTCTAAAAATCCTGACCAATCAGAAACATGCATACAGCTATGGATCAAAATCCTGACCAATCAGATACCTGCATGCAGATTTAGACTTAAATTCCTGACCAATCAGGAACATGCAAATTTAAGCTTCAGTCTATCCTGTATAAAAGAATGGTTTCTTCCTTGATCTTATATTTCTTTCATTTTCTCATCATTTTCAGAAACTACATTGAGATGATTCGAGAGCGAGAAGCCCGGCAGAGACAGAGAGCTGATGATGCCAAACTAAGCCAGGAGAAACATAGCAAGTTTGTCAATGATACCGTCCAAAAGTGAGTCTAGGGGCGATTTATAATGTAAACCAATCATTCTTTAGAAATATTACTTATTATACAGATTTATACTAAATTTATGAACTTTGAAGTGCAAAAGTTATGAACTTCACATTTCTTAAGTTATGAACTCCAAACCTATTAAGTTATGACTTTTTTAAACTTCTTTAAAGCTTCAAAATGCTTCAAAGCTATCAAGTCATGAACTTTAAAGCTATTAAGTTAGGAATTTCCAGGCTATTAAGTTATGAACTCCAAAACTCATAAGTTATGAAGTTCCGAGCTCTAAAGTTATGAACTTCTAAGCTCTTAAGTTACAAACTTCTAAACTCTAAAGTTCTGAACCTCTAAACTCTTAAGTTCTGAACTTGTAAGCTCTTAAGTTATGAACTTCTAAGCTCTTAATTTATAAGCTCTTAAGTTATGAACTTTGAAGCACTAAAGAACTTCTAAGCTCTTAAGTTACAAACTTCAAACCTCTGAAGTTATGAAATCCAAATCGCTAACGTTTATCTATGGTGTCTTATGCGCCGGTGGTTCTACTCAGACATTTATCTGGAGTCTTCCTCCACCAAAATAGCTTGACATCATTATAATGATCATTATTGGTCACTGCTTTGTATTTCAATAACAAAACTGATATAGAAAAACTTATAGATACCACCTTTAATGTTACAACCATGTGTTATGGTTTAGAATGAAGCAGAGACAGGAAGAGGAGAATGCTCGATACAAGGAGAACATGCAGAAGAAGATGGATATGTTGCTAAAGCTGAAAGGTGACATCACAGCCAACAGGGTAGGTATTGCAGGCAGCTTTAAGCACTTTTTTCAGCAATAAGTTGTATCGTAAATATATTGAATTTGTTAGTTTGTTTTGTCAGTTTGTTATTGATAAGCCATTGTAATGTATATCCTTTGACTTAGCAATTTATTAAGCAATTATACATGTCATTCTTTATACATAATCTGCTTTGTCTATAAAGTTACATATGACTTACACATAGTCTGCTCCTACTTGTAAGCCTTTCAGCAAATTTTACTCCTTTTTCTCCATATCATTGGGACTGGCTGTAAAAGCTTTAGCTGTAGAGCGTCAGCTTGCAGATCTGGAGGTTCACGGGTTCAAACCCCGGCCGGGTCAAACCAAAGTCTTTAAAGTTGGTAGTAGTGGCTTCTTTCCTAACGCTCAGGGCTAAAGGGACAGCATTATGCCTGACTCGTCGGTGTCAGTATAATGGGCCAGCTGGGTTTAGTCCCTGGGCTCCTCATAAGTGCCCCTGTGCTGTGATGATAGAAATGATATGGAGCAGTATGTCCTGGCAATATACTCAGTCGGCTGTGTATAATAGTTTTACAATTATTGATCTTCAGCAAGAAGTTATAGATTTCAGTTGAACCTTATTTATTGAAAGTTGTTTTGGAAACAAATTCTTTCAAAATATATTAATCCCTCTCAACTGCTCACTTCCTGGTTAGAACAAGTACTCAGGTACCGAGTACCTGGAGCAATGTACAGTAAATAGTCTTGCTCTAGACCTAACAACACATGGTCGGTTTCATGGCTTGAACCAGTACTGTCTGACCCAGTGTCCATCGTCTTAACCACTAGACCCAAGATGCCCACAAACAGCTCTGAATATCATTATCTGTGTATCCCAATAATGACTTTAATTTCTTTCCACTTGGGGCACTCATGTCGGAGCAGTTGGCTTGTGACTCCTCAATGCTTCACTGCATGGGTTAGAGTCTGGGTCGGGTCAGGAACTTTCGTGTGGGAAGGTTTTCTAGCTAACATGTGGTGCACTGGTGGTTCTACCCAGACAAAAGTCTGGGGTCTTTCTCCACCAATAATTTGTAGGACGTCACCAATATGACCATACTTGTGTTGGTGCGATGTAACAAAACACAAAACCAATCAACTCAATCATAAGTCTGGGGTCTTCCTCCACCAATAATGAGCTGGACATCACCAACATGACAATAATTGTGTTGGCGTGATGTAACAAAACACAAAACCAATCAACTCAATCATAAGTCTGGGGTCTTCCTCCACCAATAATCAGCTTGACACTGCCAATATAACCATTATCATGTGCAATGTAACAAAAAAACCCCAACAACTTTCCACTATCAAAGCCATGTTTTTGTGTTGTAATTTTATAGGAGAACCTAAAGGCACTGAGGGCGAGGGACAAGGCTGCAGAGAAGGAGGAAATGAAGAAGTTAGAGGAGACGAGACAGAAGATCTTAAGTGAGGGAGGTAACCCAGATGAGATCCTCCTCATCCAAAAGAGGATTGAGCATTTCCAGAAACAAAAATCGTAAGTTCTTAAATACATGTCTTGTTGATACAACTAAGGCACTACTTGTTAAGGAGGGCGTCCTCTTTGGTGTAATGGAAGAATTGACATATCCGCTGACTGCTTAGCCTCTCACTGTGGCGGTTTGTCCCCTGTTCATGGTGAAGGACTTAATGTGGGAATGTCTTTCAGCTGACCTGCGATACGCCGGTGGTTCTACCCAAAGACTTGTCTGTGGTCTTCCTTCACAAAGAAAGCTAGATGACGCTATAACAATTATAATTATAACTCAGTATTAGTGTTGGATTATCTTGCTGGGATTTCTGCTCGAGTGACCCTACCATTTGTACCCTAGTCAATTAAAGTGTCCATATATTGGGAGTATACTCTTCTCACTGTAAAGTCTGATTGGTTTAATAAAAATGACACATATTTGTAATCTTTCATAACTGTTTTTGGTGTTAATTTCGAGTAATACATTTTCTGCTTTGCAGTGTTATGTATAATCAGTGGGTTCGAAAATGGCTGTCATGTTCTGCCAAAGGACCCTTGTGACCTCATGATAGCATTTGTTTTTATAAGTACACATCTTAATTCTCATTATTTGTTTATGAATTTGAGGATATATTATTGATTTGTCGCACACAATTCAGGGAATTCACTACCTCAGTAGTTGCTCTACCAAGGAAGTGGGCAATTAAGAGGGATTATTATAAGTCAGAATAGCTTGTTCTCCAATGGACTATAAACAAACGAGTTTAAACTAACTTTAAACTTTTTCTTGCTTACATTTAATGTATTAGAGCAGTTGACTATTACAAATGTATTATTTATTTATTACTTATCACTCATTTAAAGAATCTTAACTTCAAATCCTCAAAATAGTATAAATAAACTGGACATGGTGGTGCAATCGGTAAAGCGTCGGCTCTAGGTTCAGGAGGCCCTGGGTTCGATTTTGAGCTGGGACATACTAAAATCATTACAAATGGTAGTGGTATAGCTCCCATGCTAATACTCAAGCAAATAGTGCTTACATAATGGCAGTTCCACGACTGGCTGGAACAGGGTATGGATAATGTGACTGGGTGTGGTATCATGCCAGGTGTATATGGCAAGCTATATTCAGTGAAGGCAGCACTATATCTGCTTCAAGTGGACACCGTCTCCAGATAATTGAAATACTGTTTGTGGGACTATAGACCCAATAAACATAAACATAAATATAGTATTTCTTTTTTTAAAACTTTAGCATATAGTTTCAACAACAATCAGTATACATATCCATTTCCTCCTTTCCTGTTTACAGTCAGTTTGACCTGCAACAGAGAGAGAAACAAGCTAGCATTATGGAGAGGATTCTTATTGAGGAAGAACAGATGAAACGAAGGAAGAAACAACAGCCTCTATTGTGGGATGATCCCAAAAGAGAAAAATCCAAGGTAAATAGGAGTCATTCTAGTCATTCAGGTACAAATTGATACAGATGTAAATGTTGGCAATGGCACAGAATAGACTGTTCAGTGGTGAGGCAATGTTTCCTGACGAGAAGACAAGCATCCATCTGTGTCAGTGAGTAAAGTTTGCAAAGGCCGGGGACCAATTGGCAGACCTTTGGAAAAAATTCTTTGAAGATGACCACAGTGTGAACCACAGTGTGAACTGACAATAGACAGTACTCGATGGTGTACTGTTATTCAGACACTGAGACTGAGAAACCTGATGTGCAATGGAATGATCATGATGATGGTGATGATGATAGTGATGGTTATGATTGTGATGATTGTTATGATGATGATGATGATGATGATGATGATGATGATGATGATGATGATTGTTATGATGATGATGATGATAATGATGATAATGATGATGATGATGATGATGATTGTTATGATGATGATGATGATAATGATGATAATGATGATGATGATGATGATGATGATGATGATAATTGTGATGATGATAATCATGATGATGATGATGATATGATGATGATGATGATGATGATGATGATGATGATGGTGGTGGTGGTGGCGGTGGTGATGATAGTCTAAAGTTGAATCCTCATTAGCTTGATTATACTCATAAGTACCTTTTAGCTGTTTTATTTGTATTTAAATTTACCAGAGATTTTGTGCATGCTGTATTTTGTAATAAAAACAATATTGTACTATTTAATTCCCAAACACTTGCATGACTTATTTTAAAATCAGAACTGTTTATGTCTTAGATTGTGGCTCCCCTGAAGAAGAAGCCACTACAGACGTTTGAGACATACAAGAAGATGACCTCTGACCTAGATAGTGAACTGATCCTTGACCTCGGTGACTCTTCTGATGAGAAGGTAGAAAATACCAGTATAACAAAATTCACCTTCATGCAGATGTGTCTTATTTATGTAACATAGAGAGTGAAATGTGAAGCTAGTCTGGGATTGAACCCAATACTCTTCGCCAACAGGGCACATGCTCTACCTACTGAGCTAACCAGACCACTTATTCTCTCAATATTACTTGATTATATTTATGTGTAAAATTTTACTAGAATTTAACCTTCACTGTCCTGTCATGTGTGCTGCTTGAGGTAACAAGTTGCTCCTGTATGGTAATATCCCTAGCATTTCTTGAGTTTAATGGTAGGTTGATTATTGTCTAGGAAAATACTTAGCAATCTTTAACACTGAAGTCACAAGGAATTTGACCAATCAAGTGGTTTTATTTACTAAACACTTGTTTAGGGTAGCTTTTCTTCTTGATCACAACAAATGGTACTAGAGCATTTCATAGAAATGCACCTCAATTCCCAATGACCTATTGGGGTGATATATATATATATGTATATATATATATATATAATTGGGTTTAGAAAGTTTGAGAGATGTGACAAGTCTGCATTGTCATTTGTCTGTGATGCATTACAAAATAACGAAACATTGGTAGAGCGTTGGCTTGCGGATCGGGAGGTTGGGGGTTCAAACCACTGCCGGGTCAAACCGAAGACTTTAAAGTTGATAGTAGTGGCTTCCCTCCTAACGCTAGGGGCTAAGGGGACAGCATTACGCCTGACTCATCGTGTCAGTATAATGGACCGGCCGGGTTCAGTCCCTGCGCACCTCATAAGTGCCCCTGTGCTATAATGATAGAAATGTTGCTGCCCAGTATCCGCAAAAATGCCATTAATCCCAATCCAAATCTCAAAATAACATAACCAAAAATGAAAGGGGAAATTCAGTTGGTACGGTACCAGCCTAGTAAGCTTACAGCTCATATTCCACTGTATGTAGAAAACATATATAGAAGGAAGGGCATGTCAGACCACAAGCCATTTTTGTCAGATCAATTTTATATAAGCTAAATTTAGACTACTGAATTTTTCTTTTGTTTTTATCCTGCCTGAGAATATTTTAAAACTGAATTCTGTTATTTATCTTAAATAGTTGAAAACAGTTGGGTCTGGCATCTATGCACAAATGGGTTAAGTCAAGGTATTAAAGCAATGTATTAGACTGTACTTCCAAGAATCATGAAAATAGCAAGGTAAAATGGATCTTACACATTTTTCTATCATCTTGTTCAGGTTGAGGAGAAGTTTGATGAAGACACGGAGAAGCTCGAGCCTGGAATCGGTGGGCTGGACACCGATAGGGCACCAGACAGCAGCGATTCCAGCGATGATGATGACCATGGTAGGTCATAGTGATTTATGAATACTGTCCTTGTAGCTGTCTATCCTTGGCCTGTTTAGAAGATTGCAAGTCTGAATTTGTTTTAAATGTTAAATAACAAATTCAAATATTTTTTTTATTATTATACCCTGTTTTAATTTAAAAATATTTCATAATCGTATTTGAATTGAAGAATAATGAAGTTCATGTGGGGTTTCATTGGGGGGAGGGGTGGTTAACTAGGATTTAAATCATTTTTTGTAGCCTGCAGTCCATGCTTTTAATTGGTTTTTACAATGGTCTTTTTTTCAACACCTATAGAAAGTTGAAGATAGTTTGATTTTAATCTCTTAGTTTTGTTGTTTATTCTTTGCTTTATTGCTCTAAAGTTTACCTTCTGTTGCTCTAAAAATTAACTTAGATTCATGTGTCTTATATTAACAGACAAAGTAGAACTGGACCTTGCTAAACCAGAGTTTGAGGGACTATGGGACCATCATAAGCCGTATACCGTGCCGAAAGATGTTGACCCATCTGCACTTAAGCTGCCTGGGGCTTCAAAAATGGACAAGGTGAGATAATCCCAGCTAATTTGTAGCTTGCTAAACACGACTTTGACAAATATTGTAGATCCCATTTAATTCAGTTTACCCTTAGCAAATATAGCTTGCTAACGGTTAAGTTGTTGAAAATCTTTTTTTTTAAATGTCAAGATTGTCCAAAACAATGCATATTATGTACAAGATGTTAAAAATAGTATTTAGGTTTTAGTTTGGCACTGCTTCTAGATGTTTCTACTACATAGTTTTCAAAATATTTTCAGAATGTATGTAAGTTTAAGCTGAGCTAAAATCACAGAAAGTTCCAAAATAAGACATTGCATCAGCTCTTTGTTATGTTTCTAGTTAATCACACTAAGTCACAAGAACTTGTAGATTTTTGTATAAATGCTATAAATAGTGATTCTATCCAGGTATCTGTTTCGAGTCATTTTTCTTCAATAAATATCTTAAAATGTTGCACTGTTTTAAAGCATAAATGTAACAAACACCATCCCTTTACTTCAGGCTATAATGAGCCAGGTTTTGGAGAAACACCGAGCTGGGATTGTCATCAAGCAGGTAGCCGCAGGACGAGAGTTCTCCGGCTGTCCGTTCTACAGCAAGCCTGATGTTATCCATTTCAAGGTACAGTTAAACCTCTCTTAGAGGACCACCTGTGGTTCCTTTTACAAGTGTCCCACTTAGCGAGGTTGTCTCTTAAGTGAGTTTATACATATTACTAGGTAAAGCTGTTATATATTTGGCAAGATTTTTTGGTTATAAGCTCTAGCGGCTAATTTTACTCATGCTTCGAAGATTGTTAAATACCTTTGCTATTTAGTTTGAATTCATAATGTATTAATAGTTGATTGTGAAATAAGTTCTTTCAACTCATATTAATTCCTTAATTGGGATCGTGTATAAAAAATGAAAACCACATTTAGTATATGTAATGAAACTTAGGCTGAAAGCCAGAGAATCTTTAAGCAGTTTTGTTAGTTTAAACAGCAGAGCATTTGCCCTGTTAGCAGAGGGTCTCAGGTTTGTGCCTGGACTGGCAACACATATTTCTCCTAATGCTACATTAATTTTGTTAAAATACCTCTCAGTTTGTAAGTAGTTCAAACCATGGACCCTATAATCCGGAGTTGTGCTATTCCAGTCCTCAAAGATATTAATTATGTATTGAAAAAAAAAATACCAGGAGTTGTATTCCTGAAGTTATTTTTATACTTAAATTAAGAAATTTTCCTTAAATTTAGAAAAATCTTAAGAGTTTTCTTATAAATAGTTTTAAGAATGAAATTTAAGAAGTTTTCTTAAATCTAAGGAATTATTTCAAGATTTAAGAAAATTCCTAAGTTTACATCAGAACAAAACCTTAAGACTCTTTATGTATACAACCCCTAGACCCGTATTCACCAAACAAATCTAAGTCATGATTTAAGCCCAAGTCACAATCTTAATACCAGTTTCAATGTGATTTTAAGCTCAAAGTAGCAAAGTTATAGTGTCATGGAAAAATACAGACATGTAGCTAAATATATAATGAATATATTGTGGATTGAAATCCATGACTTTAGCAATTCTTACTTAAGAATAGTTGGTGAATACTGGCCCTAGTTCCCTTCTCAAAATTTATGCCAAGACTACTTTTCTTGCAGGATTTTGAAGTGGGAAAGACATACAAGAAGAAGGTGACCTTGACCAATGTTTCATACACAGTGAACTACTGCAAGTATCTGGACATTACAGAGCATCTGAAGGATTTCATCACCATCCAGTACGTAAACTTCATACAGTCTTCTAATACCTGACCTGGTAGCGCAAATGGTAGAGCATCGGCTCCAGGTACAGGAGGCCCCGGGTTCGATCCCTGGCTGCGACATACCAAAGTCATTAAAAATGGTAGTGGTATAGCTCCCTTGCTAACGCTCAAGCAAATATAAGGGTTGTTCCACGACTGGTTGGCCCGGTGTTAGGATAATGTGACTGGGTGTGGTATCATGCCAGGTGTTCATGCCATGCTATACACAGTGAAGGCAGTACTATATCTGCTTCAAGTGGACACCGTCTCCAGATACTTGAAATACTGTTGATGGGATGATAAACCCAAAAAATAAATAAATAAATAAACAATCCTATTATGTTCAGCTTTGTCTAACTGAAACATTGTCAGAAAGCATCAGAGACGATATAATTGTGGAATTTCACCCATTACATGCTGGAAACACCAATTACTGGCATACCCTATCCTTATGGTGTTATCGAGCAAGTAGAGGGTTAATTTTGTTACAGTCAGATGTGATTAAAACTCATGGGTTAACTTTAGTACTTGCACATGCATCTGACATGTCATCAAGGCGCCTGTGACCGATTGGTTAGTCACTAATTTTTAACTTGTCAGCTTCTTATCAATGGGGTTGAGTCCTGATTGGGGTGAGGACTTTCATGTGGGGAGGTCTTCAGTTTGACCTGCAGTGCATGGGTGTTTCTATCAAGCCTTTTTTTTTTTATCCTCCACTAATAATTAGAAGGATAAGACCAATATGACCATAATTGTGTTGATGCACTGTAAAAAAAAAAACAATATGACCATAATTGTGTCGGTGCACTGTAAAAAAACAACAACAAGAAACCCAAATGTTGATTTTGGCACATGCACAGGCCCTTGAAATCTGATCAGTGAACAGGTATGAGAAATATCTCTTGTCTATTTATAAACATACAAGGTATGCAAGCCATTTCGACAGTCACCAAATTTTATTGGAAATATTTGCCATGCCATACCCATATTAATGCTGATATATGTATTAAGATACCCCCACACCAAATAGGATGCATTTTGTAGACTTTATACTACATTTTCATGCTTAGAATACATGGTCGATGGTATATTATATCATGGTACAGTTGGTTTATAGAGAAAAATTTAAGACAAAAATACACACAAAACACTTTATTTACTACATGGTACATTTACAAAGGCTGTATAACCCATGTTTGATCAAAACAACTATAGATTAGCCTAATATGTATTTTTTTTTTTTGTTGATCTTTAGCATTATTTTCACTTTTATTGTCTTCAAATTGACCTTCAGACCAATAACCAATCATTGTTGGTGTGTTATGTCTAAAAATAAATCAGACATCCTCAGTTACTAGGTAACACATTTTTCTTCGAAATTTGTCAGCATATATCATTAATAAACAATGACAATCATGCAATTGTAAAAAAAATATTAGTTTTTTTTTCCATTTACTGTAATTTCATGATTTTATCAAATTCTTCAAAACTCTTTTCAGTTTTGATCCACCAGGACAGATGTCTGCCGGTCTCACGTGTGAAATGTTGGTCACCTTCTCCCCTATGGTACGTTTATTCTGCTGAAACCTTAACACTAAGCTTGCAAAGCATGTATTTGTATGGCTTTGGCAAAAGGTGTATATCCAGATCAGCCAGCTCCCTGCTGGGATCTCTTTGATCAGGATCCACACTATTTGCTCTGGAGTGTCTTAATATGTCTCGTCATCTTCGCATGTCTATGTCAAAAGCTGACTAAGTAAAAGTCTCGACTGGCCACCAACGAAGCTAGCTGAGTATTTTTACATACACAATGCTACCAAAACTAAAATAAATAAAGACAGAAAATAACTTTTAAAAGATTATTTTGGAAATATTACATTGAGAAAAACAAATAACATGATTCTTAATTGTTTTGTCATAGATAAAATCTAAAGGTATCTTTGTTTGTTTTGTGGCAATCGGTGTTTGCATTTTTTTCTTTTCTTTTTTTTATGCTCCCCGAAAACTTTCGGGGGAGCATATAGTCACCGCCTTGTCCGTCCGTCCGTCCGTCCGTCAGTCCGTCAGTCCATCAGTCCGTCCGTACGTCCCATTCGTGTCCGGCCCATAACTTCGTTATTTGAAGTCGAATTTCGAAACTATTTCACAGAAATGACCACCATGTTGAGACGACGTGTCGCGCGCAACATTTGGGTCCCTACCTTGAAGGTCAAGGTCACAGTGTGACCTTGCAGCAAAATCGTGTCCGGCCCATAACTTCGTTATTTGAAGTCAGATTTCGAAACTATTTCACAGAAATGACCACCATGTTGAGACGACGTGTCGCGCGCAACATTTGGGTCCCTACCTTGAAGGTCAAGGTCACAGTGTGACCTTGCAGCCAAATCGTGTCCGGCCCATAACTTCGTTATTTGAAGTCGGATTTCGAAACTATTTCACAGAAATGACCACCATGTTGAGACGACGTGTCGCGCGCAACATTTGGGTCCCTACCTTGAAGGTCAAGGTCACAGCGTGACCTTGCAGCAAAATCGTGTCCGGCCCATAACTTCGTTATTTGAAGTCGGATTTCGAAACTATTTCACAGAAATGACCACCATGTTGAGACGACGTGTTGCGCGCAACATTTGGGTCCCTACCTTGAAGGTCAAGGTCACAGCATGACCTTGCAGCAAAATCGTGTCCAGCCCATAACTTCGTTATTTGAAGTCGGACTTCGAATCTATTTCACAGAAATGACCACCATGTTGAGACGACGTGTCGCACGCAACATTTGGGTCCCTACCTTGAAGGTCAAGGTCACACCGCGAACATGCAGAAAAATCGTGTCCGGCCCATAACTTTGTTATTTGAAGTCGGATTTCGAAACTATTTCACAAAAATGACCAACATGTTGAGACGACGTGTCGCGCGCAACATTTAAGTCCCTACCTTGAAGGTCAAGGTCACACCGCGACCTTGCAGCAAAATCGTGTCCGGCCCATAACTTTGTTATTTGAAGTCGGATTTCGAAACTATTTCACAGGAATGACCACCATGTTGAGACAACGTGTCACGCGCAACATTTGGGTCCCTACCTTGAAGGTCAAGGTCACAGCGTGACGTTGCAGTGAACTTGTGTCCTGCCGTTATCTTCGTTATTTGAAGTCGGATTTCGAAATTTTTTCACAGAAATGATCACCATGTTGAGACGACATGTTGCGCGCAACATTTTGGTCGCTACCTTGAAGGTCAAGGTCACAACATGACCTTGCAGCAAAACCTTGTCCGGCCCATAACTTCGTTATTTGAAGTCGGATTTTACAACTGTTTTTGACAAACTACCCGGTTTGACCGGCTCTTGTTAAGTCATTGCCCTTTGTTTATGTTTATGTCTGATTTCATAGTACTACAACATTTTCAAAATAAACCTCAATATTCATACAACTAACCTTTTTTTGTGACAAAGTACCCATTCGGGGAGCATCACCCGTCTCTGACGGCCTCTTGTTTCTGATTGTTGTTATTTTTATTAAAATCAAAGATTTGAACCATGTTTTTTCTCCTTTAGATCAATGAGGATTTGTCAGGAGACGTAAAGTTCCTGTCTCAGACTGGACCATTCCAAATACCCCTCAAGTGTACCACAAAGAAATGTGATGTAAGTAGGCTGGTTCTAGATACT
Source organism: Sinonovacula constricta (assembly GCA_007844125.1). Classification (NCBI taxonomy): domain Eukaryota; kingdom Metazoa; phylum Mollusca; class Bivalvia; order Cardiida; family Solecurtidae; genus Sinonovacula; species Sinonovacula constricta. The sequence goes on from CM017566.1 coordinate 48,625,149, forward strand.
TTACTATAATGGCTGTTAAAGAGTCATTAAAGTTTATATTTATACTGTAAACAAAGTGATAATATAATATATTTTTATAATATCATCATGATCATTGTTGTCATCATTATCATCATCTTCATCATCATCATCTTCCTCCTCCTCTTTGTTATCGTCATTTTCAGCTGCAGCATCAGCATCTTTATCATCATCATCATCATCATCTTCCTCCTCCTCCTCATCTTTGTCATATACATTTATTGTTCCCATTGCTGATGGGTCAAAATTAACTTCAAAATATTTGCACTTTTAATTATTGTATATGATTAGAAGTTTTACATCTTGATGATGAAAATATCACATTAGTTGCTTTAATGTTTTGAACCTTAAAGATGGTATCCAACAGTTTTGACCAATATTTCTTTTCTAAAATAACCAAATCATTCTTGCCTGAAAAGGTCCTTCAAAATGATGTTTATTGATGTCCTAGCTCTGTATGTGAACAGTCTAACATAAATTACCACATGTCATTGAAGACAGGTATTTCCTATCCAAGCCACACTGCAGAGATAGATATTTTCAAACCTAGAAAACCATGTGACCACTTACTTTTGTAATCACATATATAGACATACGGGTAATCTGCTCTGAAGTTGATATCTATTTTTAGCAGAGGCCAATATCGAGCTTTTTATACAGTTGGAAAGAATACACATTCAGTGATTTTTTCACAATTTGTTCTGTCTAATAATTCAGTTACTGTTCAAAATTGTATTAATTATGACTTAAGCATGGGTTTATAAAAAAAAATATGCCCAAATTCCACATAGCAGTGGTTCGATATTGCTATTTATATTTGATATAGACAGATTGTAGTATACCACCTTTAAACACCAGTATTACATGCTATCAGAAATACAGCATCAATTTATTGTTATGTTTCTTGCAGCATAGCTTTCAGATAATTGACACCTTGTTTGTAAAGCATTAAATTAATTATTTAGCATTAAGCACTTCAAAACAAATACCATTTTGTACCTTCTAATTATACAGGATCCTTTCAGAATGTTCAAGAAAACCTTGACCTCATGTGTGGGGAAAGCCATATAAATACAACAACGTGTCAAAAGATATATTTATTAAAAAGATAATAACAAGGATGTTTACTTGTGGGGTTCTACCGTCAGCGTAATGCTAAGGTACATGTGAGGGTAAATAATCTATAAATAGATTGTGTCTGAGCCCCTTTCTGATCTGTAGTGAGGTATCATGCATATGCATAGGATATTGGAACAGCGATACAAATATCCACAAGAAATTATGAAAAAATATATATAAATATAAAAGGCATATGTAACTCCAAACACGGGACAATGGGCCATGTTGAACTACCTTAATCTTGTGTTTTACATTATATCACTATTATGCAGATCTCAACAAAAATTGTGTATGCAAAAGCTCCCAGGTTTGCAGATATAAATATTTACAACAACCACATTAGGAGTGGTGTATACATGTAGTGTTTAGCAAAGGTAGACACAACACTAAAAGTAACATCTAAATAATTAGTGATTTATACCCTATTTTCAGTTGTCCGTGGACACTGACATGATCCAGTTCGGCACCAGTGTGATTGATGAGACCCTCAAACGAACCTTCACCTTAACCAACAAAGGAGCTCTTGGCACGACCTTTGAGTTCTTTAAGGTCACAGGTAGGCTGTTTTTTTTTGTATTTTACCATGCCAGATAGGCAGATAGATACAGTTTTGGTGTTATCTATACAGTTTTTGTCAATCCATTTTTATCCCATCTATATGTCAGTTTGGCACTATGTCTGATAGTAAACAATTCAATATTTTTTCTAAAATCACTCGCACTCAAATTTTTGGCAAATGGCCTTTGTCAAATTTAATATGACCCAGGGATGTAAATTCATTGACTTTTTGTTTAAATATCTAGATATGTCTATATATCTCTCTATATATATTATAAACATTTTCAGTCAAATATTTATTATATTGTGTAGCACCTAGGATGTATAAAATTACACTAATTAACTAAAGTTATACAAATTTAAGTGTCTTTTTGAAGATCATTTTTAGTCTTCTTTCTGTTTTGTTTGTTTGTTTATTAAAACTTTTTATCCCAGTAGTATAAGTAGTCTGCATTGAAGATCCTGTTTATATAATTCCTTATTTCATATCTTTTTATTACAGGGATGAAAGCTAAGACAGCCACATCAGCTCAAACCTCCCTTGGACGAATGGTAAAAAATTACTTGAAGTATCATAGTTAATATTGTTATCAAAACTGTTATTTTTTTTACTTAATGCTAAATTTGTAATAGTGGAGGCTAAAGTTTAATATTCTTTATTAATAAAAAATGGGGAAAGTTACTTTGAGAGTGTTTTAACCTGATAGATTTTTATTTCTACTCACAAATTTTAGTTTAAACCTGATTATATTCTATTTTCGTTAAACTTCAATGTATTCGGCGCCGTATGACCTATCATGTGTCGTGTGCCGTAAAACCCAAAAAACAAAAAAACAACTTTAAAAGTGAAACAAATGCTCATTTAGATACGTCAGTATTTATTAATTGTGAATATTCATTTCCCAGTTATTTTCTTAGCCTTACATGTCATGTTAAAAGCCATGATAGTTAATTTATCACAAGAAATTTTTACACTCCAGCTTAAGAATTTTATCTTTGCTGTAAGACCTATCAGGTGCCAGTGTGCTATTACCTAAACCCCACTCCTCCATCCCTAAAAGAAATACATAAGAAGTATATTTCTCATGATGATTCCATGTACTTCTACCCTAAACCTTAGTGTTCTGGGCCTCAGGTTATAAAACTTAAAGATTGAGCCAGAGACCAATCTCAGGCATCTCATTGGTCAGATTTTAACTCTGAACCCAAATCTGACCAATCAGGTACTTGACGATGATCTCAGACTCAAGCTCACAAGTTTAAAACCTAGAGTCCTGGTATTTATTGGAAATGTCACAGTGGGACAAACATAATGAGCATTGATACAAATATTTGGTTTGTTTGAATGAAAGGGTCTATTGCACTAAGCAAGTTAGATTGATTCACCTTTTCTAAATCCCTCTCTGGGAACACCTGTGGAACTCCGCAGCCCCTCACCTTGTAGGTTCAATTCCCGGTTGGAGCAAAAACTTTCATGTGGAAAGGTTTTCCACCAAACCTTTGTTGCGTCAGTGGTTCTACCCAGACATAAGTCTGTAGTCTTCCTTCACCAATAATAAGCTGTAAATTTGCAAAATTTGTGTCGACAACATTTAACAAACAACAAAAACAAAACATGAATCTCCGTTTCTCTTGCAGACGACGGCCAATGAGTCCCAGGCTGTCAGTCCTACAGATCAAGGTGATGACCAAAAACTGAAGAAAGAATCTACTGCCATTGTTGAACCCTCTGAAAAGAAACCAAGTGAAGGTATTTTTTCTCCTCAATTAATGGTGATAGTTATATATAAATAGAACTTTATCAACTTTTCATTTAAGACATATGTAAGCTGTCGACGTTTAGATGTTCATGATAATAATTTAGGTTTTACTCTAAAATTGTGCACTGTTTTGTTCAAAGTTGTTTTGATTTTTTTTTAGTTTTTGGGGGAGTTTGGTTTTTTGTGTGTATTTTTCAGGTGTATCTAAGTTCAAATATTCATATTATTTTCTTTTTTAGAAGAAAAAATTGAAAAATTACTATACTTCAATGTGTTTTTCAAAATTTCATTTACCTTTCTTATCTAGCTTATCTTAGTTACATGAACTTGAATATATGACAATTATCAGATTGCTTAGTGAACCTTTGGTAAAAATTTACCTCAGTCTAAAATAAAGAACAAAATAAATAAGCAACATTTCTTCAGGGGAGGCAACTCAGAGTCAGGAGGAAACTACAACTGAAGGTCAAGGTGCAGAAGACACTCAGGGTGCGGAGGAGACTGGTGGTGAGTTATTTTGTTTGTTTATTGGCTTGATTGGTTTCTCTAGACAGGTAGTTTCTCTATCAAAGTTTTAAGTTTATTGAAATTTTCTAGACTCCTTGACCTTTGTGTATTTGATATTGGTCCTTCATGACAGATCCTTGCTTGATGCAGGTTTTTATCAAAATGTTCAAGACCCCCCAGTTCTTTTGCATTAAATATTGGTCTCATGGGACAGGTGGTTGATAAATTAAAGGTTTAGGTCAAGATAAGTAACGCTTCAAAGAGCATTAAATTTTTGTTGTGCTTGAATTCAAGCCTTTTCCTTGTCTTTTGGGTTTCTTGTCCTATCAACAGTATTTCACTTATCTGGAGACTGTGTCCACTTGAAGCAGATATAGTGCTGCCTTCACTGTGTATAGCATGCCGTGAACACCTTGCATGATACCACACCCAGTCACATTATCCTGACACTGCGCCAACCAGTCGTGGAACTACCCTTTTATTTGTTTGAGCGTTAGCAAGGGAGCTATACCACTACCATTTGTAACCACTTTGATATGTCGCAATCTGGGGACCAAATCTGAAGCCTCCTGTTCCTGGAGCCAATACTTTATCAATTGGGATACCAGGTCCTTTCACTTGATTGTAAAGGAAAGTATGATAATATAATTTATGCAGATGTTAGCATGGACCTTTTTTCTGTTGATAATCACTGAACAAACCATAATTATATTATGTATATATCAAAGCAAAAACTAATTATCTCCACAGGAGAGGGAGATAAAGAGGCTGAGTCTCGAGATCTCTTGATCAGTGAGTTGGAGGACTACGCCAGTCTGGATGGTATGAAAGTCGGACCAATTGCAACAGGAGAGATCGGACCATTCTCTTCCACCAAACTGGAGATTATCTGGAACCCAACCATTGCTGGAAAAGCAGACACAGAGTTCCTTGTGACCTTCTCAGATCCTCTATCCGATAGTGTAAGTTTGGTTGGTCTCTCAAAACAGGTAGTTTCTCAATAAAGGTTTTTGTTGTTGATTGGTCTCTCAAAACAGGTAGTTTCTCAAGGAAGGTTTTTGTTGTTGATTGGTCTCTCAAAACAGGTAGTTTCTCAATAAAGGTTTTTGTTGTTGATTGGTTTCTCAAAACAGGTAGTTTCTCTATAATTTTTTTTGGTTGATTGGTTTCTCAAAACAGGTAGTTTCTCTATACAGGTTTTGTTGTTGATTGGTCTCTCAAAACAGGTAGTTTCTCTATAAAGGTTTTGTTGTTGATTGGTTTCTCAAAACAGGTAGTTTCTCTATACAGGTTTTGTTGTTGATTGGTCTCTCAAAACAGGTAGTTTCTCTATAAAGGTTTTGTTGTTGATTGGTTTCTCAAAACAGGTAGTTTCTCTATAAAGGTTTTGTTGTTGATTGGTTTCTCAAAACAGGTAGTTTCTCTATAAAGGTTTTGTTGTTGATTGGTCTCTCAAAACAGGTAGTTTCTCTATAAAGGTTTTGTTGTTGATTGGTCTCTCAAAACAGGTAGTTTCTCTATAAAGGTTTTGTTGTTGATTGGTCTCTCAAAACAGGTAGTTTCTCTATAAAGGTTTTGTTGTTGATTGGTCTCTCAAAACAGGTAGTTTCTCTATAAAGGTTTTGTTGTTGATTGGTTTCTCAAAACAGGTAGTTTCTCTATAAAGGTTTTGTTGTTGATTGGTCTCTCAAAACAGGTAGTTTCTCTATAAAGGTTTTGTTGTTGATTGGTCTCTCAAAACAGGTAGTTTCTCTATAAAGGTTTTGTTGTTGATTGGTCTCTCAAAACAGGTAGTTTCTCTATAAAGGTTTTCAGTTTATTGATATATTCAAGACTCCAAGATCTATATATGTTGGATATGGGTCTTTAATTACAGGTTGTTGCGCTCGATGTAATAATAATGTTAATACTAACACAGAACCTGTTTTGGTCTTTTCTGGCATTTTGAGCAGTACAGACTGCTTTTCACATATTATTTAAAATATTTCAACAAGTTGGTTAGATTCAGTAGCACACTGTTGCAAGTCAATATATTTTTTGTGTAAGTTTTTTTTTTTTTTTATTATTATTATTTTTTTTATTTTTTTTTTTTATATATATATTTTAAAAGTAATGTCTGTTTAAGGAAATTTAATTTAAGTTCACCAGAATCTCATGCTTTTTTTGTCCATCAGAATAATAAAGACAACAGTGTGTTAATAAGATAGATTGGATCAATTAATAGATTGTTTGACATTTTATGAAATGCTCAACCTAATGTTTACAACAAAATGTAGTTGAGATGTATGCCCTTGATCTTCAGAAAACCCAAGTTTGAATAACCAATGTTCGGCTGAAGTTAGTTTGGGTACTAGTTTGTGTGGGGAACTTGAACTTTTCCATGCTACAACTATAGATAACATATAATGAGTTGTTTTTTTATTTACAATTTTATTATGAAAACACAACTATCTTATTGCTAGAACCCATGCAGCACATGGCGCAGCTCCTTATGAGACAGCTTCTATCTGAAGCTGATTAATCTGAATCTATGCTTCGTGCTGAAGTATGATCAATTTGTACTTATCTGGTTAACCCTTTTCTTGCTGAAAACCCCATAATGAAGGGGTATCTTTGATAATACATGTAATGGGGATTAAATGGTTTATAATCAAGTAAAGAGATAATAGTTTAAGTAAATGTCTGTCTTCTGGATCGCACATTATAGTCAACACGAGAGGTGCAATGTGGTACAATGGTGATATAGAAATTGTCTCCCTTGTTAGTAAATATCCAAGGTATTTCATGCAGTAGATAGGTCCTTTTAGTTAGAATTCTTGGATTTTATCGCCTGCTCTTTTTGTAGATATTGCAATTACAAACAGTGAATCTTTTTTACTTTTGCATAAATATAAAGCTTAAAATTTATTTAAATATTTATAGAGATATGTTATTTAAAAAAGAAAATGGAAGTGTTTGTTAATGATGGTTAACCAAGAAAGACAGAAAAGTCAACATACTCTCCATGGAGCACAAGGATAAAAACTGAATGAAACAAATGAAAAGACCTACTTGCGTTCAAGGATTATTCAGGGGAGATTATTCATTAATGTTTCTCATTGACCATGTGTTATAGATTCCCATCAAGGCTCAGGGTAATGCTATAGATGTCCCTGTATGGGTGGCACGGCAGACAGTGGACCTGAAGATCTGCATGCTGGACAGGCTTTATCAGGATACCATTGTGGTCAATAACAGGTATTGTACCTTCATGACATTCTAATATAAATGGACCTGGTTGGGCAGTCGGCAGAGTGTCTGCTCCGCAGGAGGCCCCAGGTTCGATCCCAGGCCGCAACATACCAAAGTCGTTAAAAATTGTAGTGGTATAGCTCCCTTGCTAATGCTCAAGCAAATATAAGGGTAGTTCCACGACTGTTTGGCCAGGTGTCAGGATAATGGGACTGGGTGTGGAATTATGGCAGTTGTTCACGGCATGTTATACACAGTGAAGGCAGCACTATATCTGCTTCAAGGGGACTTAGTCTCCAGATAACTGCAATACTTTTGGTGGGACAATAAACCCAATAAACATAAACATATTAATCATAATCATGAAGGCACACTATATTTGCTTCAAAAGGACACTGTCTCCAGATAACTAAAATATCATTGGTGGATGATAAACCCAATAAATAAATAAATAAATAAACAGAATGCATTTTTTTATAGATAATATGATAATAATTATTACATGTATTTTTCAATTTCAGAGCCACAACTGCACTGCGGCTGAAGTTTGAGGTATGCAAGGAACTCAAGGACCATCTAGAGCTGCTTCCTAAGACAGGATACATCCAGGCTCAATCTCAATTCTCTGCACAACTCAAGTTTCTACCAAGGTACCCCCACTTTTTTTATCATAATTTGGGGGGGAAAAAAATGCGTCTTATCAATAAAACTTTACGGTACTTATGTTTTGAATATAAATTACACAAAATTTACAAAATGTTGACATACAACCATTTTAAAGACAGTGGAAATGGTCTTTTTTAGAATGCCTTCCCTGCCCCCTCTCAAAAGAACACCTTGCTCTGAGATCATGTCTGGAAATGTTGTTAGGCACATAATTTTTTTTATCATGCATGAGGCTGTAACCAGCTTGGTTGACCCAACCCAGCCCCTGTATCCTTGCCCAACCCATTAATCACCACTGTGAAACCAGATAAGGTTTTTTATTCCTTTTTTAATGCCAAGTTACATAATGAAAAAATTTCAAATAATGAAATAAAAAGGTCCATTAAACCAAAGCATTAAAAAATAGAAATACATCATTGTCCGTTTAGTCAACATAAAAATGTTATTTTTCAAATGTACTTTGTGCAAGTTCATCCTGTGACTTAACATATTGATTGAAATTTGAAATATGCTTGAAGTATTTGTAGGCTTTAAAGAAAGATATTTGTATTGAAACAATTGGAGATATGTCCTTAGTCTTCACATAAAAATTTGAAATATTTGCTAAGTCTTTGAACTTAATTACTTCACTACCTCATGTTAGACTTTTAACATATGTTGTACACTTGAGCTGAATGTTCTTTTATTATATGAATATTTGAATGGTTATTTAAATTGACAATTTTAATTTTATCTCAAAGATTCTCCATCTGTTTTTGTATTATTAATAAAAGAGTATCGTTTGCTATTTCCAGACAAGGTTTGTTTGAAGATGGTGGCAAGTTCTTCGACAAGGAGACAGGAGTTCTAGAGGCCCCCATGACCATCCGAGTGGCTGATCAGGTAAATATATTTATATTTGGGGGGCGCCATTGGCATAGTGGTAGAGTCACCGATTTGTAACTCCTCTGACTTGTGGGTTCAAGTCCTGATCAGGGCAAAGGACTTAAAGGTCTTCCAGCTGACATTTTAGTGTGCTGGTGGTTCTACCCAGACATAAGTCTGGGGTCTTCCTCGATCAAATAGCTGAACATCTCCATAATGATCATAATTGGTCGCTGCGATGTATTTCAAAAAACAAAAAACAAATAATCTCCTTTCTGTTTGTCAGAAGGGTCCTGTTATCGTATGCACCCATCTGTTTGTCTACCTGTCTGTCTGTCTACCTGTCTGTCTGTCTATTGACACTTATATGAGAGAATGCTTCCTCCGTTATTACTCATTTCTTTGTATGGATGACTTGTATTGATGTGTAGTTCTGAATGAGGATGAGATAACTCAGATTGCTTAGTTTGTTTCAGAGTTATTGCCCTTCATTTTTATTACATTCTTTTCTGGACATTCTTTATCATATGTCAGAATTTCTAAACTTGCTTACATGATTGATTTTGATGTGTCATTGTGCATGAAAGGGTGATTAATCAAATCACGTGTTGCAGAGTTATTGCCCTTTGTTGTTGTTTTTCTTACAAATTACATGTGGAGATGATTCCACACACTTGTTGCTAGGTGATCTGGGTACATCTTAAATATATATATATACCGGGTATATATTTTTATTTTTTATTTTTTTTTTTTAAACAATTTAGCCATGAAAAAATAAAAAATATTTGTGGTAAAAGAAATAAATTGGATGTGTTTTGATAAAATAACATTATATATAAACTCTCTGTACTTTCCAGACTGCTCCAGTGCCATTTACTGTGACAGCTGTGGTCACCAACTCCGACATGGAGTTTGATTGTCAGGATATCAACTTTGGCTGCTGCACCATCTATGAGTCCACCAAGACCACCATCAAACTGACCAACAAGTCCATCCTGCCACAGGAATATGGATTTGTAGGCCATCCTGAGGTAGGTACACCATACACCATGTTTTTCTCTCTAAAAATACTAACACAAATTGAGATATAGAATTAAAATATGTTTTCTCTGTCATAAAAACTTCTGTAGTCCAAAAAAGTACAAAGATTGCAGATGATGTCTTCAGTCGGCTTTTATTTTGAATTTTTGTTAAGATTTTGTTCCTTGAGGAAGCATGGTGTTATTATAGCAAAGTCACTGACTAGTAATTCCTCTGATTGCTTAGGCCTGTATTCACCAACCATTCTTAAGCCTAAGTCATGACTAAAGCCCAAGTGACAATTTTCATACCATCAAAAATAAGCTAATTTCTGAAGTTTCAATGTAATTGTAAGCTCAAAGAAGCAAAATTAAAGTGTTTTACAAAAATACAGACATGTAGCCAAATATATTTTGAAGAAATTTTGGAGTGAAATACATGACTTGAGCAATTCTTACTTAAGAATACTGGCTTCTGCATCTCACTAGTTTCCAGTCCCTGTTCAGGGCAAAAGACTTCATTTGGGAAGGTCTTCCATTTGGCCGGCAGCATGTCGGTAGTTCAACCTAGACATTTGCCTTTCGACTTTCTCCAGCAGAAAAGCTGGACATTGCTTTATTGACCATACTTTGTCATTTGATGTATTTAAAAAACAAACCAATAACATCTTCCTCAGTGGGGCACCCATGGCAGAGTGGTTAGAGTCGCTGACTTAAAACTCCTCTGTCCCTCACTGTGTGGGTTCGAGTCCCAGTTTTTCTTTACTAATAATTAGCTGGACATCATCAATATGACGATAATTGTGTAGGTGTGATGTAACAAAAAACAAAACAAAACAAACATCTTCCTCATGTTTAGCTTTTGTGTTGTTTTCCGCAGACAATATTCTCCATTGTCAAGTTTATAAGACTTTGTATGGTATCACGTAATGTTTTCATTGCGAATCATAACTGTGAAGACTGCATCATATTTGCTAGCATGGACAGTTCTTAAATGACCTAAACTTGTTAGACAACAAACAGACGGGTAAAGATTATTCCAACTATTGATGACAACAACTATATTTTAAATAAAAAAGCATCAATAAATGGGGGCGCCCATGGCTCAGTCAGAGTGGCCGACCTTTAACTCCTCAACCCCTCCCTGCATTGGTACGAGTCTCGGTTAGGATTTTCATGTGTTTCCAACTAACATGCAGTGTGTTGGTGGTTCTACCCAGATTTAAGTCTGGGGTCTTCATATGCCGATAATTAGCTGGACATTATCGGTATAACAATAATTGCGATGGTGCAATGTAACAAAAAACAAAGCAACATTTTTCACATTTATTTCATGGCTTTAAACTGGTTATTATTAAATATCCCTTTCAGTATGTTGAGGTCCAACCCAATGATGGCTTTGGTACCCTGTTGCCATTGGAAACCATAGAGCTAGATGTCATCTTTAGTCCAAAAAAGGCCAGAGACTACAAGTTTGAGCTTAACTGTAAATCTATAATTAACAGGTAAAAATGCTTCTTTTCATATCAATAATTATGGATATAGATAATCTGTATTAATATTTTGTGACTGGACCTGGTAGTGCAATCGATAGAGCGTTGGCTCCAGGTAAGGGAGGTCCCGGGTTTGATCCCGGGCTGCGACATACCAAAGTCATTAAAAATGATAGTGGTATAGTATAGCTCAAACAAATACAAGGGTAGTTCCATGACTGGTTGGTCCGGTGTCAGGATAATGTGACTGGGTGTGGTATCATGCTAGGTGTTCACAGCATGCTATACACAGTGAAGGCAACACTATATCTGCTTCAAATGGACACAGTCTCCAGATAACTGCAATACTTTTGGTGGGACAATAGACCCAATAAACATAAACATAAATAATTTGTACAGATAAGTTGATTGTGTGTGTTATTAAAATTGTGAGGATGGATTTTAGTGGTGAACAGGTTTTCTGCTTTTCTGTATTTGCCATGAAAACAGAGTAACTTCTTTACACAGGAAACTACCAAATAAACAATTTAAGTCAGTTTTTGTTTCAAACAAGACAAAAAGTAGTATATTTCTGTGGTTTGATGTGAAACTGTAATCTTATTTACCCATTTATAAACCTGTAGCTCAACTTCTTAATAAAATGTTTATACATATACTTATATGTTTAGCCTCATCCATGTGAACTTTCTCTGAAGCCAAAGTGGGAGATTTGTTATTTTCATATAAACAAAGAAGGAAATTATCTGTTTCCAAGTAGAAAGAATTATGAAAATGTGTAAAACACTCCACATTTTCAGATAATTTTGAACCTTAAAAATGGGAGTCTCCCTCCGAAAGTGGGAGAGTTCACATCTATGTAGCCTGTTTTAACTTGATGTACAAGTGATTGTAAAAGGTTGAACTGAAAAAGGTTTATGAATGAACCCCTTCTGTGCAATACAAGATTAAATTTATGTGAATAAATATTTTTATTCTTAATTAAAAGAGTTTATCATATTATTTTTTGTCTCCTTGTTAAAATAAAATTGTTATTAATATAATGGACTTTTTTTTTTTTTCATTTTTTTATTTTTTTAAATGTAAAAAAAAGAATGTCAACAATTGTCTCTTATTCAACCATCTATTCTGAAATACCACATTTGCTTAAAAATAAGATACAAAACCAAATCATTTAAAATAATTCAATATCAATTTGTACCTTCAATGAGGAAATTTTTTTTTTTTTTTAAATTAAATATCAATTACTACCTTCTGTGTGGAGAGTATACATTACAGTCAAACCTCCAGTTAAAAGAGCTTTAGAACATATTTACCTCCTTTTCAGAGAGTTCAACCTCCAATTAATAGAGCTTTAGAACATATATACCTCCTTTTTCAGAGAGTTCAAGATCCAGTGTGTTGGAGTGGGGGTACATCCTCCCCTGGATCTCTCACAGCAGGTCATCAATTTTGCTGCCACGTCTTTGTATGATGTGTCAACAGCCTCCTTCCATCTCATCAACTCTCACATCAGTATGAACGAGTTCACCCACCCCGTGCCAAGGATTGGCAAAGGTTTGGAACCAATATTAATGTATATCATATTTCATTCTTTACTGGACCTGGTAGCATAATCGGTAGAGCATCGGCTCCAGGTTAGGGAGGCCCCGGGTTTGATCTTGGGCTGCGACTTAGCAAAGTCATTAAAAATGGTAGTGGTATAGCTAACATGGTAATGCTCAAGCATAGATGAGGGTAGTTCCACGACTGGCTGGCCCGGTGTCAGGATAATGTGACTCAGTGTAGTATCATGCATGGTGTTCATGGCATGCTATACACAGTGAAGGCAGCACTATTTCTGCTTCAAGTGGACACCGTCTCCAGATAACTGAAATACTGTTGGTGGGACGATAAACCCAATAAACAAACAAACACTTATCTGACAGTTCTAAATCATTTTGTCAACTTTCATCCATTTATCAATTTACCATACCTTTCTTTTTTAATAATTTCCTTCAGAAAGGCAAAGTAGTATTATTAACTCAATTGGTAAAAGATCTTCATTTATTTTAAGGGTATATGGCAGTGCTGTATTATTAATGTTTTCAGGGTTAATTTTGAACAGTGTTGCTTGCAACGCCTTGAATACTCATAAGCAATTTTGGCTTTTACAAGTTGCAATTGCTCTTCAGCTTCTCACCGCATGGGTTTGAGTCCCGGTCGGGGCGAGAACTTTCATGTGAGGAGGTATTCCAGCTAACCTGCGGTGCGCCGATGCTTCTACCCAAACATAAGTCTGGCATCTTTCTCCACCAAAAAATAGCTGGGTGTCGCCAATATGACGGTATTTGTGTTGGTGCGATGTAAAAAACCCCACAACAAGTTAGAATTCCTCTTATGGTATTAAGTATGTTTCTGATTTGGTTTCATACAAATAATGCAGTTCATGGGTGGGTTACTGCTCAGAACAACATGTTTGTTGTGTTGCTTTAGCCCTTATATGTAATAGTAGGTAGCTGTTTTTAATGTTTTGAACTTAACCCTTAAAAGGTGGCACCGACAGTTTGGACTAAAAATGTTTTCATTAAACTTCATAGTAAACCAGTGTTATTCGAATAGATCTCGCAAAATGCTGTTTATTGATGTCCTACACCTGTCTGAAAAGTGAACCATAACCCCACAATCATTACAAACATGTATTTTCTATCTGAGCCACACTGCACAGTTAGCTATGTTTAAACCAAGAAAACCTTTTGACCACTTATGTTTTTTAGCTCATCCACATCATCCACTATCATGTTGTTGTCTATCTTTAGCAGGAATCCCAGTTGTTCATATTTACAGATATTGTTACATAGATAAGATGTCGGCAAACTGTCGGATACCACCTTTAAGTGATGGAAACTTCATTAGGATGGGACATCTTTAATGTTATAGAGGTAAATACTGTTATAAGCAAATTGTAATCTCGATGTTCTTTTCAGGAGAGATTGCCCCAGTGGGTCCAACATCGTTTGAGTTCATCATCCCAGAGGGGGCTCCTATCTCCATTGCTCCTTCCGTAGGCACGATTCAACCAGGAGAGGTCAGTTGATGTAGATGGGTTGTACTTTTACAGTTTTATTCAATTTCTTAAGATAGATTATTTGCAAATATTCACTTGCATTTGTCAAAGAATTTTTTTTTTATTAGACTGTCATTGCTTTTTATGAATTAAGAATTCATCCGGTTATGTGTGGGTATGCTTATTCTGTCAAGGAGTCAAATAAATTACCCTTGCCTGAAAAGATTTTGCAAAATTTTGTTTTTTGATATCCCTTCATCTGTGTTAAAAAAAGGAAGCACAGCACTTCACTCATCCTTACTAACTTAATTTCCTGTCTGTGCCAGGCTGCACAGTTACCTTTTTTTTCTAGCACAGTTAGCTTTTTTTAAACTAAGAAAACCACATGACTACTTATTTTTAAGATCGCGTTACTCATCCGTGTTATCTGTTCTGACGTTGATATCTATTTTTAGCAGAAATCCACAGAGTGCTTATTTATAAGATTTGGAAAGAATGAACATTAAGAGTGATTTATTTCAGGATTTGTACTGTTTTAAAAATTAAGGTAGTGTTCAAAATCATCTTTTGTTTAGAGAAATTCAGCCTAAAGTCCATCAAACAAGGCTAAGATGTTGTTACGTCTGTTTGATATAGCAAAACTTTCGAATGCCACCTTTAAGCAGATCCTGCTAGATGAAAAAAATCTACTTTTTCAGATAGAAAACAACTGATTTTCGAAGGTCATATGGGGGCACCCATGGTGTAGTGATAGTCGCGGATTTGTAACTCCACTGACTGCTCTGCCTCTCACTTCATGGGTCCGAGTCCCATTGGGATGAAGTACTTAATGTGAGGTCTTCCAGCTGACTTGGGGTGCATCGGTGGTTCTACCCAGACATGTGTCTGGGGTCTTTCTCCATGAAAAAGCTGGACGTTGCTATAATGATCATAAATGGTCAATGCAATATATTTCATAAACAAAAGCAAAACGTCATAGGTTATACCTGTTTAAAACTCAGTCTTTGTGTGTTTACAGAAAGCTTGTATACAAGTACGGTTTGCACCAGAACTGGACGAGGGTTCTATCCTGCAAGAAGCTGTGAGAATGGCCAAACGACAGCTGGAACAACAGGCAGATAGGGAATATAAGGATGCACTAAGACGACAGAAGGAGTCTGAGGAACAACAGGTGAGTGTTGCTATGGAAACAGTGGAGGTTACTATAGTAGCAATGATGGTTACTTAGGTAACATTTATGGTTGTTATGGTTACATGGAGAGGAGGCAGAAAGAGTTGCTGTAGTAATAATAAAAGATTTTATGGATATTAAAGTGGTTGCCATGGTAACTTAAGAGTGTTGCTATGGAAACAAGGGATGTTGATATGAAGAGGTTTCATGGGCATTAAAATCGTTTCTATGGTAACAATAAAGGTTTCCATGGACTCATAAAAGCATGATATGATGTTTATTATTTTTAATGTAAAATTATTTTTAAAGTAAATTCAATTTCTATAAAATAATGCAGTTGTTTGATTATTGATTGTTATTTTTTTTAAGATAAAAAAAAGATTGATAAATATAAAACATATTTTCTAGTTGTCTACATGTATAATTAGTTTTCTTATATAATTGGAAAACTTACTAAATAACTTTTAAAATCATTGGTGACTGTGAGATACTTGATGTTAAGTTTCAAGTAAATTTGATCTGAATGTTTCATACATGTTTTATATCTCTTATTTAATTTTCTTTTTTTCAAAGTTTTTGTTTTTTTATTTAAATAGATGGTAACTTCTTACAATTTACCAGCAATGAACTAACTTTGTTATAGGAACAATCCATTAAAAGTGGCAAATCGGTAAATAAGCATTCCTACAGAGCTTGCTATACTCCCCCACCTTGTTACGCTCTCCTCTGAATGTTGTTTCCATTATTTATATAACCTCACAACTTTCAAATAATGTTAAATTGTTCTTGTTGTTGTTGTTTTCACATTACTTTCCCCATTCTCACTTTATTTTATATTCTCTTGCAATTTTTTAATTTTGTTAATGTATATGTTATTGTAACATAGGGAGAAAAAATGTGCAGCCAGACCGGGACTCGAACCTGAGACCCTTCGCTAACAGGGCGAACGCTCTACCAACTGAGCTAACCGGATCGCTTGCACATTCTCTCCCTATCACCCGGCTACATTGTTATCGTAATTTTAATTTTTTTTTTAATATTAACATATGCATAAAACATTATGTTTTTAAAAATTATTCTTATCTGCCCAGGGCCCATCGGTGGCATAGTGGTAGAGTTATCGACTTGTAACTCCTCTGACTGCTTAGCGTCTTACTCTCTGGGTCTGAGTCACATTTGGGGCAAAGGTCTTTACGTGGGAAGGTCTTCCAGCTTACCTGCGATGCACCAGTGGTTCTACTCAGACATTTGTCTTCCTCCACCAAACTAGCTGTACTTCACTATATGATCATTATTGGTCACTGTGATCTAATAAAAAACAGAGACAAAAGCCTACACCAAAATAGCTGGACTTGCCATAATTGACCTATGCTATGTATTGCAAACATAAAAGCATTGGCCATCACATACCATTAAAAATGGTAGTGCTATAGCTCCCTTGCTAACACTCAAGCAAATATAATGGTAGTTCCATGACTATTTGGCCCAGTGTTAGGATAATGTGACTGGGTGGGGCATCATTCCAGGTGTTCAGGGCATGTTATACACAGTGAAGGCATCACTATTTCTGCTTGAAGTGGACACTGTCTCCAGATAACTGAAATACTATTGGTGGGACAATAAACCCAATAAATGAATAATCAAACAAAAAGTTGGTAAAAACTGATCTTCAAAAGATCTTTGAAAAGATCTTTTATTTTAAGTTTATTGCTTTGTTTTTTTTGTCTTTCAATGCATGGACCGTATATTTAAGTTTTATAATTATATACACAGTTCTTATTGATATGATTTGATTATTTTTGTTATGTATTTATTTTTCATTCACATTCTAGAAGTTTCTACTAACAATAAATATATTTTCTTTGCTAATACTACAGTGAAAAATAGCCAGAAACTGATGAATTTCAAAATCCGAATCTTTTTCATAACCCAATTGTATTTCTTTTAATCATTGCTTCAGTTCTTATTGTCATTGCTGTTGGACTCCACTTTAAACATCATCATCATCATCTTCATCATCATCATCATCATCATCATCACCATCATAATTGTCATCATTATTACGACATCATCATCATCATCAACATCATCATAATCATCATCATCACCCTTCTTATTTGCATCATTGTCATCAGCATCACACCCTCTTTCTCCTCCTCATCCTCCTCCTTCTATGCCTGTACCCCATCAGTTTACTAATTGACATAATATTAAATCATTGTATTTTTTTAGTATTGCATATGTCACTTCCTGCATTGTGTATATTTACATTGTGATAAATGTACAATTATCACCCAATATCATGTCTATATTAACCTCATGTATCCATGTTCATCTTTCCCTGATCATTTCAAGTCTGATAGCTCAGATGTAAGTACCGTACATGTTATGTGAACTAGGGTTAGTTACCCAACCGTGTCTTCAACCGGGGTTCGTCTATAAAGACCACCAATCAATCTGACAAAGTATTAATATCTGTAATTTTATAAAAAAATTGGATGTGAAAAGAAAGGATTATTTAAATTGATAATGAGATACATTATTGGATAGTCTCCCCTGAATAGTCTCCCCTAAATATAAGTAGGTCCTTTCATTTGGATTATTCGGTTTTTATGCTTGTACTCTTTATAGCATATGTTGACTTTTAAGCCTTATGCTTTTTTAAAATACCTAGGAAAACTATGTCAACAAACACTTCCATTTTCTTGTTTAAGTAAACTATCACTTATAAGTATTTCAAATGATTTTAAGGTTAAATTTATGCAGAAGCAAGAAGTTCTACACTTTGTTATTGCACCACCTAAAATAGAAATAGCGATAAAGTCCAAGAATACCAACTAAAAGGATCTACCTACTGTTTGGACTACCTCGGATATTATCTAACAAGGGAGACAATTTCCATTTCACAAATGTACCACATTATGTGACTACATTTGAACAATTATCTTTTGACTAATAGAAATTTCATTAAAATTTTAAATAAAAACTCATATCAATCTGACAAAAAGAAAAAAAAAAAATTTTGGACCAATGTTTATCCAAATATAATTGGCACATCTTTTACTAAAATTGTTTTTATTGAGAAAAAAATCCTAATATCTATTTACACTAATATTTTTCTTAGAAAATACAAAAATTGAATAAATATTTGCCACTGTATTCAGCTTGTTGACATACTGACTGAAATACAGCTAAGACTAACAGCTATTACACCATTAGAAAGAGACTAGTTTTCATTTGTTCTTCTAAATTGTTTTCTTGCTGGAAACACCTTTAGGTTGGGATTTGTTAAATCTTAGGTGAGTGGTGATTTCAGCAAGAGAAAGGTTAATATGATCTTATAAGCAGATTTGTCTTAATTGTCAGACTGGTCTTTTGGAGGAACACTATTGTATTATCTTCTCCAAATGATGTTAAAAATTCAGGCATGAACCTAGGCAAGGAGCCAAAATGACTTAAGGGGCAAATCTAAATTTCCCAAATGTTGAACGTTCTGAGCCAGATAAAACAAGTAGGCTGTCAATGCTATCACATTGATGTGCTGATAGTTAGTGTGGCACCTGTGAAGTCGTCTTCATAAAAGGTACATGGACTGTCATGGTTGGAAATTCTACAATGTTGCGCAAGAACAAAAATTGAAACAAAGGAATGATTAAGAGAAAGTTTAGTTAAGATTGGAGAGTAAAATCAAAATTATTATTAAAATCTAAGTTATAAAGTATTTTTAAAAGCAAGCCTTTGCGGGAGTTATTGTTCTTGAAAGTAATTTTTTAACCCATTAAAAGCCAGAAGGGTCTATAAGGGTTCAAAATATATATGCTCATAACCTCGTCTTGTTTTAGTGGAGGAACTATAATACTGCAATGAGATGATACCAAGTCCTAGACTATAAAAACCTGAGCTAATAGGTTTGAGGAAACATTTTTGGCATCTTATTGGTCAGTTTGAATATATAAATGACCAATCAGATACAATGAAATATTAGAAGACCTCCGTTTAAGATAATGTTGATGCCGGTAGATAATAGTTGGTTGAAAGGCATTGAAAATTGGAATGTGATCTTTTTGGCATTCACAATGGGAGGCTAATGTTGAAGGGTTGTGAGGCTGGGGTTTGGGTGGGGTGGTTGGACACAGCTTTAGGCTGCAGTGGCATCAGAAAAAGGGTAATAATTATTTAAAATCTGGTCCTGCATGCAAAGTAAAGCCTAAAATTTTAGCAACTTTTGGAGAGGATAACAGGTGAAGAAGTAGATTAATAATTGTGTTTGAAGTCTGATAGTACTATAGTATATAAGACACAAAGGTAGGGTCATCTTTGTGTATATATTGCATTGCTGATTGTTATGGATGAAGTGGTTAAAAATTGTAACTGTTAAATGAATAGTTTACAAAAGGTTAGAATGACTAGGAATGCAAGAGTACTTTTGTACTGATGTCAGTCATGGTAAAATACTGATAGATATATTGTAAAATGTTTTTGTTTACCTAATTTTTTTATGTAGAAGAATAAGAAGAAAAAAACAACACCATTGGTTTAAATATTTTCAAGACAAAAGGAAATAACTTTACATAACATGACTTTCTATATCTGATTACAAAGTTTGATAAGGATTGAGTAAGTAAAAATGGCAGAATATTAAGAAGATGGCACGTACCATGCATAATTTTAAAATTTTAAGCTCTAAAATATTTTGTTTGATAGCTTCAGTAATGTTTGATTTCTTGTTTTCTTAGCTCTAACTAGTTATTTGTAATGTTGTTTTTTTCTTATCTAGAAAACAAAACAGGTGAAGGGGTTTGTTTATGTTGATTGTTTAAACCTATTAAACAGTTTAAAATACAAAAAAACATAAATTGTATATAGTTAAACAATAAACAAAAATAGCTCATTGCCTACATTATTTAACCGGACCAGGTAGCGCAGTCGGTAGAGCGTTGGCTCCAGGTTTTGGAGCCTCTGGGTTTGATCCCAGGCTGCGACATACCAAAGTCGTTAAAAAATGGTAGTGGTATAGCTCCCTTGTTAAATCCCAAGCAAATATAAGGGTAGTTCCACGTCTGGTTGGCACGTTGTCAGGATAATGTGACTGGGTGTGACTGGATGTGGTATTATGCCAGGTGTTCACAGCATGCAATACACAGCGAAGGCAGCACTATATTAGCTTCAAGTGGACATCGTCTCCAGATAGCTGAAATACTGATGGTGGGACGATGAACCCAATAAACGTAATCATAAACTTACATTATTACATACATAAAAGAAAGACCACAAGGATTAGAAGCCTGGTACAATGAGAACCAAAATCACATAGCATAGGGTGCCCTCTGTAAAGTGGTAGAGTAGCAGACTAGTAAATCCTCTGACCGCTTAGCCTCTCACTGGATGGGTTTGAGTCCCGTTCTGGGGAAGGTCTTCCAGAGCTGGTGGTTTTACCCAGACATGTTTGGACTGTTGCTGCAAATGAAGTTGTTATGTCAGTAGGAAATGGATTGTAGAACATGAATAATTTGTGTAATAAAAATTGTTTTTATTTAGTCATCTTTTGTATCACACATGTTTGAACATTTTAATTGCTTTTTAATTAATCTATTTATTACAATATAGGTAATTTTATACATAAATTTTCTAGTTAATTTTTTAAATATTATTTATATTTTTAACCATTAAGAAACCGAAGAGCCCCCCAGTAAGTATGATCACCCGATCTTGGTTAAAGCATGTTGTTGCACTTGTGAATATGTCACATTAAGATGCACATTCAATTAGGTCAAATTTAATCATAATTTGCCTGCAGGTTTTGTAATATTCTATATCTCAGTTAGGTCAAAGAAGCAATTACACATACTAATAGGCTTAATTAAATTGGTCCAGCTCTGGTACAGCAATCAGTAGAGTGTCAACTCCAGGTATGGGAGGCCCTGGGTTCAAACCCAAGCTGCAAATAATGTCATAAGATATGGTAGTAATACAGATTTCTTGTTGATGCCTAATTAATTAATGCATTATATATTTTTTTTCCTGATATGTTTTTTTAATATACATTTCATTTGTCCATTTTCTGAAAAATTGTCTTCATTTATTTTGTTCGTAACTTAGTTACAAAGAAGAAACTCAAGAGTACCTTAGAAAATATTTTCACTTGTTGTTGGTTGATGCATGTATTTGCACTTGTTGGAATATTACATTTCATTGAAGTCATATTGATGTATTATAAGCCAAGTGATTAAACAATAAACATGTCAGGTGACACAGGAACAATTGGATCAGCCCTCTTTAGCAAAACCAATTGAAGAATATCTGTAAGTTTGGGAGGCCCTGGTGAGAAACTCTAGCCACAAAATACCTTAGTGTTAAAAATGTAGAATTTTAGCTCCAAAGCTACTGGTCAGGTAAATGTACTGATTGTTCCATGATTGTTTGACACAGTGTTTGAATTATTTAACTGGATGTGGTATTATTCTAGGTATGCTATTCATTGGTAAGGCAGTAAAATGTGATCTCTTGAATATAATGTGCAGTTTTTTCTCCTTTTTTCTAATAGAAATCCTGACCTTGGGGATGCATACAGGCTGTTGATTTTTCCTCTTTTTTTTTGCCTCAAAACTGGGTTTGCACACAACACATAAGTGGGTTAAATATATGAATGTGCACAATACATTAGTGCATACAATACATGAGTGCATATAATACTTGAGTGGGTACAGTATGTGAGTGGACACAATATGTGAGTGCGTACAATATATGAGTGTGCACAATACGTAAGTGCATACAATATGAGTACGCACAACATATGAGTGTTCGTACAGAATATGACTGATTATGGTGTATGTTGGAAAACTCATTGGATAACTAAAGGGTTTTATGTGGGAAGACGAACTTAACAAACAGATATTCATTTGGTTTTGACAGTTATTGATATACACTCTGTATTGCAGTCTGGTATGTCTTTCATAGTCCTATTATGGTGTTGTTTATGGCATTTTAACAAGAACTTCACATCTAGTTTAGTTTTAGATGAATGTGAAGATTTGAGGATCAAATCCTTCATAATTTCGTCACATAAATTCACAACCTACCTTTGTAATGAAAAAATCATGTGTTTGCCCTTTCTTATAAAATTAAGCAATCACCATGTCAGTTCTGAAGTAGGGGGCACTCATGGCTGAGCGGTTAGAGTCACTGACTTAAAACTCCTCAGCCCCTCATCACACGGCTTTGAATCTAGGTCGGGGCAAGACATTTTAATGGGGCGGGGGGCGGTTTCCGGCTAAACTGTGGTGTGCTGGTTGTTCTACCCAGACATAAGCTGGATGTCGCCAGTATCATCATAATTATATGAGTGCAATGTAACAAAAAAACAAAACAAACAAACATAAGTTCAAATTCACTCCAATGTTTTACACCAAAATTGAATTTAACACCAATGTTTGCTTGACATAAAAAAAAACCTTAAAATTCTGTATGTCACCTCATTTCCTGCCTCTACCTATCTCTTGTGGATTCTCTTTAAACCATAATTGTTTGTGTTTATTTTTTAAGCACTTTGCAAAAAAATACAAGCATTTGATAAAAAATTATCTTCTCCTGATGTTGATTATTTATTAACTGAAATTTATAAATGAATTATAAAAAAAATATTTTTTTTTCTTCATTTATTAAATTATGCGTTATATTACGTATGTATAAACATTGGTACATTTCAACCCAAGTTGAATAATTTCAAATAACCAAATTATTGAATTTGCCTCCAAATTGAATAATTTGAAATGACTGAAATTATTGAATTAGACTTCAGATTGCATCATTTCAAACAAACAAAATTTGTCTCCAGATTGTGACATTTTAAAATTACCAAAATTATTGAATTGGACTTCAGATTACATCATTTGAAATTACCAAAATTATTGAATTGGACTTCAGATTACATCATTTGAAATTACCAAAATTATTGAATTATACTTCAGATTGTGACATTTGAAATTACCAAAATTATTGAATAATACTTCAGATTACATCATTTGAAATTACCAAAATTATTGAATTGGACTTCAGATTACATCATTTGAAATTACCAAAATTATTGAATTATACTTCAGATTGTGACATTTGAAATTACCAAAATTATTGAATAATACTTCAGATTGCATCATTTGAAATTACCAAAATTATTGAATTAGACTTCAGATTGCACCATTTGAAATTACCAAAGTTATTGAATTAGACTTCAGATTGCATCATTTTAAATTACCAAAAGTATTGAATTATACTTCAGATTGCATCATTTGAAATTACCAAAATTATTGAATTAGACTTCAGATTACATCATTTGAAATGACCAAACTTATTGAATTATACTTCAGATTGCATCATTTGAAATGACCAAACTTATTGAATTATACTTTAGATTGCATTATTGTAAATCACCAAACATACCTGTTATGTTATGTTTTTTTTTAAAAATATATTATGCCACTATTTAAGTTATGTTTCATGCCACAGTCTATATAATTGTTAATTTATGTTGTTGTTTTTATACTAAAGTCTGTGATAAGTAGTAACATATTTAGTTTTATAACCTGGGGAGATGAAAGTATAATTATCTTTGTTTTGGAATTTTTCTTGTTTTATAACTTTATAGCCTACAGTTTAATTAAAATTATGATCTTTGTCAAATGTTATATGATGGTAAGTTATATGTATTTTGTTCTAACTTAATTATAAAACTAGGGGTGCCTGTGGCGTAGTGGTAGAGTCACCAATTTGTAACTCCTCTGACTGTTTAGCCTCCTATCGCGTGGGTTCAAGTTCCGTTCAGGTCGAAGGACTTAGTATGGGAAGATCTTCCAGCTGACCTCTGCCGGTGGTTCTACCCAGACATATGTCTGAGGTCTTCCTCCACCAAAACAGCTAGACACTGCTAAAATTATCATAATTGGTCGCTGTACTCAAAAACAATAAACAAAACTAATTATAAAACTGTTTTATAGAAAAATAAATCAAAGGGCAGAAACCTGGTAAGATTTTGTAGACATCAAACTTACGGTAGTTTCTTAGGCTACAGTTGTAGGGCTACTAAAAACTTGGGATGTAGAAAATGTGGAATGAGATCGAGAGTATCATAGTAATACTGATATAGAAAGGCTAGCATGTGGATATGGTTTAGTTAAGATCTTAGATTATGAGCAGCGATGGATCCAGGGTGGGGATAGCGGGTATGCATCCCCCACACAACCAGGTAAAAGAATAGAGTTTTGAAAACAAATACATGTAAGCTTACAAAATACTAAGCTAATTTTTGTCTGTTGACTGCTTAAGTCAAAGTTAGAGCCCCTTACTGTGTATATTTATATACATACATATATATATATATATCTAGTATTTACTGTGATATA
Source organism: Sinonovacula constricta (assembly GCA_007844125.1). Taxonomy (NCBI): domain Eukaryota; kingdom Metazoa; phylum Mollusca; class Bivalvia; order Cardiida; family Solecurtidae; genus Sinonovacula; species Sinonovacula constricta. The sequence goes on from CM017566.1 coordinate 48,649,993, forward strand.
GTTTAATGAATCTTAATTCATACCCCCCCCCCCCCCCCCCCCCCCCCCCCACCAAAACTTTCTGGATCTGCCCCTGATTATGAGGGATCAAAAGAAAATTTTAATTGGTAAAATTTAACTCTTTTTTTTTTTTCTACCTTCAAATAAATAACAATGTTAGATATTAAACTGGTTCTTTTTTAGTATTTAACATTAATTAAGAAACAGTCTTAGATGTTTGATCACTAGTAGATAAGTCCATGTCTTCCTAAATAGGATTGATTTTTATTCCCAATACTAACACATTCTTTCCTTTGTTAGGGGGCGCCTGTCGCTGACTTGTAACTCTTCAGCGTCACTAGTTTCGACGTCCTTAAGCCATTTATATATTTTCTTGCGAAGTGAACTGTATTGAATTCGAAATTAACTGTCATAAACATGTCAAGTAAGCCCTTATTTATCCAGTAGTATCACCCGTGTGTTTTCAAGTTCCGTTTGGGGTGAGAACTTTCATGTGCGAAGGTTTTCCAACTAAACTGTGGTGCACGTGTGCTTCTACACAGACATAAGTCTGGGGTCTTCCTCCACCAATAATTAGGTGGACGTATATTACCATAATTGTGTCGGTGTGATGTAACAAAAAAACAAAACAAAAACAAACAAACAAAAAACAACTACAAATAATCCTCATTAATATTCATTTTTTTCCCCAAAACTAACACCTTCTTTCCTTTGTTACATAAGCCTTAAAATATGTCATGTGAAATGCGTAGAGAAGAAAATTAATAAATGTAGGTTCCACAGAATGATGTAGTGGGGCAAAGTAAAAAAAATGATAACCATTTTCTATTTTGTAGGGATGATGACATACTATTTAATTAGTTATATTTGAGCTAGAGGGCTATAATATTCTAGTATTTGTATATATCGCTAACTAGTATATTATGCAATTCTTGATAACTATTTTTGTTAGTGGGAGGTATTGAATTCACTATATATTCAGTCTTCAAGAATGAAATTTAAAAACACTGGACCTTTGGTCCACCAAACTTGGACTGTCTGCTCTACTGGACCAAATTTTACTGGACCAGTATGATTTTGGCATTTTGACACAAAAGGTTGGTAAGCTAACCGTGGTGTTATGAGTGGTTGGATTCAGTATAAGGCTGTAAAGCGTTGTTAAGTTTAGTTTAGTATATATGTTTTCATGATAATTCAGAATTTTGAAAATGGCTGAAAATTCTGGTGGACCCTTGATCCATTTAAGTTATAAAATTTAATGAACTGACAGAGATTTTGGAGGACCCGGGCCAATGGCCTTTGATTGAATTTATACGCATCTGAACTAAGAACTGTGGTGTATGGGGTGGTAGATCACACAAACTTAAAATCTATTTCCTAATTAACAAATCTTAATAAATAGGCCAGACAGTCTATTAAAAGCCATAATTATGTTATTAAGTTGCAAAGCCTACTTAATTGCTTTAATCCCAGAAAAAAAATAATGCGTACTCATAAAAATGAAATCGAGGAGATGGGAAGCAGAACCCAATAACAGAACTATTAGTTAATGCAGTTAATTCATTTTAGCAATGAGTTGTTAGTAATGCAATTATCATTTTGTAAATTAATGAAAAGTCAGTTATTGCAAACAACAGTTTTAACTTTGTACTGATAATTAAATATTTTCTTTGTTTTAGGGTTACATGTAATTCTCTAACACTCTTAGTAAATCATCAAGTTATTTGTTTATTTAGAACTAAACTCTTTAGTATTCTAGTAATAAATCCTTATAGAATATGCAAATGATTTTGTTTGCACTACATCTTAAGACATATATGTTTTACCACAGGAAAGTAAAATATGCATAGATGTTACCATTCTATGAAGAAACAGAAAAGAAAACATACACCAAAATCTACAACAACATATATTTTAATTCATAGACAAGACAATGTTAAATTCTTAATATAAAATCTTTAAAGAACTTATAGAAATTTCTTAAGGCATTTGACAAAAACAAAGTGGACAAGAAAGTTCTATCAGATAGAAATGTAAACAACAAAGTGTCCAAAATCTGGACGATAAGCGTTCACAAGGTCATCAACTGGTAGAGCCCTTAACAATAAATTTAATGTATTTTAAGCATTTTAAACAATTAAAAGTTCACTAGCTGTTTGATTAAGACCATTGAAAGAGATTTGAATCTGTTATTAATTATATTAAAGGTTAAGTACATGTTATATTTATATATTTATATTGAACTTGTTTTGTAGCATTAAAATGGATAGTTTACACTTTGTAATAATTTTACTTACTTAATTTACATATTTTCTTGTGCACATCATACTTTGCCACACTCTCGATTAAAACAACCTTAATAAGCTCAACATATAGGTAAGGAACTACATTTATATGTTTAGATTGTTTTCTGAAAATTCAGTAATTTCCTTTGTGTTTTTAACATTGCACATTTTAATTTTGACATGATTTCACTGAATTTTTATCGTATGACATTATTTTTAAGTATGTATGTGTTTTATAACTTTATTTCTATATCATACATGTATATATTTACCTCACATTTCACGTTGTGATGTATTTGCCAAACATACTGTTAATATTAACCATCGTTCCTCTCGTATCTGTGTATAGAAGACTGCTGCATCAGGTAAGAAGGGTGCCCCTCCTCCAAAGACACCTGCCAATAAAGGGAATAAGACGCCTGGTGCACCTGGGGCGCCATCTGTTTCCGGACCTACTCCAGTGGTGCCCCCTAAGGCTGAGGACATCAGCAAAGAGTATGTTCAGTGTATTATATTATATATTAAAAAATTATAATATATATTAAATTATTATAATATTATTATATATATTAAATTATTATAATGTATATTAATTATCTATCTTCTTATCTATTATTCTATCTCTATATATATATATACTATATCTCTATCTATATATCTATATCTATATATATCTCTCTCTCTTTATCTCTCTTTATGTTCTCTCCTTCTTCTTCTCTATCTTCATTCTTCTTTCTCCTTTTATCTCCCTTGTCTCTTCCGTCTTCTCCTCTTTCCCCGTTCTCCTCCTTCTCTCTCTTCCCTTTTTCTCCTCTCTCTTCCCTTCTTCTCTCTCTCTCCTCTCTCTCTCTCTCTCTCTCTATAAAATTATTATTATATATTTTAATATATTTAATTGGTTAAATAAAGTTTTGATACACAGATCTAAAAGCTAAAACAATTTTGATAATCCATTGTCCCTGATTTAATAGTTAGGACCTTGGTAATTTTTCAAAATGATTAAAGATTATGTCCATGCTAAATCTGATTGTTGGGTTATTTTAAGACATAGTGAGAAAATGTTTGATGGAAATCTTTTTAAGACTATATAAGACAAAGTTCTATGAGCATTGCAACATATACAAAAATTGAAACGACACAAGACCAAGGTATTCACATGCACGCCAAATGTAAAAGTGAGAACAAATCTGTGATGAGTCATTTAACAATAAGAGCAAACCCGACAGTTACCGCCTTGGAACGGTCAGTCGGCAGTATGGACCGACTGGGGTGCTTAAACCGGTTTTACAGAGCTCTAACCTCGCACTTTCTGATGGGTTTCTCGAATGCAAGCAATGAAAAGAAAACCAATCCATTTGAATAAGTGTCCAAGCGCTGACGTTTTGTTTGACAAGTTATGACGAAAGTAGTGACGTCATTGAAAAATATTGTCTACATAGTGTTTAAAAGAGAGATAGGTATTATTTGGATTAGAAGATGTTAATAGTAAATGAAATTAACTTTCTGAATCAAGAACAAAAATGACCAGAGAAGAGTAAATGGTTATAGCATCCTGTTCATGCAGAGATGGAATTGAGGAACAAAATAAAACATACATGTGAATCTTTCCTGCGGCCAAATTGGGTGATTGTTACTTGCAAAGGGGGAGATTTGTTATTTTCATGTTAACAAAGAAGAAAGTTATCTGTTTCCGTGTCGGGAGATTTTTGGAAAAGTGTAAAACACCCCTCAATTTGAAATTACTTTTGAACCTTAAAAGAGGAAGCCTCCCTCCAAAATCGGAAGAGTTCACATGTATGGTTAGTTAGATTTTGAATGACTAAAGAAAACAAAATCAGAATAATAAAAGGAAATACATATTAACAATGTAAAAATAATGTTGTATTAAATAAAAATAAAGATTTATTAACCATATCATGTATGTTACAGCTCAACGGCATACGCTGCTGCTGTGGGGTCATTATTAAGACAGTTCAAGGGCAAGTTTAATTCCTTTACGGTTCCCTGTTATGTGGCATCAGGGGAATGCAGTAACCCAGGAGAGCTGACTTACACGTGAGTAATCTCCTCTTTTGACTGTTGGACAGTGGAGAGATTTTGTTTTGTATTGAGAGTCGTGTTACAGTTAGGGTCAATGCACTGCCGTCAGCGGTGGAGGAAAAACACCGATATATGTCTGGGTAGAACCACCAGCATACTCTCAGCCAGTTGGAATAAAGTTAATTGCTCTACCTGGACTAAAATTCACACTGTGAGGAGCTGAGAAGTTTCAAATCTGCTATATCAACCACCTTCCCATTGTAGGCCCTACATTGTTTCATTTTTGATGCACTTCTTCACACTAATGCAGCAGACCTAACAAAGTTCAACTATTCCTTGCGCAACAAAAAGTAGTTCTACATATATCCATGATAGGAAGTGAAACGAAAGGGCAATTTTGCACGGTTTAATTCCAGTAACAGAATTATTAAATGTTTTCAATGTCCAGCCTCTTTGAATTAGTTGCAAATGTGATTATAAAATGCAACAGTTATCGGATAGGGGGCGGCCGTGGCGTAGTGGCAGAGTCACCAATTTCTCACTCCTATGACTGCTTAGCTTCTCACCGAGTGAAATCGAGTCTGGTTCGGGGCGAAGGACTTTGTGGGAAGCTCTTCCAGCTGACTTGTGTTGTGCCGGTGGTTCAACATTTTTCTGGGGTCTTCCTCTACCACAAAGCTGGACGTTGCTTTAATGATCATAATTTGTCGCTGCAGTGTGAGCAAAAACACAACAATCTAAATAGATATCTAAAAAAAAAACACTCTAGAGAGTGTCCAACATCCAGTGAAATGTGGTAACCAATGTCGATCCTCTTTTGCTACACTCCTAACAAGGAGAGTAACTCTGAACTCTGATATGACACTTAACCATTTGTTTCTGTCCACAACATTAAACATGGAGTTGTGTATTTTGCTAAGGGATGGTTGTAACTCCTCAGCCCCTCACTGTGTGGGTTTGAGTCCCGGTCACAGCAAGAACTATCATGTGGGGAGATTTACCAGATGACCAGTGGTGCGCCTGTGGTTATACCCAGATATAAGTCTGGGGTCTTCCTCCACCAATAATTAGCTGGACGACACCAATATGACCATAAGTGTGTCAGTGCGATGTAACAAATAACAATCAACCAAAACCAGACCTGGTAGTGCAATCAATAGAGCGTGGGCTCCAGGTAAGGGAGGCCCCAGGTTTGATCCCGGGCCGCGACATACCAAAGTCGTAAAAAATGGTATTGGTATAGCTCCCTTGCTAACGCTCAAGCAAATATAAGGGTAGTTCCATGACTGGTTGGCCCGGTGTCAGGGTAATGTGACTGGGTGTGGTATCATGCTCCAGATAACTGAAATACTGTTTTTTCTTGAGCTTTTTGAAATTTTGAAAATCTGATCAACTTAAGAAAATGTTTATGCCTATATTATATATATTTTATATTATTATCATATTATACATATATTGTGCATTACTGTCTATCTGGATTAATCCTTCGTCCTTTCTTCCCAAATTGCTTCATACATCCATGTTGCTATTCAACTGTCCACACACATTGAACTTTTCTGCAGGACTGCCAATACATTATATCTGGAGATACACTGCCCGACAGTGAAGCCCCCTCTGGTGGTGATCTCAGATAGCGGCAGATCAACGACAGACTTTGGCGAAGTGTCGCTGGGTCAGAATGCTTTCAAGTCGATAACTATACAGAATATCACAAACAGGACTCTGGAGGTAATTTATCAATATATGTCATTGATTGATTACAGTAGAGTGATAAATAGTAATGTATTAGTTAATTAATAGAATGTAGATATGGCTGTTTTTGAAGTGAAGACATAAACTGTTTAAAGATTAAACCCCCCCAAAATTGCTAAACTAACCCCTGATGATTTTTGCCTTTTTGGGGGGTAAAAATCAACTTTGCTGTGAACCATGTCTTGCGAGGGTTTGTTTTAAGTACAGAGAATGCTCTGCTCTGTTGCATGGTAATAAAACATGACTCCTACAGCTCCAGACCTAAAGAGGCTTCATTGAAATGAAAGTTCTATGATATGTTGGATCTGTGGTGTCAAACTTCAAGATCAAGTCTCTTCTGCCAAACTTCAGAGGAAGCTAGGGATTAAAGAGGTCACAACTGTTCCGCTCTCATGGTGACTGAGCTGGTATGGGAACATTAAACGTGCTACCTCATATATCAACACAGTCACTAGTCTAGCAATTCCTAGCTGCAGAGGTCATGGTAGACCAAGACAGACTTGGTCAGAATGTGTCATAAGTGACCTGAAAGTGTACAACCTGTCCAGCACTGAACTGCTGAACAGAGTTGTATGGAGAGTGGGTGTAAGACACTCTAGCCGTCTGCTGCCTATCATAGAAACTGGGACAACTGCAGAAGTAAATTGAAATCTGGATCAGACAGGCAGCATGAATCCAATTTATTTTTTGTTTAACTGAAACGCTAAGACATAGTCCAAAACACATCAGCATCCTGTTCAATATACATGGCTTAACCAAGGAACAAAAGTTGAGGCAGCTGTCTGAGGTTTTCCTCCACTAATAATTAGCTGGATGTCACCAATATAACCATAACTGTGCCTGTGCGGTATAACAAAACACAAAACAGACTGTCAAGGTTCAAATCTTCCAGCCCAGAATGGAATATTTCGAATTTAAAAATAGCATTGCCTTGGTTACTCTAAGGGTTGTTTGATGATGACCCGGTGTCTGGATAATGAGATCGGGTGTGGTATCATGCCAGGTGTTCATGGCATGCTATACACAGTGAAGGCAGCACTATATCTGCTTCATGTGGACACTGTCTCCAAATAACTGAGATACTATTGGTGGGATGAGAAACACAACATACAAACAAACAAACAAACATCCCATTTCAGATTGTTGGTGGCATGCAGGTTGCATTTCACTTTGAACATCAGACTAACCTACATTCAGATATGCCCAATATACACATAACATCTCCTTTTGCCTGTTTTTAGGGCTTGCGGAGTGGGAGGTCACGGGTTCAAACCCCAGCCAGGTCAAACCAAAGACTTTAAAGTTGGTAGTAGTGGCTTCTCTCCTAAAGCTCGGGGCTAAGGGGACAGCATTAGGCCTGACTCGTCAGTGTCAGTATAATGGACCAGCCGGGTTCAGTCCCTGGGCACCTTATAAGTGCCCCTGTGCTATAATGATAGAAATATCACTGCACCGTATCTGCAAAAATGCCGGCAAATCCCAATCCCTGTTTTTAGAAGATGGAAGGTGTACCATTGGTTCAAACATGAAAGTATTATTGTCTTTGTTTCAGTTGTCATCGTCTGCGCTGGACACCACAGGACCATTCCAGGTGATGAATGCATTTAGAGTGCTCCCCCCTGATGCTACCCATACCATGCTAGTCTGCTTTACTCCATCATCGGGCAGAGTGGTATGGCATTATTGTTATATTTGTTATTATTATAAGTTTTTGCTGTTATTACATGTATTATTATTATTATTGATTTTATTATAATTTTTATGGTTAATCTAATAATTATTATTGTTTTTATAATTATTATTGTTATTATTATGATAATTGTTGTTCTTTATATTTTTAAAATTAAAATTAAAATTATTATTTTCTTGATTATAATTGTTATTATTAAATTTGTTTGTTAAGGTGATGATGATGATGATGATAATGATAATGATGTTGATCATGATGATGATGATGAAGTGATGATGTGCTGCTGCTGCTGCTGATGATGATGATGTGATGATGATGATTATGATAATGGTGATGATGATAATGATAATACGATTGTTTTTAATATTATTATAAGTAATTACACTGGACTATCTTTCTTATCCTTCACAGTTTCAGGAGGTGCTATACATCCACAGTGTGACCGCGTCTCTCCACATCACACTGTGTGGGAAGGGGGTTAGTCCCCTTCTTAACATCATGCCAGCTCTCTCTGGTGACAGGGTCATGGACATGGGAGCCGTCCTGGCCGGGGAATATATTGAGAAGACCTTCAAGGTTTGTGACCCATGTTTTTTTTTATGTTAGTTTCTAGGAAATGACTGTTTAAGTATATATTTTGTTTGTGTTACCATGGCAATGTGTTATAAAAATGATAAAATCTGAGCCTCAAACAATGATTTTCAAGTTGTTAGGAGCACCTTAAATGTTTCAGGAAAATGCATTGCAGGGACCAATTATGATCATTATAGCGACATTCAGCAGTTTTGGTAGAGGCATACCCCAGACAAATGTCTAGGTAGAACCACTAGAGCATCGAAGGTCATCTGGAAGACCTTCCCACATTAAGACCTTTGGCCCAAAAGGGACTCGAAGCCACGCAGTGGGAGGCTAAGCAGTCAGGGGAGTTAACAACCGGCAACTACCACTTCGCCACAGGCACCTCTCATTACTAAGATATTTCAGTGGGCATCCATGGTTTAGAGGTTAGGATGTTGGACTTTAAAGCAGAGGGGCCAGGGTTCAAACCCCAAACCTGACCAATTGATATTAGTCCTCGAACAAGACCATTTACCGCACATTGCTCTAGGTACTCAGTACCTGAGTACTGGTTCTACCCAGAAAGTTGGCAGTTAAAAAGCATTAATATAAGTTGAAAGAACTTTTTTCTCAATTGACTATAAATAAATAAGTTTTAGTACTGTTATTTCACAAACTATTTATATATATGTCACTGTTTGAAGCAACATTTAACACTTTATGATGTACACCCTGTTTTATTTCCTCTATTATCAACAGATGCAGAACACGTCCTCCCTCTCTATCGACTTCGCCATCAAAATGGAGAGTCTGTCGCTGTTGCGGCATGGCCACGCCCAAGAGTTGCCTGCCTTTGTCGGTGGCAAACCCAAATCTCTCGTTGGCGTTCAGAACAACAATGGCCAGAATGTGTTTGACCTGGTGCCTTGTAGTGGAACAATAGAACCTGGTTTGTACTGTCTTATCAAAATGCCATCTCAAACTATACTGTCTTATTAAATTGTAAAATTATTTAAATTTCCAACTTCTTTTCTGTTTATCATAGTACCAAAATATTTATTTTAACACACATTTAATTTATTTGTTAATAATCTTGTAGTGGCACCTTTAAACCTGGTTTGTACTGCCTTTTCAAAATTCCTTTTTATACTTAAAAATAACAATTATTTTACATGACAATACTGTCTTATATAACAGACAAACTATCTAAATTTTCAATTTTTATTCTTTTTAGCATAGCATCAAAATATAGATTTTAACACATTTAATTTGTTTGTTAATAATCTGGTAGTGGCACCATTGAACCTGGTTTGAACAGCCTTTTCAAAATTCCTTTTTATACTTAAAATCAACAATTATTTTAAATGACTACATTGTCTTATAAAACTGCCAAACTATTTAAATTTCCTATTATTTACCATAGTACCAAAATACAAATTTTAACACATTTAATTTATTTATAAAGGATGTCGCTATAATGATCATAATTGGTCGCTGTGATGTATTTTAAAAACAAAAAAGTAAAACATATAATAATTAGGTGTTATATGCAGAAAGATACCTTGATTACAAGTTTTTCACCTGTATGACTACTGAGATACCCATAACCTCTTTTTCAATTCCTGATGGCTGTACTTAGATATATTTATTACCTCTTTTTCAATTACCGATGGCTGTACTGAGCTATAATTATTACCTCTTTTTTAATTTCAGACACCTGTATTGAGATATAATTATTACCTCTTTTTCAATTCCCGATGGCTGTACTGAGATATATTTATTACCTCTTTTTCATTTCGAGATGGTTGTACTGAGCTATAATTATTTCCTCTTTTTTTTTATTTCCAGACGGCTGTACAGAGATATAACTATTACCTCTTTTTCATTTCCGACCAGCTTTACAGAGATATAATTATTACCTCTTTTTCATTTCCAGACAGCTTTTCAGAGATATAATTATTACCTCTTTTTCAATTACCGATGGCTGTACTGAGATATATTTATTATCTCTTTCATTTCGAGATGGTTGTACAGAGATATAATTATTTCCTCTTTTTCATTTCCAGATGGCTGTACAGAGATATAATTATTACCTCTTTCATTTCCAGACGGCTGTACAGAGATATAATTATTACCTCTTTTTCATTTCCAGACGGCTGTACCGAGATATAATTATTACCTCTTTTTCAATTCCCGATGGCTGTACTGAGATATAATTATTACCTCTTTTTCAATTTTAGACAGCTGTATTGAGATATAATTATTACCTCTTTTTCATTTCCAGATGGCTGTACTGAGATATAATTATTACCTCTTTCATTTCCAGATGGCTGTACAGAGATATAATTATTACCTCTGTTTCATTTCCAGATGGCTGTACTGAGATATAATTATTACCTCTTTTTCAATTTCAGATGGCTGTACTGAGATTACTGTTACGTTTGCCCCAGACCATCCAAGTGACTTTTTCTCAGATGGCATCAAGATAGAGCTCTTTGGAAAGGTACAGTAATTCTTGTTAAGTGACTAATTAATGTCACATGCAATATGCAATCGCAATGCCTCAGACAATTTACAAATCACTTCTAGGATGTATGACACGGAAAACGAGATGTGAACAGTTAAATTGATAAATTAAAGTTTGTAGGATAAAATAATTCTATACACTACATCTATCGCTTTTTTTAATTGATTTTTTTATGGCATATTCTTCTCCCGGAGAACAAAATGATTGTGATTCTGTAAGTATCACTGCATCAGATACATCTGAGGGATGATTGTCCAGAGGATGGAATTTTCTGAGGAGTTCTGTTTGATGCAAGATACTGTACTGAGATATAATTATTACGATGATGCAATAACAGAACTACTTTTTTGAGTGGATGTTTCAAAAGGGGTGTTATTTGTTTTGTAGTAAACTAAGTAGTTGATTGTAGGAAAACTGACTGATCAAGTTGGTCTATTCATTAACTAATTTTTTTTTCAAATAACGAAGAAGACTTAACAAAACATTCCTGCCATAAAAAATCTTTTTCATTGTAAAATTATTAAAAAAGAATAAAAGAAAATAAAAATAGAAATGGAATTAAAGATTTTGTGAAATATTATTGAAAACGACACATTATTCTAGCTTGATAACAAATGTAAATGCATAGTATTAACATAGCTGGATATATTTGGTATTTGATGTTATTTTATTAGCATTTTGACTGATCATTAAAAATAGCTTCCTCAATACCACATCTGATTTTTATAATGTTTAAATAAAAAAAATAAATAATAATAATCATAATGATAATAAAAATATTATTTTTCTTAAGAATACTAATTTTTGAAATTTTTCTTTTACCATCTTGTGCAGGAAGAGTCCCACGCCTTCAAGATTAAAGGCACGTCAAAGCAGAAGATCATGTTCATAGAAGGCGGGGACCAGCTGGGACCAGACATACAGTCCCTGGCAGTACTACCAGCGCCACCTACGGATGATGAAGGTACACACCATTGTCTGCTAGATTTTATTATCTATAAATAGACAGCATCGGCTCCAGGTTCTGGAGGCCCCGGGTTCGATCCCGGGCCGCGATATACCAAAGTCATTAAAAATGGTAGTGGTATAGCTCCCTTGCAAACGCTCGAGCAAATAGGAGGGTAGTTCCATGACTGGTTGGCCTGGTGTCAGGATAATGTGACTGGGTGTGGTATCATGCCATGTGTTCACGGCATGCTATACACAGTGAAGGCAGCACTGTATCGGCTTTAAATGAACACCATCTCCAGATAACTGAAATATTGTTGACGGGTCGATAAATGCAATAAACATATAAATAGACATATTTTTTTTATTTTTAATTGTTTCTGTACTTTTTTCAAGCCAGTAAGCATTTGCAAGATAAAATATACATGTGTAAAAAATATAACTGGTTATTGTTTTTTTATTGTATTTTGTTACATCACACCAACACAGTTATGATTATATTGGTCTTATTCTGCAAACTATTGGTGGAAGAAAACTCCAGACAAATGTCTGGGTAGAACCACTAGCGTACTGCAGATTATCTCATCTTGTAAAAGTCAAAATTAAAATGTGAATGAAATTGTTTCAAACTTGTACAATTATCAGCATCTTCCATTCTTTGTCAAAAATAATCTGGATGAAAAAAACAACATATTATAACCTATTAGACTTGTAATTTTTTGTAAGTAAAAGGGCACATGCTCATTGGTTATATTTAATATTATTAGTTTAATAAGGAATTAAATTTTAGCCACAAAAGAGTTGTTTTTGCTAAGATATAAGATGTGTATATTTACCTTCTGTTTTGTATTAGTGTCTGTTTATTGGGTTTATCGTCCAACCAATCGTATTTAAGTTATCTGGAGACGGTGTCCACTTGAAGCAGATATACTGCTGCCTTCACTGTGTAAAGCATGCTGCGAACACCTGGCATAATACCACACCCTATCCCATTATCCAGACACCTGGTCATTATCAAACAACCCTTAGAGTAACCAAGGCAACCTCCCTTTTGGGTTTGAAGATTTGAACCTTGGCATTGTGCCACACCCAGTCACGTTATCCTGACACTGGGCCAACCAGTTTTGGAACTATTGTTATATTTGGTGAGGCGTTAGCAATGGAGTTATCACACTAGCTTTTTAATAACATTGGTATGTCTTGGCCCAGGATCGAACAAAGCACATTGTGTTTTATATCCACTGGAAGTTCAAATTAGAAATGATGCATAGGATGTGTTCAATTAAATATTTTAGCCTCACATCCTTGATTATTTTCTCTTTTTATTCAGAACAAAGACAACAGATGCCGTCTGTCCTGGTGACCTTGAGAAGTATTGCTAAGGAGGATACAAACGTTCCAGCGTCCCGCGACATCTACGTCGGCTGTGTCAGAACTATGGCCGTCAGTCAGAAGAAAGTCAGTATAGTTGCCATGGCAACAACATTGGTCTTTTTCCACATTTTCATGTCTTCTTTGGTTTGAATCTTCTACAATTTTTAAACTTAATTTAGCTGAAAAAAAAAATTGATCCTGTGCAAGCTTGAAGTCAGAATGTTTAATATGCAAATAAATGAGAAGATCACACATTTTTTTAATACATTAATCACATTTCAACTTTGAAAGCTTATAAGTTACTATAAAGATGGCCATTTTCAATGTTTTCAAGAATGGCGGGGCGCCCGCGACATAGTGGTAGAGTTGCCAAGTTGTAACTCCTCTGACTGCTTAGCTTCTCACATTGTGAGTTCGGGTCCCGTTCAGGACCAAGGAATTAATGTGAGAAGGTCTTCCAGCTGACTTGCAGTACGCCGGCGGTTCTACCCAGACTTGTGTCTGGGGTCTTCCTCCACCAAAAAGCTGTACATTGCTATAATGATCATAAATGGTCGTTGCTGTGTATGTCAAAAACAAAACAAACAATAAAGAATGATGGCAGTAGTGAGCAAGAATTCTATTTACTTTTGTTTATCTAACCAGTTCATTTAAACCCTTTTATCCATACAAACACCATCTTTCGCTTACACAGTCTTAATCATTGATACTCTTTTATACCCTTGTAACGATATTTCTATGTTAACTTTTATCTTCAATTTTGCTTTGTTTTATATTGTCATTTTACTGTATTTTGAACTCAAAAATAAATTATAATTTTTTTTTGGTAAGCAGTGCAACAGTATAAATGTTTTTTTGTAACAAGTTTTATTAATGTTTTTATTGATTTTCAATCAAGCAGGATGCGCCTAAACCAGGACACAGGGTAATGTAAACCTGCACACTAATTGGAATAGACAATGCAATTAATGGTGCTAATTAGGGTCTGTATATTGGTATGGACAAAGCAATTAAATATGCTAATTAGGGTCTGTATATTGGTATAGACAAGGCAATTAATGGTGCTAATTAGGGTCTGTATATTGGTATAGACAATGCAATTAATGGTGCTAATTAGGGTCTGTATATTGGTATAGACAATGCAATTAATGGTGCTAATTAGGGTCTGTATATTGGTATAGACAAGGCAATTAATGGTGCTAATTAGGATCTGTATATTGGTATAGATAAAGCAATTAATGGTGCTAATTAGGGTCTGTATATTGGTAAAGACAAGGCAATTAATGGTGCTAATTAGGATCTGTATATTGGTATAGACAATGCAATTAATGGTGCTAATTAGGATCTGTATATTGGTATAGATAAAGCAATTAAACATGCTAATTAGGATCATAAATTGGTATAGACAAAGGAATTAATGATGATTTTAGGATGTGTATATTGGTATAGACAAAGCAATTAATGCTGTTAATTAGGATCTGTATATTGATATGGACAAAGCAATTAAATATGCTAATTAGGATCATATATTGGCATAGACAGAGCAATTAAAGATGATTATTTGGATGTTAATACTGGTCTAAATAAAGCAATTAATGATACTAACTAATATGTATATATATTAGTATAGACAGAGCAATTAATGCTGCTAATTAGGAGCTGTATATTGGTATAGACAAAGCTATTAATGATGCTCGTTAGGATGTAAACATCAACATAGACAAAGCAATTAAAGGTACAAATTAGGATGTGCACTTAGATGCATATTTAACTCTTCATTTTTGGAATTTCAATAAAATATGGTAGTTTATTAAATAATGTATGATTTGAATTGCATGATTTAAATGATGTATGAACGCACATTAAAGTTCACATATAAATCAACATAGCTGAATTGCATAGAAGTGAAATCTGCTTTTAGAACAACATTAATTTAACGAGTTAAAAAACAACAGCAGCCAAACTTATTTACAGATTTGTCCTCTGACTTAAAATTTATATAAAAGACTTGTAATGAAAACTAAATTGAAGACTTGAAAATTAAATTGCGTACAAAATAACACATGTCAAAGAGACTTAGTAAAAATGACTGTTTGCATACTGATTATAAATTCTTTTTAAGAACAAGAATATCTTTTTGAATTTTTTGCCTTTAAACATAACAGAATTGGCACAATATTTATTGGTAATTTACAATTATTTCTAAAGGACAAACTTATTCGGGTAATTGTATATTGCACAATGGTCTATGGGATTTGGTTTTGTTTTACAATGGTTAAAGTCACTAAATACTATAGAAAACTGTGCACTGAGATCATATGAAGGTATTACTTGAACTCAACTCAACATTTTTTATTGTAAATATAGGCCTCCAGCCCAAAATACAAAGTTAAGAATAAACGCTCATGAATACATAGTTGTGTCATCTCAACATAAGTTAGATCATGATTTACTAGCGTCATAACAAATATTAAAGAATCAAGGATACAAAGTTACTTTTAAATTATAACAATAATTGTGTTATAAGAATAAAGAATGGTTGAATGAAGAAACAATTGTTAAAATTTCACTTGGGGGCGCCCGTGGCGTAGCGGTAGAGTCGCCATTTTGTAACTCGTCTGACTGCTTAGCCTCTAACCGCCTGGGTTGGAGTCCCGGTTGGGGCGAAGGACTTAATGCGGAAAGGTCTTCCAGCTGACTTGCAGTCCGCCGGTTGTTCTACCCAGATATTTGTCTGGGATCTTACTCCACCAAATAGATGGACGTTACTATAATGATTATAATTGGTTGCTGCGATGTATTTCAAAAAATGAAGAAAAAAAAAAATTTAAAATTACACCCAATATAATGAAGCTGAATTGTCTTATTGTCTTTGTTTGGGAAGAAACATTAATGTTAACATTTATGTAGTAATTGTAAAATGATCATAAAACACATTAAAACAGGCATAAAATGAAAGCCTTCACAAAAATGATACCTACTTAAACTTTATTATTGGGGCATGCTTAAGCAATGTACTTATACATTTTAGTGGTGGGGAGTGGGGCAGGTTACAGATTGACTAGTTTTTTGCACTTATAAAGAAAGTTCATGAAGTGATTACAGATTTACTTATTTTAGCACACATCAAGAAAGTTCATGAAGTGATTACAAGTTGAATTATTTATGCAGTCATAAAGAAATTTCATGAAAGAAGAAAGATTTATTTATTTTTGCACTTATAAAGAAAGTTCACAAAGTGATTACAGATTGACTATATTTTGCACTCATAAAGAAAGTTCGACGAAGCGATTACAGATTTACTTATTTTTGCACACATAAAGAATTTTCACGAAGGGAGAACAGATTTACTAATTTTTGCATCATAAAGATAGTTCAAGGAAGTGATTACAGATTTACTAATTTTTGCATCATAAAGATAGTTCGACGAAGCGATTACAGATTTACTTATTTTTGCACACATAAAGAATTTTCACGAAGGGAGAACAGATTTACTAATTTTTGCACTCATGAAGAAAGTTCGATGAAGCAATTACAGATTTACTAATTTTTGCACTCATAAAGATAGTTTGACGAAGCGATTACAGATTTACTTATTTTTGCACACATAAGGAATTTTCACGAAGGGAGAACAGATTTACTAATTTTTGCGCTCATGAAGAAAGTTCGATGAAGCAATTACAGATTTACTAATTTTTGCACTCATACAGAAAGTTTGACAAAGCGATTATAGATTTACTTATTTTGCACACATAAAGGAATTTCACAAAGGGAGAAAAGATTTACTAATTTTTGCACTCATAAAGAAAGTTCACAAAGTGATTACAGATTTATTTATTTTTGCACTTCAAAGAAAGTTTGTTAATTCTAAGTAAATGTAGTTTATGGAGTGATTACAGATTTACTTATTAAGAAAGTTCATGGAGTGATTACAGATTTACTTATTAAAAAAATTTATGGAGTGATTACAGATTTACTTATAAAGAAAGTTCATGGAGTGATTACAGATTTTTTTTATAAGAAAGTTTATGGAGTGATTACAGATTTTTTTAATAAGAAAGTTTATGGAGTGATTACAGATTTACTTATTAAGAAAGTTCATGGAGTGATTACAGATTTTTTTTATAAGAAAGTTTATGGAGTGATTACAGATTTTTTTAATAAGAAAGTTTATGGAGTGATTACATATTTTTTTATAAGAAAGTCTATGGAGTGATTACAGTTTTTTTTTATAAGAAAGTTTATGGAGTGATTACATATTTTTTTATAAGAAAGTTTATGGAGTGATTACATATTTTTTTATAAGAAAGTCTATGGAGTGATTACAGTTTTTTTTTTATATAAGAAAGTCTATGGAGTGATTACAGTTTGTTTTTTATAAGAAAGTTTATGGAGTGATTACATATTTTTTTATAAGAAAGTTTATGGAGTGATTACATATTTTTTTATAAGAAAGTCTATGGAGTGATTACAGTTTTTTTTTTATAAGAAAGTCTATGGAGTGATTACAGTTTGTTTTTTTTATAAGAAAGTCTATGGAGTGATTACAGTTTTTTTTTATAAGAAAGTTCATGGAGTGATTACAGTTTTTTTTTATAAGAAAGTCTATGGAGTGATTACAGATTTTTTATAAGAAAGTTTATGGAGTGATTACAGGTTTTTTTTTATAAGAAAGTTTATGGAGTGATTACAGATTTACCTAAAAAGTTCATAGAGTGATAACAGATTTGCTTATTTTGTGCTTATAAAGAATATTTATGAAAAAATTAATATCTTTCTTTTTTTAACAGGAAAAATCTTCATTATTGTTATTATTTTTAAGATTTTAAGGTTGAACAGTCTTAACACATTGTAAGATATATTTAAGTTTGATCATTTGTAAACGTAAAGAGTCTGAAGTGTGGTGTCCTTTTCTCCCAGTATTCTGGGCATGACATTTGCAGTGAGACAGGGCTGATAGTGATATTGACCTCTATTTTTTCTGCACCATGTGTGATCAGATTTTGGGAATGCTGCACTTTGTTTTGATTTTATGGTGAAAATACAGGTGGATGATGTAGAATAAATAACCAGCTGAATTCTAGATTATGAAAATTAAAACAAAATGAACACTTTTATTTACTTTTTGGCAGAAATTCTCATGCTTTTAATATGCACGGCCTATCAGACATGACCATTTTTTCTATATGTGACTGAAGGGCGTAGGTTAAGTTTTATACAACAAATGTCTGCTCTAAACCTTTTAAATCATTTCATGTTTTTTTACCCTGTGAATATGCCATTTTGAGATAAATTCTACATTAATTTTGGCCCCCTAAAAAAGATAAACTTTGTTAATGCGAAGTAAATAATGCATTCATGTATTCCCCCTGATCTCAAAATTTTTCTGAAAAATGGTGTTCTTTTAAAGATTATGTTGTGTTTAGGTTTGAAGAATCAGAAGCAATGCAATGTTTTTCAGTTATTTTTAGCCATTTGAAGCTCAAAAACTAAGTAAAGCTTGAAACTGTCCTTTCAGTAATTTATGTCATATGTTAAGTCAGTCACCTGACATGGTAGTGCAGTCGGTAGGACATTGGCTCCAAGTTTGAGAGGCACTGGATTTGAACCCAGACTGTGACATATTAAAGTTGTTAAGTAGTGGTTATAGCCCCCCAGTCTTAAACTCAAGCAAATATAAGGGTAGCTCCACAACTGGTCAGTTCGGTGTCAGGATAATGTGACTGGGTGTGGTGTCATGCCAGGTGTTCACGGCATGCAAAACACATTTACGGCAGTACTAAATATTCTTCAGGTGAACACCACCATCAGATAACTAAAATACTGATGGTGGGATGATAAACCAAACAAATGAACCTAAGTCAGTTATATACAGTATACTGGTTGGCACAAAAGTGATGCATTTAATTGTTTTTTTAAGCATGGGTATGATCATGTGGTTTTATGCGTCATATACATGTACATCACTGTTTACTTAAATGTAAACATAGATTGTTTGTGCAGAGATCTCAAGGTAACAGATCAACAAAGAAGATGGAATTAGGCAAAGAATTGTCTATGAGAAATAATGTCAATTATTCTGTTTATTTTGTGTTACAGAATGGTGAATTCTCCTTCGACAATGTTCAGAGTATTGCAGCTAAAGGATTCAATGTGGACCCGCAAAAGGTACAAATTGTTATGTATAATTTTAGTGTTGTTTTTTTTTAAACCAGATAAGGATATGAGAAGAATAATAAAAATATATAACAATATAACTTCTTGTTATTACATGGTCCCATGGATATTATTTCAATTCTTGTTAGTACAAGGTATGGTAGACATCATTACAATTCACTGTATGAAAGATATTTCCTCATTTTTATCACACTGTATGGTGGACGTTATTACAATTTCCATTATCACTGGGTACTGTAGATATTGTTACAACTGTCGCTATTACTCTGTCCTGTTGATGTTATTACAATTCTTGTTATTACAGTTTCCGGTGGGTATTATTACAATTGTTGTTAGTACATGGTATGGTAGACATTACAATTTTCATTATTAAACTATATGAAAGATATTTCCACAATTTTTGGTTATTACACTATATGGTGGTCATTATTACAATTCTTGTTATTACACTATATAAAAGATATTTCCACCATTTTTGGTTTGTACACTGTATGGTTGTTATTACAATTCTTGTTATTACAGGGCATGGTAGAAGCTGGAGTATTGAAACCAATCACAATTACTTGGTCCCCACCACCTGGACATAATGTAAGTCATACTTCCTTAATGTATATTGTAAAGAAACTTGATGAGCTTCACGTAGGGAGACCTGGGTGTGAAACCAGGTCCCATGTTCACAAACAAAACTTAAGTCTGATTTTGCAACTCAACTCAAAATTTTACTCAAAATCTGACTTAAATTGAGTCATATTTTTAAATTGGTGTTCACAAAATAACTCAACTCAGTTATCCGACTCAAATCCTTGAGTTGAGTCTGATAATTTGAGTCAGGTTAAGAAGTATCTCAAACTATTTAATGTAACTCAAATATGGTCGATTTTATATTGTCAGTATTTTGAGTTAAGTCTGAAAATTTAAGTAAATTGAGTTTGGACTTAAGTCAATTTGGTGAACATGACTCAAGACACAAACTCAGTTGAGTCTGAAAATGAAACTTTTGTCCCTGTTGAATAGAGTTGAGTTTTAACTTGGAGTTTTTTATGTGAACATGGACCCAGGCCACCACATGCCATCATTAAAAATGGTAATGGCATGGCTCCTTTTCTAACTCTCAAGCAAATATACGGTAAGGGCTAAGGGTAGTTCCATGACTGGTCTATCTAGTGTCAGGATTATGTGACCGGGTGAGGTGTCACGTCAGGTGTTCACGGCATGTGTGGGAACATCTTCCCGCTGATCTGCTCATATATGATAATATCTAGAAATTGACATAAAGAACATTATTTTGTCGGTGTGATGTTTTTTTTCAAAAGCAATTGATTTTAAGATAGTGTGTGATTCAGATATCATGTTTTTTTTATAATGAAATGGTCTTAGAATTTTTTTCTTAATTATCTAAAATCACATTTTTATAAAAGTGTTTACCAATAATCTGATTATATTCAACTTAAATCATCAAGGTTGTTGATTTTTTTTGAGGTTTGAAAATATATAAAACATATTCTCTATTTTTTAAGTATGTCATTATATAATGTTAAATCTCTATTCTATTTTTCTAAATATTTATATTTTGTGTATTGTTGAAAAAAATATTTTATTTTCTGCAGCCAAATGAACCAATGGAAGGCATCATCACAGCCACACTGAAGGGAGACGTGGCAGAGCAGTTCAAGATCATCCTGCGAGCAATAGTTGTCTCGGAGTAGCCTCCCTTGTGAACAAACTTTTCTTCAGCAATAGCTGTCTCGGAGTAACCTCCCTTGTGAACAAACTTTTCTTCAGCAATAGCTGTCCTGGAGTAGTCCCCCTTGTGAACAAAATCTTCAGTGGAGATAAAAAAAACAACCCATCTCTATATCTTCAAATGTACTGCTATGAAGACCAACATAAAACCAACAAAATTCAATGTTGACTAAAAAAAATTAAATTTTGACTTAAAGAGAATTTCTTGTTATTTCTAACTCAAGGCTCAATCCATGTAGAAGGGGCAACAACTAAACAGCATACTCAGTTCTATCTGAAAGACTTACATATAAATGCCAAAGTTTTCCTGGAAATATGGTAGTAAATTGAGAATTGTGTTGTGATGCTTTTTTGAATATTTTGAATACATTTATATTTGACAAAGAGAACACATGTGTATTCTTTCTTATCATTTATAAAGGGACATTACTCTATATTTTAAAATCGTACTTCTTACCACCCTTTTAGGTAGGTATTTGTTATACTGTTACTGTAGAAAAATTAAAAAAATCACTTTCTAATCTAAACTTTTGAGGACACATGAGACAGAAACATGCATATAACATGAATCAGTTTGATTGAGGGAAATGTGAGTTAATATGCTTTTGCACTATGTTAAAACAAAAGCAAATTCAAAATAAAGTTAAGAATATTTCTGATACAAGATATTTCTAAAAATACCTACCAAGGGATATTACTAATATAGGTCTTCTTCATTTTGATAATGGGGAATATGTCTTTGTATTTGAAAAGAAGTAAAAAGGAAAACTTTGCTAATAAACATATATCATTTTCATGTACCTGGTAACAATATAGGATTATGCACATTAAATGGGATTGCTGAAAGAGGTGAAAAACCAAAGTTTCTAGTTGGTGAATTATTCAATAAAATTAAAAATATGGAGAATGTTTTGTTTTTACAAGAAGAAATTTATTTTACACTGATACTTTTTGCTGTGATAATTAATGAATTGAAAAGCCATGAGTCAAATTTAACGTTTAATTAGAAGGACCAGTAACAATATTTTGGTCAGGCTTGTAAATTTATTTATTAAGTGTAAATGGTTTTGAATGGAGATGTTGATTTCAGGTCTCTTGAATTACAAACTGTGATACTGTTGTGAAGTATTATTTATTTTATAAGCAATAAATCTACTTAAATATATTTTGCCTTGTTTTGTCCTGCTGCCTTTAGTGGACCTGTGTTTGCGTCAAATGATTATAATGCGACAACAAATTAGAAAGGAGAATTAACAAATATTGTCTTGCATTGATTGATGTG
The DNA here is from genome assembly GCA_007844125.1 of Sinonovacula constricta. Classification (NCBI taxonomy): domain Eukaryota; kingdom Metazoa; phylum Mollusca; class Bivalvia; order Cardiida; family Solecurtidae; genus Sinonovacula; species Sinonovacula constricta. Next base: position 48,672,369 of record CM017566.1, read on the forward strand.
GACAAAAGCTTACCCAGATAGAATCCACAAATAAAATAAGTATGCCCAATTATCAATTCTTTCCTAATTGGACTTATAAATTGTGCTATGATTGATTATAGATGGTTTAATTCAGGTTGTTTGTAATACAGCTTACAAACTCTCTGCAGAAATTTCAAAGATTTTAAGCAGTTCATAGCAATAAATTAAAGAAAAATTGCCCACTATTCTGTATGCATCAATGGGGTTCATTAGTGAAATAAAAATTGTCTCCCTTGTTAGCAAATATCCAAGGTATTCTAAACAGTAGGTAGGTCCTTTCAGTTGGAATTCTTGGTTAACATAACACTTCAAAGAACACAAGCATAAAAACCGAGTAAAACAAATGAAAGGACCTCCTTGCATTTAGGGATTATTCAGGGGAGACTATTCATCAATGTCTCTCATTGATAAAAACAAGTATCAACAAATAAGAAAGGCGGCTTAGCGAACCAATACATTGATAAACATGTATTATGTTTTGTATCAAATGATATTCATGCATAAAAACAATTTTTAAAAAACGACTTACAGTACCCAAACTATTTTTGCATCAACTGATTTACATGTACAAATAAATAAGACAGAAGATTGCCGATCATCACAATAATGATAGGATTTGAATTGTGGATGGAGTAAAATTGGCAGACCTTTGGCTATAGATGGCCCCCCAGGTTGTCTGTCAATGAAGTCTATTAATATAATCGTATCCAACCAGTGTAGGCATCAGGCGCTTGGTTGACATTTGAAGAACCATCTAACATAAAAGCACACATTGTAGAGCTGTATATTGTAAAGGTACACATTGTAGAGCTGTATATTGTAAAAGTACACATTGTGGAACCATCTTTAACAAAGTACACATTGTGGAACCGTCTTTATCAAAGTACTATCTATTGTAAAAGTACACATTGTGGAACCGCCTATTGTAAAAGTACACATCGTGGAGCCTTCTTTATCAAAGTACACATTGTGAAACCATCTATTGTACAAGTACACATTGTGGAACCATCTATTGTAAAAGTACACATTGTGGAACCATCTATTGTAAAAGTACACATTGCGGAACCATCTATTATACAAGTTCACATTGTGGAGCCGTCTATTGTAAAAGTACACATTGTGGAACCATCTATTGTAAAAGTACACATTGCGGAACCATCTATTGTAAAAGTACACATTGTGGAACCACCTATTGTACAAGTACACATTGTGGAACCATTTATTGTAAAAGTACACATTGTGGAACCGTCTATAGTTTCCATGTGATGTCATAGGCACTGATAAGACAGTTTAAGGCAGCCATCTTTGAAGGCATATGCTAGTGCAGGCCGAAATCTGGAAATATGTGCTGTATTAAACTCCCCACTGTGCTTTTATTTTTTAGTCAATTTTACTGAATTTTATATCAAATTAAACAGCTTTTATGAAGTACTTTAAATATAAAAACTATATTATGATGGGCTAAAAGGTACAAAAAATACAACCAAAAAGGATACACTGTTCATTTTGATTAAAGATAAGCCAATAATTTTATTTATTTCTGTGTACTAATTCTTTGCGCATTTAATATAAAAATATTGTATTTTAAAAATATGAATTTCAAGAGCTTTCTAACGGTGTATAACTTTTTATTTTTTGACCACAAATGAAGAAATTACAAGAAAATAAAAGCTTCTATACAATTCATCTTAAAATCCCTTGAAGTTGCCATCAAAGATGGCTGCCAAGATAAGGGATCTTCACTGATGAGGAAACTATCTATTGTAAAGTACTGTTAAGTCTTTATTGTTACTCTATACTGTACATGGAATCCTGATTTCAATATCTTTTACTTAGAGCACTTTAAGTTTAAATTTTGTGCATTACTTATTTATTTATTTATTTATTCATTTATTTATTGCAAACAAAGGTTTTTAGCATCAATTATTAATAAATGACACAATGACCTATAAGTTTTTACAATTAAACAGCATGATATAATTTTAGACATTTTTATTTTTGAAAATTAGCTACTTTTAAGTTATATGTTGAAATTAACACAATTTTCTAAAACTTCAATATAACAAAATCCAAACTATGTCTTTGGAACGCGGTACATTCTGTAACAATAAGTGGAACGAACTGACTTGGTTTCGAAATGTCATCAATCGTAAAACTTCGGGTATTTCCGTATGGTTCGTAAAATACACCTCGTACATAGCTCTAGAATACATCAAAGTGCGTCGCCTGAGTTATGAAACAGTGTCCGTTCGCGAGAAAGTAACAAATTATATATATATCATTTAGTTGAGTATATCTTGCAATAACAACGATTTTTTTATCAATACAATCTATATGATTTACGGAAAATTGAAAAGTCAACATTAAATACCCAGTATTAAAACTAAGACACACAAAGTAGATCCAAGATGGCGCCTTATTATGTCAGAGGTCTCTTGCATAGCATAAAGGCCGAGGTGATCAGATTGGAAATGTCATCCGGACCTAATTCACGCGAGAATAAACGAGAACGTGTTTTCTCCAATTAAAGTTATCTCCCTTGTATCCATTAATTGGCTAATTACAAGAGCACAAAAACTGATTTAATTTTCAGTGCGAGAAAATGGGCATTCTTTTGACATGATTTTTCCTTTTTTAAAGTTATTACTTGTTTGCTTGAAAAGTGGTAAGTTAATTTAAATGTACAATGATATACATGAGGCGAATTTATTTGTTGCAGACAGAATTCTATCTTTTTTTTTTTTATGTTCGAATAGGGACAAGTATCCGAACACTAGACCTGTATCCAGGTGTTACCAAAATTTGTTATTCGAAATCATTTGTCTTCAGCACTTAGATAAAGATAAGCTGCAATAATAAAATAATTCTCTAATAGTCTACTTCTGTTAATTATTAAACAGAGAACATTAAAACAAAACACATGCAAATTTAGGAGAACATCAAATTTTGGTAACTGACAAGACAACAATTGAAACTGTGAAGTTTGTAAATAGAAGAGACACCATGTTTGAAGTGTCACCTGCCCCTGATCCACCCTTTCATGTGTTGAAACCACCTGATGCCAGAAGTGTTATGAATAATGTTAAATTACCTATTAATTAGCAACACATCTAGCATAAAACCAAATGGTCAATTATACGGGTGCCGGTCACTTCGGTAAATGACCACTTTGGTAAATTCATCATATATAAGGATTAACCTGGTCGTTTCGGTAAATAGGTAAACATATAGTTTAGTACCTGATTGAGACGGAGAATTGGCTATGTCTAGGTGTGAAAAGATTTTCACACATCAGCCCAATACAGACAATTTAATCATTTATTAATTTATTTATTGTCTCTGTTTTAGCTAGCAGAGACGCGTGTCAACTAGAAAATACTAACATCCGGGGCCCATCACAATCTCTTTGCTCCAAAAACTCAGGATGTAAATAAAATAAATATGAATATTTATGTATGTATTATTATCAAACATATCTGTAATGCTTAAAATTATGTGGTGTATATTTAGATGCTTAAAGTTATATTTATTACATTATGTTATTTTTCTAGTTGACGCGTCTGCTAGCTTAAACAAAGAGACAATAAATAATGAACAAATGATTAAACACATGGACATAGGGCCAATTCTCCGTCTCAATCAGGTATTATACTATATGTTTACCTATTTACCGAAACGACCAGACTCATCCTTACATAAGATGAATTTACCGAAGTGGTCATTTACCGAAGTGACCGGTAACCAATTATACTGACATGAACTTTGATGGTTTAACCAGAAAAGACTTCCACACTTGTGCCGCTAACTCCTTTATTTCTCCTCTAAACCCTTTGTACCGATGTCTCGATGTGACAATTTCAATAAGTACCCACACTATAAGGTTTGGTTGAGAATTATGGGATATAGAAAGTCGTTCCAAATCTTTTATTTTTAAATCAAACCCTTTATACCTGGTACTCATTAGAATCATCTTGATGTGATAATTTCAGTGTGTACCCACACTATAACGTTTGGTTGAGAATATTGGGATATAGGTCATACTAACCCTATGAACTCTTATATAAAAATATGGGGGCGACCGTGACTAGGCGATTTATAACTCCTTTGACTGCTTAGCTTCTCACCGCGTGGGTTTGAGTGCCATTCAGGGCATTGGACTTAATGTAGGAAAGTCTTCCAGCTGACTTGCAGTGCGACAGTGGTTCTACCCAGACATTTATCTGGGGTATTCCTCCAGCAAAAAGCTGGAGTTCCTATAATGATCATAATTGGTTGCAGCAATGTTTGTAAGAAAAAACAAACTTCTCCAGACCTTAATCTTTAAAAGCCATTTTTGTAGCCTCCTACCTCACAGGGTTCCTTCAGGAGGCACTTATGACAATAATTAAGTGACCTGAGGTGAAAAAATCCCATTACGCGAGACAGGTATCGAACCTTCAAATTCTCTTTTCAGATTCAGGTGCTTTACTGGACAGTTTATTCTTTACACTTTTAATGTATGTCATACATAAGCACCATTTTATCACATGAATCTCCATATTTTCCATTCAATACACCCATAACATATTTCTTATGTTACACTGATGTGATCTTTTGATTGATGATGTCATCGATATATTCATAATGCAGATCATCCCATTTCACCAAGTATTGTTGTTAAAATTAAATAGAACCCAATATTGACGATTAAAATCATGTGATCAAAATAATCTGATACTCGTTGTCTTTTAAATAAACATTTATTAAAATCTACCATAGGCTCACTAACTATGCCTTTTCCTGAGCTCGTTTAATAAATGTTTGTATTAAATGACATCTTGTGTCAGATCCTCTTTGAATGTTTTCTGACGTCAGTGATATATATTGATATTGTCCCAAAAGTGTGGCTTAGTACTTATTACAGCTAAATATGTAGCATTTATTGCAATAATAATTGTAAATAACAAGTTATTTGATGAAATAATATGATGATCCCAATGTATTTTCACATATTGTATTGTGTGCATAATTAAGCTAAAATCTAACAATATTTCAATGAATAATCTACATTTGTTTCCTGCATCCTATATGTATAAAAATTGCAACAGGCCCATAGTTTTAAAAGATAAGGGTCCTCTTTGTATGCATCGTGGTGAGGGTGTTCTGTCTGTGGTCCGATATTTGTATGATAAAATATGAGTGCCCACTGATGCTAGAGCATATTTATGTAAGGAACATAATCACCTCAATGTACAATGTTTTCAAATGTCATTGCACAAAATTTAAAAAAAAGGCTTTATAGTTTGAACTTAAAAATTCACATATCTGCTCCAAAATTTAGTTGCCACAGACTATCAGACATGTGTTAATTTTGATGACTGTTACAAGACTATAAAATATGTATCTAAAAGGCTTCTGTTCATCGCAAACTGTCCCTGATAGGGTTCTGTACATTCACACGGTCCTGCCATAGACATGAACAACTTCATGTGTCTTGGGCTGTCTGTTAACATGACCAGCATGTGCAAAGCATGCTCAGCTTTGTTCAGAAAGTTAAAACTGTTTGCCCTATACACCAAGTAAATATTTTATGAAAATTTTAAACATTTTTGAAGTTGCTTTTGAATTTAATTTATGTTGTGATAATTGTTTACAATCAAATGGTATGTAAATAAGTCTTTTAACCCTTTCACTTATGCATCTGCAACCGGCCGCAATAGCTCAGATGGTAGAGCGTCGGCTTGCGGATCGGGAGGTCGTGGGTTCGAACCCCGGCCGGGTCAGACCAAAGACTTTAAAGTTGGTAGTAGTGGCTTCCCTCCTAACGCTCGGGCTAAGGGGACAGCATTACGCCTGACTCGTCGGTGTCAGTATAATGGACCGGCCGGGTTCAGTCCCTGGGCACCTCATAAGTTCCCCTGTGCTATAATGATAGAAATGTCGCTGCGCAGTATCGGCAAAAATGCCGGCTAATCCCAATCCCAATCCCATGCATCTGCCATTTTATGCCTTTGTGAAGCAATCACAATTGTCAGTCTTATATTTAGTCGAATCTGCACTACTTAGGATTTATTTGTTGCCTGGTTTGACCATGGATTTACTATTAAATAATGAAAAATACATCTATTAGAAATACTTTAAATTGTTTTAAAAAAAAAATAAAAAAAGAAGTAAACTTCTAAAATCATATACATGTACTATGAATGAAAGTTTAAGATAAAGTAAAAAAAATAAATTATATCTTTAGTTGACTCTCCTAAAATGACTATGGATACCTACAACTTTGTTTGTTATTTGTTTTTTTTTCCAGAATTTCCTGATTGTACATTGGTGGGTTTTTGAAATGATGAAAACAGCTCTGACACAATATTCGGAATACTTGATCAACAATTAGTTTCACCTGACAATGGCATCGCTGCTAGAAGAGGGTAATGAGGAAGTTTACAAGGATCTACCTTACTACAACGCCATCTTGAGATCCTTCTTCAAAAAACAGATTCTACACCTGGTAAAATATGATCAGATCCACACAGTTATTTGCCGTTACTAACATTAGTGGTGATAAAGAAGCTAAGTTTATTAGTTTTTTGTAGGAATATTGCTCTTGATTCCCCATGATGATGATGATGGATGATGATGCTGATAATAATGATGAGGAGGATAATAATAATGAGGATGATAAGATAATAATGATGATGACAATGATGATAATGATGGTGATAATGATGATGATAAGGACAATGATGATGATGATGATAATGATGATAATAATGAGGATGATGATGGTGATGATGATGATAATTTGATGAAGATTATAATAATAATGAGGATGATGATGATAATAATAATGATGATGACAATGAGGATTTTGATAATGATGCTGATAAGGATGATGATAAGGATGATGATAAGGACAATGATGATGATGATATTGATGATAATGATGATGATAACAATGATGATGATGCTGATGCTGCTGATGATGATAATAATGATGATAACAATGATGATGATGATGATGATGATAATGATGATAACAATGATGAGGATAATGATGATGATGATGATGATGATGATGATGATGATGATGCTTATAGTTACAATTTTATTTTAAATGAGGCTGCACAGTTAGATTTATTCCCAGTTGGTCTCAGGCATTATGTGCAAGAATGTAAATACAATGGTAAAATATCACATAGAAAATGTCAACAACAATATTACTTATACAAACAAGAGAGCATAAGACATACATACTGTAGATTGTTGTTTAGTTTTGTTGTACATGTATCTTAGAAATTATTAGGTTTAATTTATGGTTTGAGGTGAGAGAGTAAGAAATACCAGTGTGGCCCACAGTGAAATGATACAGCTATCTTTTTTCTTTCTGGGTCCCAAAGGAGGTATTTAGTAAAAAAATAAGGGGTCTGGGGATATGACTAAACAGCTGATAATCATAAAGTTTAAAAATGAAATTTAAAAAAAAAATGATTTCAGTGTATGTTCATATTTTATTCCATTTATGGCCATAGAAAAATAATATATTTACTCATGGCTTATGAACTCATGAATTTTTTTTTTTTCCATGACCACTGACCAGTCGCAATAGCTCAATTGGTAGAGTGTCGGCTTGCAGATCGGGAGGTCGCGGGTTCAAACCCCGGCCAGGTCAAACCAATGACTTAAAAGTTGGTAGGAGTGACTTCCCTCCTAACGCTCGGGGCTAAGGGGATAGCATTACGCCTGACTCATCTGTGTCAGTATGACTGACCAGCCGGGTTCAGTCCCTGGGCACCCTATATGTGCCTCTGTGCTATAATGATCGAAATGTCACTGCACAGTATCAGCAAAAATGCCATCAAATCCCATCCATATCCACTTGTGAAATAAAATATGATCATACACTGAAATCAACAAATATCCTCTATTTTTTTTTAAAGTTATACATCTTTACTATTTTATACAGGTTAGGCGTAGTATATGTTAAACATTAATGTAATCAAACAATGCTTTTAATTGCCTAACCCATTGAGGTGATTTTTCAAAGTGCTATCCCATGTTCTATGACTGAAAGGGTTAACTAGACTTCTATTTTTAATGTTTCCGTATTTGAAAGTTTTGTTGTGTTTTTCTTCCACAGCTGGAGGAGCTTGCATCCCAAACGGGTGAGGAGGCCATTATTCTGACGGCCAACATCAACAATGGCACCATGTCCCACCTGGGCACGTCTACCGCACGGGGATTCATCGAGGGTCGAGACGACATCAAGTCTCAGTTCCTCTCGTATTGTCTGTCAAGTAAGTGGTACAGAACTCTAAAGTATATGTGTATGATATAAACAGATTCTGATAGGGTGTTTTAATATACTTCATATGATTTTGTGAAAATCGAATTTCAGTTTCTCTGCTACTAGAAGATTACACCATGTAACAGTAAAACATGTATTAAAAGAAAATTAACAAGAGGAAGCTTTTCCAACATTAAGAGCGACCCAATTAGTCATATTTTAGCAAATTGGGGGTAGGTGGGCACCTGTGGAAGAGGGCTTAGTTTATCAGCTATAACTCTTCAGCTGTGTAGTTGTACCCAGACAAAAGTCAAGCTATTCATCATTGCTAAAACACATTTTGCCATTGATTTGATGTGTTTTTTTGTCCATTTAAAATGTTTTTTGTACCTTTTTTATGCATATATATTTAATAGGATCAATTCAACAATTTGTCCACCTCTTAAAGTCCCGAAAAAAAACAAAACACTAGAAGTTAATATGTTACATTTCTTTACAGTAATGTTACTGTATTCTAAGGGGTATTTATGTTTATAAGAGACTTCAATTAATTAGTCAGTGTAGTGATATTGCCAACTTGACCATGATTATGTTGCTGCAACATAAAACACGCATAGGTTCGAGTCCTGGTTGGGGCGAGAACTTTCATGTGGGGAGGTTTTTCAGCTAACCTGCGGTGCGCCGGGGGTTCTACCCAGATGTAAGTCTGGGGTTATCGTCCACCAATAATTAGTTGGACATCACCAATATGAACATAATTGTGTCGGTGTGATGTTACAAAAAAGAAATCAACAACTAAAAAACATCAAACAAATGTAACTGATCAAAGTCAAATCTCGTAACCCATTCTTCCTCCCTTTTATGTAGGTCACCACACTGTAAGCTCAATGAAGTTTGGGTCCTCATCCGGCTCATCTTCATCAGTACCACGGACTCTTAACTCCTCAATGTACCCTCCTCCCAAACGGCCGAGGCTAGACTCTTCGTCAACATCTTCCCCTTCATCATCATCAGCAGCAGCGGGAGCCAACGTAACAGCGCCTGTTCATCTGACGCACACAGACATTCTGGAGAATCAAACACGAGCTCCTGTTCAAAAGTTCTTCACCTCCTTTAATGAGGCTTATCCAAAAATTTCAAACAAAAGACAGGAGAAATCTTTAACAGTGCAAGATAAAGTAAGCGAGGTTAAACAAGAGGTCATCAGAGACTCAAACGATGAGTTACACCTAACACCATCAGCAGGAAATGAGCAGTCTAGATCACAAATAGAAATGGACTCTAATAAATACATTGAGACAAACAATGACAAACCCTCAGATAAACCAAAAGAAAAAAACGTGTCGGTACACGTTGAAAGTTCAGCATCTCCTGCTACTACTTCTTCAACTGCAGAAACTGCAGCAGCGGCATCATCTGCTGCTGATGCTGCAACAACAATAATGACAGGTGAAGATGAAGATAGATCAGACACATTGGATCCTGGCGAGTGCGGTGACAGTAATGATGAAGTGATCATAAAGAGGGAGCCAATGTCAGACGATGGGGAGGATTGTGAAGTTATGGCATCCTGGACCCAGCGGGATGATTCGCTACCAGGGAACCAGTCATTGTTTAATGTCGCAAGTAGGGAACCCGGATGCCTACCACAACTTGCTGTATTCCCCACCACCTCATATACACGTAAGTCAGCTACTTTCATTCTCTTGCTCTGTGTTTTTTTTAGGTTCAAGGTTCTGTGAGGCTAGTAATATTTGAAAAATCAGGGCTCCTGTGGCCTTGTGGTAGAGGCATCGATTTGTGAAACTGCTAAATGTCTGCAGGTCTTCCATCTGACTTGGGGTGTGCTGCTGGTTCTACCCAGACATTTGTCTGGGGGTCTTCCTTCACCAATATAGCAGGTCATCATGATTATGACTTTATTGGTTGCTGCAATGCATTTCAATAAGAAAACCAAATAAACGTACCATCTCCAGATATTTAAAATACCGTTGGTGGGACGTTAAACCCAATAAACAAACAAATAAAAGTTTTTTGAAAAAAAATATTGTGCAGAACAGATAACATCTGAAGTTTGTGCTTTAAAAATCTTCATCCATCTCCTGTCAAGCATGCAATAATGTGCTCTCCGCAGCTTTAAAATACGTATTTAATCACAGAAAAACTAGCATGTTGTTGTGAGGGGAAAAGTAATAAATTTGACTCATTTCCGATGATAACATCATTTCAGATGACTGTAAAATAGAAATAAAATCTGATGCTTTGTAGCTAAAAAATACAGATTTTGTTTTTAACAGATATCCGTCCATTATAGTCTCAACACTTATTAGGTGTCCATTGTGTATTGAAAAAATGCGCCCTCTGTTATCAGCATACATAAAACGTTAGTAAGATATCAGCATTCATCCATCTGATAAAGAAGCCTTTGTTTGCTCGATTATGTATCTCTTAGCGCTTCTTCATTTTACCACTTATTTTTAATTAAGTGATGTTTTTTTCTAATTGAAAACAGTTATCTTGTGAAGCCTTGAGTTATGTGCTAGAAACACTATTCACCCCATAAATTATTACCATAAATTATACCCCATCCTGGACTGGACCTGGTAGCGCTATCGGTAGAGCCGGGTGGCCACGGGTTCGATCCCGGGCCGTGACATACCAAAGTTGTTAAAAATGGTATTGGCATAGCTCCCTTGCTAACGCTCAAGCAAATATGAGGGTAGTTCCACAACTGGTTGGCCCGGTGTCAGGATAATGTGACTGGGTGTGGTATCATGCCAGGTGTTCACGGCATGCTATACACAGTGAAGGCAGCACTATATCTGATTCAAATGGACACTGTCTCCTGATAACTGAAATACTGTTGGTGGGACGATAAACACAATAAACAAACAAATACCCCATCCTTATGGTGTTCCCAGCAAGTAAAGGGTTAATATACAACATACCCCATCCTAATGGTGTTTCCAGCAAGTAAAAGTTAATATACAACATACCCCATCTTAATGGTGTTTCCAGCAAGTAAAGGGTTAATATACAACATACCCCATCCTAATGGTGTTTTCAGCAAGTAAAGGTTTAACATAAATTATATCCCATCCTTATGGTGTTTCCAGCAAGTAAAGGGTTAATATGCAACATACCCCATCCTAATGGTGTTTCCAGCAAGTAAAGGGTGAACATAAAACATACCCTACCCTAATGGTGTTTCCAGCAAGTAAAGGGTTAATATGCAACATACCCCATCCTTATGGTGTTTCCAGCAAGTAAAGGGTTAATATGCAACATACCCCACTCTAAAGGTGTTTTTAGCAAGTACAGGGTTAATATGCAACATACCCACTCTAAAGGTGTTTCCAGCAAGTAAAATGTAAAAAAAATTCTCTTTAAAGTTGTATTGACATTGTAACTATGAATCATCTTTAAACATTAACCATTTTGTCAAAAATTGCCATTCGGCTGCAAAAACTCAAGTGGTTGAGCGTCGGTTTGTGTATCGAGAGGTCAGGTCAAACCAAAGACTTTAAAGTTGGTAGTAGTGGCTTCCCTCCTAACACTTGGGGCTAAGGAGATAGCATTACACCTGACTTGCTGGTGTTAGTATAATGGACCAGCCGGGTTCAGTCCCTGGGCACCTCATAAGTGCCCCTGTGCTATAATGATAGAAATGTCGCTGCATAGTATCTGCAAAAGTGCCCGAAAATCCAATCCAATCCAATCCAAAAATGGTCCATTATCAAAAATATAAAGACAATTTAAAAATGGCCACATTAAACCATACATTTGTACAGTGTATTTACATTTTGAAAAGGTCAAAATAAAACTGTGATCACATTGGAATGAGCCCCTCCTCAAACAACGATCGATGTCATCTCTGTTTTGTTCGATTGCGTATTGAAAGAACATAAATTCTTGTTCATGTTTCTCGGCCATTTTCTCATTGGTAAATTTGACATCAAGTATCTCCCCTGTGGCTTAGACTGTGATGGAGGTAAGATTAAAGACATCTTTTGTAACCTACCAGACATGTTGTACACATTATTAAATGTTGTGGGAATGGTGTTTTTTATTTTGTTAAAAGTGAAAAGAATTTAATGGCATTTTGCATGATAAAAAAACTTGGACACATTTTGCCACATTTTTTCATTAATTATATAAGTGACATGTGGTCACATGCTATGCCACTCCCATACTTTACTATTAAAAGTACACCAAGTATTTTCACCAGACCTGGTTGCATAATCGGTAGAGCATCAGCTCCAGGTTCGATCCCGGTCTGCAACATACCAAAGTCGTTAGAAATGGTAGTGGTATAGCTCGCTTCCTAACACTGAAGCAAATATAAGGGTAGTTCCATGACTGGTAGGCCCGGTGTCAGGATAATGTGACTGGGTATGGCATCATGCCAGGTGTTCATGGCATGCTATACACAGTGAAGACAGCACTATATCTGCTTCAAGTGGACACTATCTCCAGATAACTGAAATATTGTTAGTTGGACGATAAACCCAATAAAAAAGTATTTGTATACTTTATTGTAATCAATTTACCGTATTTTGCGGATTATAACCCCCCTTGGAGTATACCCGCTTAGCCTTCTTTTTTTCCCCACAAATTATTCAATTTTGGTAATAAATACCCAATAGCAATATATACCTTGCAACATTTTTGTCAAATATTTATGGGTAAAAAAGCCATATCCTCAGGTCAGACACATGTCAACTACATTCCTATATCGGACCAGGTTAGTGTGACCTGTGTTATGTAACACCAACACATCCATCGATTGATAGTTCTCCACGCTTAGTTGTACAACAAGAGCAACTGATGCATTGTTGGTCAGGTATTTGTGATAAATTGTTATCAATGATTTTGTTAATATATGCCTGCTTTTGATGATATCCTGCATTTTTTTAAAATGTTGCAGGGTATATTCTGCAAAATACGGTAAATTTATGTTTGATGGTAAATTTTAAGCTCTAGCGTGTTGAATGTACTTTCTGTAGTTGCCATGATATGTTACAGTTAGTTATGTTTGGGAAGAAGGGCCATTCCATTGTGATTGTATGACTACATTAACTTACATTTACATCCTCATTTTTATACACGATTAATTGATTTCCCAATTTAGCGTTAGTCTGATTTTCCTTGATAGAAATATTGAGATATTTTGAAGTGTATATAATAAACAGAGCCAGAATAGTTTTCAAGTATCTGAACACTGTAGCTGGATTATAATAATTATATTATTTTGCTTGATATTTTTATGTTATAATTGATGAAAAATGTCTTTATTCATAGCTTTAAAGAAATGTATTTCTAGGATTCAATAAAAAGTTGAATTAAAATTTAATTAATATCATTAAAGTCATTGTAAGAATTTTTTGTTTGTTTGCATTTTTTTTGGGTCCTTGTTACATCATGCAATTATAGTTATAAGGGCAGCGTCCTGTTAATTATTGGTGTTAGAAGACCTCAGATGTCAACATTTCCACATGAAAGTTCTTACCTGTTCTGCGACTTGAACCCTTGCAGTGAAGGGTTAAGCAACTTCTTGACCACAAGTGCTCCCTTGTGACAACCATAATAAACAAGTTAGATCATCCATCTTTTAAGATTAGTAAAACTTCGAAGAATTAAAGTTAAATTTACCTTTAGGCTGAAAAATTTGAAGATTTCTTTATCCTCACCCCCCCCCCCCCCCCCCCAAAAAAAAATAAAATAAAAAAATATCCACAAAACCATTTCCAAAATGTTTTAGAAAATGACCTAAAAAATTGTTTAGCTTATTTAGTCTGGAAAATTACAGATGGAAATGGATTATTTCTACAGGATTTAGGAATTTTGTTTCAACCATAATTTCCTATTTTGTTGAACACTGTCTCTTACAACAAATTATATGAATATAAATGTTTAATCTTCTTGATCGTATAAAGTTTGCCACAGTTTAAGAATATTGCATTTTGTTTGTCTCATTTTCAAATTGCATGTAATGATAGACATTAAAGAATAGTCTCCCCTGAATAATCCCTAAATGCAACGAGGTCCTTTCATTTGTTTTATTTGTTTGTTTGGCTTGTGCTCTTTTGGAGTGGTTGTGGACATTTCTGCCTTGATTGTGATACCCAGGTTAAACATCATCAACACACACTTCCATTTTCTTTTTTAAATATCATATCTCTATAAGTATTTAAATGAATTTCAACTTATATTTATGCAAAAGTAAGGAATTTCACTGTTTCTAATTGCAATATCTACAAAAGATCTTGCGATAAACTCCAAGAAGTTTGGATTACCATAGATATTAACTAACAAGGAAGACAAATTCCATAAAACCAATGTACCCTATTGAATTCTCTTTTCACTTATATTTCTAACTTAACAAAATTCTGATTACCAAAACAGATGTACATTTTGATGATGCATTTTTATTATTTTTATTTTTCATAGCCGCCAGAAGGAAAGCCTTGCCTAAGCCTAGAACGGTGTTAACGCTGAAAGAAAAGGTTCAAATGATCTGCGACCATGAAAAAGACCCTTCGATGACTCAGAGAAAACTCGCGGCTCTTTATAACTGTGGCAAAACAGCTGTGGGAAGTGTGCTCAGAAAGAAAGACATGTATCTTCAACAATTCCAGTTGATGGGAGACCCGGAGAGAAAAAGAATACGGCACTCGTGTAAATATGCTGAAGTTAATTTACTTGTATGGAAATGGTTCAAATCTGCATTGGAAAATGATGAACCTATCTCAGGGCCTATTATTCAGCAGAAAGCACTTGAATGTGCAAAAGAATTAAATCTACAAGATTTTAAAGCGTCCAACGGCTGGTTATCCAGTTGGAAGTCACGCTTCTCTGTGACAACTTCCGCTAGAAACCGGAGTTCAGCTGATAGTAACAATGCTTCAAATCTTAGTGATTCGCCAGAAATGGACGTGGCTCAGATAAGTGAACTGAAAGACAACATATGGCCATTAGATGACCCGTGTTTCACTGTAAGTGAAGAACTGAATGACTTATTTGCTAGCACAGCAGGGGATAGTGATATCGTTACACGCAGCAAGACTACTGGTTCATTCAGGAAAAAGAAAGATTGTATACAGTGTGGTGATGATGATGATCATGATGATCATGACGTTATTTCTGATTCAGACGATGCAGCAGAAGAGAATTCCAATGATACAGATGTGGATCAAATGGACGTTGGTGAAAACATGCAAGAGAAGCACCAAGCAGAATCACTGCCTGCCGTGAATTCAGGACAGGAAGTCAGTTAGTCTGACTCTTTAGTTGCAGTCAAAGAGAAGAGTAATGGTGGAGGGTTCTTGGAATGGCTTGAAATAATACTCACTTTGTAAATGGTTATACTGACTCTTGACTTGCTGTAAACACCATTATGGTGGGCTATGTTTTATGTTTAATGAGATGATTGTTGTGTCCAGCAAGTACAGGGTTTTTGTGAGGACTTGTTAGTTTAACAATCAAGACTATGTTAGGTTAATGATCAAGATTATGATAGGTTAATGATCAAGATAATGATAGGTTAATGATCAAGATAATGATAGGTTAATGATCAAGATTATGTAAGGTTAATGATCAAGATTATGTTAGGTTAATAATCAAGATTATGTTAGGTTAATGTTCAAGATAATGACAGGTTAATGATCAAGAATATGTTAGGTTAATGATCAAGATTATGCTAGGTTAATGATCAAGATTATGTTAGGTTAATGATCAAGATAATGATAGGTTAATGATCAAGATTATGTTAGGTTAATGGTCAAGATAATGACAGGTTAATGATCAAGATTTTATTAGGTTAATGATCAAGATTATGTTAGGTTAATGGTCAAGATAATGATAGGTTAATGATCAAGATTTTATTAGGTTAATGATCAAGATTATATTAGGTTAATGATCAAGATTATGTTAGGTTAATGATCAAGATTATATTAGGTTAATGATCAAGATTATGTTAGGTTAATGATCAAGATTTTATTAGGTTAATGATCAAGATTATATTAGGTTAATGATCAAGATTATGTTAGGTTAATGTTCAAGATAATGACAGGTTAATGATCAAGAATATGTTAGGTTAATGATCAAGATTATGCTAGGTTAATGATCAAGATTATGTTAGGTTAATGATCAAGATTGTATTAGGTTAATGATCAAGATTATGTTAGGTTAATGATCAAGATAATGTTAGGTTTATGATCAAGATTATGTTAGGTTAATGATCAAGATAATGATAGGTTAATGATCAAGATTATGTTAGGTTAATGATCAAGATAATGATAGGTTAATGATCAAGATAATGATAGGTTAATGATCAAGATTATGTTAGGTTCATGATCAAGATTATGTTAGGTTCATGATCAAGATAATGATAGGTTAATGATCAAGATAATGATAGGTTAATGATCAAGATTATGTTAGGTTAATGATCAAGATAATGATAGGTTAATGATCAAGATTA
This sequence comes from Sinonovacula constricta, assembly GCA_007844125.1. Lineage (NCBI taxonomy): Eukaryota > Metazoa > Mollusca > Bivalvia > Cardiida > Solecurtidae > Sinonovacula > Sinonovacula constricta. Next base: position 48,689,132 of record CM017566.1, read on the forward strand.
TGTTAGGTTCATGATCAAGATTATGTTAGGTTCATGATCAAGATAATGATAGGTTAATGATCAAGATAATGATAGGTTAATGATCAAGATTATGTTAGGTTAATGATCAAGATAATGAGTATTTGTCTGTCTGTCTGTCTGTTAACAAACAAAATTATGTTAACAGTCAAGATTATGTTAGGTTTAAAATCATGATTTTATTCATAAGTGATTAATTTTATAAAGCAATTTGAATTGGCTAAGTATTTCTCAGTATTGCAGATTAAGTATAGTTTTAAGTCATTGCACTAAGTGTATGACAGAGATTTGCCAACAATATATTGAAGGAGCGATCAAACATGGTTTGCAATGAATGTGATTTTTTTATTAAATTACTCTTTAGTATTTGGTTGAATTAAAAAAGTTACTATAGTAATAAATATATATTTATGTATTGTGACAAACAACAGAATTAAAAGCTAATATAGTTATTTTTTTACTTAAAAGATAATGATTTGTTGGAAAATAAATAAAATTGCAGAAAAATGATGCTAATAATGGAAGATGTGCTTTTAGATATTCAAAAAGTGAAAGTTATAATTAATTTTTCATATTTTCTTTGTTGACGTCTTTTTGTAAACCACTGGTTCTTCCCAGTCATTTGTCTTGCATCGTCCTCAACCAATATTGCTGGATGTCAATATAATGATCATTTATTGGTCACAGCGATGTATTTCTAAAACAAAAATAAAAATCTAATGGACATAAATTGGTCACAGTTTACTTTGCATTTTTTAATTTTTTTTTATATTTTTGTTTTAAAAAATGCAAAACTTTCTTAAACTACATGAAAAATAAAACAAATGAAAACCTCCGATATCAAAATGTGAACACGCTTTTGTTCAGAAGAGTGTGATGTCTTTAGCATCAGAGAATAAATAGCTTCACAAAGCTTTTCAAGTGTTTTTAGCGGTCCCTTTTGCCGACTTGGAGATGATTTATTGAATGAACACCTTGATTCAAAAAATTAATTTCACTTGCAATCAACAGTTTTGTGTAGTTTTTTCTATATGAGATAATATTTGTTCTCTCTTTTCTAAATACTTACTGGACATTATTTTTCAATGATGTCACTACTTTCATCATAACATGCCAAAAAAAACCATTTTCTTTTGGACATTTTTTTATTCAAATATATCAGTTTTCTTTTCTTTACTTGCCTTTGAGAAACCCCCCAGGAAGTGTGAAGTTAGAGCTCTGTAAAACCGGTTTAAGCACCCCAGTCAGTCCCTTCTGCCGGCTGAACGTTCCAAGGCAGCAACTGTTGGGCAACTTACTTTTACATTTGGCTTGCATGCGAATACCTTTGTCCTGTGCCTTTTTCGAAATTTGGTATATTATGTTGCCATGCTTATATGACTTTGTCATACATTCTTGATAACCCCTTACTTGCTAGAATCACTGTTACCCCATTAACATAAAACACAATCGGAACGCCTTGGATAATTCGCGATTCATCTCTCAGATGTATGACCGGCAAAACCCCGCGAAAATAAACATGGCAATGCCTATGACATCATCAAAACAACAAAGATAAATGTTTTGTTATCTCTTCTGAAATTGCATGAACAGTTGTATATCTAACAAAATGTGAACAGTTAAATTGATAAATGAAAGATTATTGGTTAAAATAATTATGTACACAACACCTATCGCTCTTGTGAAGAACTTTTTTTTGGCATATTCTTCTTCGGGCGAACAAAATGGTCGTGATTTTATAAGTTTAACAGTACAAGATACATGCACGGGATGATTGTTCCAAGGACGGAATTACCAGAGGAGTTCTGATTGCATAAAACATACTTCACCCTAAAAGCGTTACCTGCAAATAAAGGGTTTAAACACACTTGGTTACAGTTGGTCAGTTGTGCTTTTTAAACATTAGTGAAAAACAATGGAAATAACGTACTTTCTCTGATCACTAGTCTTTATAAGTAATGATGTCTTAAAAAATTGTGTTGTCTTAAAGCTGGTCTCTATCATTATGGACCAATGATTTTTTTTCTCAAATAACCAAATTAGTCAGTGTTTTTGGAAAGGCCCTGCAAAACACTTTATTGATGCTCTAGATCTGTGTGATCAAGTATAAACCCCCACTCGTCACTGCAAACAGGTATTTCCTATCTGAGCCATGCTGCAGAGATAGCTATTTTTAAACTAAGAAAACCATGTGACGACTCCCTTTTGAGATCACATTATATCATCATCTTGGTAATATGCTGTGGAAATCCCAATCATGCTTATTTATAGATTTGGAAAGAATGTATATTTAGAGTGTGTATTTTTTTCTTCATGATTTGTACTGTCGAACAATTAAGATAGTGTTAAAAATTATCTCTGCTTAGCGTATACTTTGATATTAATTAGAAATTTTGACTCATTTCCTCGAAATGGGTATAATATATTGTTTTTATGCATTTGATATAAGAAAAATGTCAGATACCACCATTAATATTGGGACAATTAAAAGCATAGTGACATTTTCTACAATTCTTCAGGCCTTTATAGCCGAGGTCATCAATCCAGTATGTTTCTAAACTGCCCATATGGTAATTGACATCAAGTGTATAAATCCATCATAAGCACTACTCTGATTGGCTGGATAGTGATGCAATGATTTACAAACATATGAAGTGTTTATCATGTGGGTTATGTTTGTTTTTTTGTACATCACACCAACTCAATTATGGTCACAGTGGTGACGTCCAGCTTATTACTGGTGGCCGAAGTCCCACGACTTACGTCTGGGTAGAACCAACGGCACACCAAAGGTTATGTGGCTTATGTGTCATGTACCAATGCCAACTTGACAAAAATATTTCAAGCTAAAAAATCAAGGATATCTCAAAATTGCTTAAGCTGTCATTCATGTCATATAAACATGTCAGATTTTAAAAATGCATCACTTTGTTTGAGAGTAATGCAAAAGTTAAAATACTTTTTTAATGGCTTACGGCTACACGTCATTACTCTAAAAGAGTAAGACACGCCTTCAGTTACATCGTCTCGATGCTGCAAATGTTGACGACGTGTGCACCAATGACACATTACTGCCGTGAGTAATAGCTCGCAATGTGGTCAAGTTTCATTGCAAAGGATTAATTTTTTTTGACAATCCATAAAAAAAATTTCTGTACTTTTATGCAATGTTTGTTTTATTTACAATAATACAATAATGCGAAAGCTGTTGAACAAGTCCACAAACTGTTTGAACACACCTCCTATGTATATGTATCAATGGGGTACATTGGCTAAATGGAAATTGTCTCCCTTGTTAGATAATATATGCGGTATTCCAAACAGTAGTTAGGTCCTTTTAGTTGAAATTCTTGGACTTTATTGCCTGTTCCTTTGTAGACATTGCAATAACAAACTGAAACTTCCTACTATTCCACAAGTATAAGCTTAAAAATCATTTACATACGTATAGAAATTTGTTATTTAAAAAAGAAAATGGATGTGTTTTGTTGATGATGGGTAACCTGCGTATCACAAGAAAAGCAGAAAAGTCAACTTACACTCTAAAGAGCACAAGCATAAAAACCAAGTAAAGGGATTATTCAGGGGAGACTATTCATTAATGTCGTTCTGCATTGTTCTAGATGTCATGTGTTGATACACAAAACAGACTAAGTCACTTTGTTCTGTTGATATGAGTTGGAATACTAATTGATTTTGTAAATTATTATGATAATTATTTAATTGTTCCATATGTATTAAAGGATAATAAAATCAGAAAATACATAATTATTTTTTTATTTTTTAAAGTGCATAATATTTTTATTGCAAATACTAGTGCTATTTCTTCCATTTTTACATACGAATATGTTGTGCATAAATTTTATATCAGATTGTTATTTTTGGGGGGTCTTTTGTGATGCAGCAGTGTTATGGTTTTATAATGTGTATTTTTACGGAACTACAGCCCTTGTATAAAGAACTAGATAAGGAGGAAAGGTTCCCAGTTATTCCCCTTTATTTGCATCTTTTACAATTAAATAAAAAGAAAATCCTGAAAAAATGGTATAAAATTTATACGTATAAAATATATATATATATTTATATATTTAATATTTAAAGAAAACCAACCTGGAAGTCAACAATAATTGACAAAAGATGCCAGAAATTCCTTGAGAAAAAAAATCTAACTTCGTAAAAAGATGTTTTAAAACTCTATGATATATTTATGATTATATATTTGTGCATTTTGGATTAGTTTACGTTTGTCCATCTATATTGTTGTATTTTTCATTGTTGATATTTGTCGTCCTATGTTCTCTTTAGTCCTGTTCTTTTGTAAAAGTTTTGTTTTTAAAACAAGTTTAGAATAAAACCTTTTTATTGATCTTTGTGTTTTTCTCCGTTTCTTTACCAGTTAAATAGAATTATCTACATTAAGAGTGTTTTTATTTTTTTTACAGTTTGTCTTAGCAATATAGGTTTCTGTTAAATGATTAAGGTATTCGATGTGTAATCAATCTCATGAATATTCGTGTAATGTCGGCATTTATCATTTTACGTTGTTACATGTACAATCATTCACGTCAATACTTGGCCTTCCGAGAATAAAATCACCAATCACCCGATTTTAGTTTTCCATTTTTATCCAATGTAATCGCGTCAATTTCTACACTCCAAAATGGCGGCAAGAAGTCGCAGTCAGCGAGGAAGATTCGTCAAAAAAAGCAAAATAAAAGCCAAGAAAGAAAGAAGTGTGTTTTTCACATGTTTTTTGAGTATTTTAATTTAGAAAAGTATACTCTAATAAAATGTAGAAAACAAATGACATTTCTGTGTTTTCTTTATTTTTATTCATCCAAATTTGACATGTAAAGGTCAGATTTGAGGACGTCAACCTAGTACCGGTACATAAAATTCGCAAAACTTAAGTCAGCTGGGGTGAAAAGTTGTTAAAATTTGAAAAATTATCCAGAATACAATGATGAATAAGGCGAAATATTGTTTGTCAGGATTCAGTTTAGTCACTATTACACATCTAATACCTTAAATACATTTATATTGAAAAAGATTATAACTGCTCAATTTTCTTTTTACCCTTTCATTCATACCGGTAGCAAATGTATAGGGTTTTAAAATTCACTTGATTTTGATTTGAATCAGTTTTAAATATTTTAAACACATGCATTTTTGGAATACAATGATATAACTTAGATAACACTAGTGTACGAATAAATCCTTAGTTGTGTTGATGCAGCGGTAGATAAAAAGATGATAATTGTGAATGCTTTACAAAGGCGTAAAATAATATATGCATGAACTGAAGGGTAAATTTGGATCTATTTTCCTTAAAAAAATATGTTGAAAAGCATTTTTCAAGTGATTTTTATACAGTACAGTCATCATCAATACACATGCAGGAAAAAGCATCATGTTTGTGATAATTTGCCATAAACAACAGTTCAACGAATCACCAACATGAGATCAGTTTCTAAAAACATACTTACATCCATGTGAACACTCCCATTTTTGGAGGGAGGCTCCGATTTTTAAGGTTCAAAATTATTTGAAAATGAGGGGTGTTTTACACATTTTCAGAAATCTCCCTACTTGGAAACAGATAACTTCCTTCGTTGTTTATATAAAAATAACAAATTTCCCACTTTGTAAGTGAAAATCTCCCACTTTGGCCGCAGAAAAAGTTCACATGTATGTATTTATCAATTACTCAACTCTTAGATTAACATGCAGGCGTGATGGCATGGCCATATCACTAGAGTAGAATAAATGGCAAATGGGTTGCCAGAAAAGCTTTTGATCGTGTTATCGATGGCTGTTATACCTGCGGAAGATCCAAGGCGCATTAGTAAAAGTGTGTCAGTAAAATTAAACCTCTTAAATTCCTCTGCCCACACCCTGTTAGGAGGGAAACATATTTAGTTAAGATGCAAAACAACAACCGCTTGAAGAACAAGTTGTCCCAAAGCATATGAAAAATAATTTTTCTTTTCTTAAGATTTTAGAAGTCGACTATATTTTTTATTTGATTCAAATGAGATCCAGCAACTTTGAAGGAAATATATATGAGTAAATTTAAAGACCTTAGGACTGGTTTAATTATAAGAGTCTGGAACTGTACATTCTTTCAAGCCATACTCATCTACTTCCATAATCATCCATTATCATCTACATTTTGTAATACAAATCTCTATAAATTTCATACTTCATATACATTAATTTCTTAATACAGTTTGTCACGCTTTATAATAAATATCATAAAACTTGTATATAATAAACTAAATACTGTATATGATTAATTTTATTCTATATAATTATCATATTATATAAATATCATACTTAATAAATATACTAAATGAACACCATACTTTGTCATTTATTTAAATGTTATACTTTATAAATGTCAATTGTTTAATTGCCTTTCTATATGAATGTCAAACTAAATGAGTTTTGAATGTCATATTTTATGAATGTCATACTATATAAATGTAATGCTAGGTAAATGTCCTCTTTTTAATACTATATGTCATCTATTTAAATGTCATACTTTATCAATTTTATACTATAAAAATGTCATACTTTATAAATGATGCCAGAAAAACTCTCCTTTGTAGGGAGCGCCCGAGGCTTTACAGTTATGGATGCAGACGTGTAACAACTCAGCACCTCACTATTTCGAGTCCTGGTTGGGGCAAGAACATTCATTTTGGAAGGTTTTCCACTAAACGGGGTTGTGGCCAATATGACTATGGTTGTGTCTGTGCGATGTAATAAAAAAAACATACACAAAAAACAAATCTCCTTTGCAGGAGAAACTTCACTTGCATAATCATTTTAACCATTCCCATTTTGAATTTAACTCCTCCCTCTGTTGTTATTTAGACAGTTTCATTTCCCGCCTACCTCAAATGCTCTTAACCAATCACCACATGCTTTCCAGTTAGATTGGAAGAATAAGTCGGTTGATGTAAATTGACCTCACAAACCATTTTAGACCCGGCCATGCTGTAGTAACAAGTAAAAATGACATGACAGAACCCAGATAATTTGTAGAATATTTTGTATATTTCAGAAGAAGCCATGTTTTCCGGATTTTTGCCTCCATCAGTGTTGCGGTCCCTTTATCCGGACAACCAGAAGTTCGAGGTATCGTCCAGCTGTGAACTGGAACCGTGTCAGATCTGCGGCAAAGTCATGACTCGCCCTGCACTCAGGAATCATATGCTGTCTCATCAGGGGATACGGAACTTTGAGTGCGAGTTTTGCGGGAAAAAATTTACCCACAAAGCCACTTTGATGAATCATCGACGGTTACACACAGGTGAACGTCCGTTCAGATGTGACATGTGCGATGTCGCTTTCCCAACACGAAGTGGATTGAGTCAGCACAACTTTAGCAAACACAGGTTCTGATGAGGTCCTGATTGAAGTACTTTTACCTGCCAGTTATTTATGAAATATTATAAATGACGAAATATTGTAAATGACTTTATTACTATTACCTCTTGAATTTATGAAATATGTGCAAGTACATTTAACATGTTGTGTATGTACTTTATGTGCATTTGTCAACATGGTGTTTTTTATGTATTCTTGTATGTTACCTTGTGTGTATTTGTCAAAATGGTTACATTTGCTGACATTTTCAATTTTCAAAAGCACCTAGCATGGTTGTGTTATTTAAATTTAGGGATACTTCTAAGTTCTGTGAAATTAATTCTTTATTGTAAACCTATTTTTTTTTTATAGACAATTGGGAAACAAGTTCTTTCAACTTATATTAATCCCTCTTGACTGTCCACTTCCTGGGTAGAACCAGTACTCAGGTACTGAATACCTGGAGCAATGTGCAGTAAATAGTCTTGCTCAAGGACTAACATCAACTGGTCAGTTTCAGGGTTCAAACCCAGGATCCTTCTATCCGGAGTCCAATGTCTTAACCACTAGACCACAGACGCCTACAAAAGTAAAATTATGACAAACTTATCTAGGCTTCCATTTTCTAGTCGGCTTGCACATTGGGAGGTCATGGGTTCAAACCCTGGCCGGGTAAAAACCAAAGACTTTAAAGTTGGTAGTAGTTGCTTCCCTCCTAATGCTCGGGGCTAAGAGGACAGCATTACGCCTGATTCGTCGGTGTCAGTATAATGGACCGGCCTGATTCAGTCCCTTGGCACCTTATAAGTGCCCCTGTGCTATAATGATAGAAATGTCGCTGCACAGTATCAGCAAAAATGCCGACTTTTCCCAATCCCATCCCTTGTGTTTTATATAGAAAAATACTCAGAAATCCATCATGATGTGCATTGCTATTTTTTTTTTCTTATTAATATTTTGATTTGAAAATTCTCATTGCTAAGCTGAATTTGAACCTGGGTCGATAGAGTAAAAAGTCAATACTGTTAGCACTGAGCTAATGGGTCAATGCCCAAATGCAAATCTTTGATGTAGATATTGGTTATATACAAAGGTGCACAGAAAGCTATGCTTGTCAAGGGGTTCGGTAATGCCAGCAGCACAAGTTTATGGTTTCATCTGGGTATGTTCGTTGAAAGGCACAACAAAGTCAATTTTCAAATGGGTTGTCTATATTGTTATTTTTAAGTCATGTGGTCAAAGTGGATCAAATTTTATCTTTGTTTACTGAAAGCTATATGCTGAAATTTTAAAAACAGCAATACTATGTTTATGTTTATTGGTTTTATCATCCCACCAACAGTATTTCAGTTATCTGGAGACAGTGTTCACTTGAAGCAGATATAGTGCTGCCTTCACTGTGTATAGCATGCTGTGAACACCTGGCATGATACCACACCCAGTCAAATTATCCTGACACCGGGCCAACCAGTTGTTGAACTACCCATATATTTTCTTGAGCGTTAGCAAGGGAGCTATACCACTACCATTTTTAACGACTTTGGTATGTCATGCCCCAGATCAAACCAGGGGCCTCCTCTAACTGGAGCCGATTCTTTACCGATTGCTCTACCAGGTCTGGTAATTTTATTTTTATTTTATTATTACCAACATAGAAACAGAACTTGATTTACATGTATATACATTTCTGAATGTTTTGATAGGTTAACATGTCGTTTTTGACATTAGGTTGTGAAAACTGAAAAGGCCTGCAACAGTTTACAAAATTGATGTTTCCATTTGCAGAAACTTATAAACCTTTCAGATCTCCAAACTTTTCATACATCCTTATTTATATTTACAGGTTTTGGTTCTGAACATTACATGAATTAGGGCAATTGTGATGCTTTTTTTTAATATAAAGAAATGATCATATGGTTCTATGCATCATACAGCCACTTAAATGTTACCAGGGATCATATACTTAAAGAATCTTAGTTTTCTTTTCTTAATTAAACTAAGAAATGTTCTTAAATTTTGAAAAATGCTAAGAAAATTTAGATTAAATTATAAAATATTATAAGGGTATCTAGGTTTGTTTTTGTTTTTGAAATACATTGCAACAACTATTTATGTTCATTATAGCAATGTCCAATTTTTTGGTGGAGGAAGACTTTAGACACAGGTCTGGGTAGAACCAAGGGGCACTGCAAGTCAGCTGGAAGACCTTCTCATATTAAGTTCTTCGCTGTGAACGGGACTCGAACCCATGCGTTGAGAGGCTAAGCAGTGAGTGGAGTTACAAATTGGCGACTCTACCACTATACCATGCGCACCCCACATTTCATTCTTATATTTATTTTTATTGGACATTATTTTTGTGGAGTGTGCAATAAACCTATTTTTGTCATTAGTCTAACTAATTTAAATTTAGTTACTGTTGATGAACTGTTGTAAATGTTGCCTATACATTAGTGTATATGTGTTTGTATACGTATCATACAGAAAGCTTACATTTAGTAAGAATATTTTATTGATACATTTTATTTAGTATGTTGTAACCTTCCTAATTTATAAACTCTTCTTTCTATCTCTTGCATATCTGTGAAAATAATGTGTACCAAGTATACCAAACAATGCGGTTTTATTTTATCTGTTTTAAAAGAAAAACATTGTTATGTTTATGGGATCCATGTACTTTTATTTACTTAAATGTTGTGAAGTAAACGTTATGGCAAGAAAAGTGTTTTACTATTTATTTTAATTCCATTTTGTGCATCTGTGTCATCCTTAATATATAATACGGTTACATGTTGACATTATGGCACGTCGTAAAACTATGTATCCGGAATGGCTTTTAAAAGGGCAGATCAATGCTCCAGAGAAGGTTTTGTGAAATTCTTGAAATAACCACCAGTTTCCAGACAAAAATTCTTAATAGGAAAACTAATTAGAACTGTAACTACTAGTTCTGAGGATTTAATTGTTAAACATTACAATTTAGTATTTATTGAAAAGGGAAGCCATGATGTTTAGATGTAAACAGGTGTAGGGTTTTCAGTTTATATTGGAAAATTAATTGAGCAAGTAAATGAAGTTCATTTGTAAACCAGTCACATTTATGACATTGTTATGGACGTATAACCTACGTCATAGTTGGCAGTGAACCAGACAAAGTTTAGTTATGCCTAGAAGAATTTGTTAGTCATTTTGATCACACCGATATTGATAATGTTTTGTCTGTGATGACTGACTTGATTGAAAGCAAAAATTATAGCAGCGATGTTATTAATAGTATAACCGAAGACGTTTCAAATATTATTGTCAATGCTGCTACAAATTGTAATCTTATAAAGCAGAAGAAAATACCCTCTGATCCTAAAGCCAAAAAAAGTAATAAACCATGGTTTGATGAAGAGTGTAAACAATTACGACAAACTTACCATAGAAGCAAGAATGCATACAGGCGCAATAAGACTGCAGTAAATAAAGATTTAATGGTACATGATAGTAAAAGATACAAAAAAGAAATTAACTTAAAGTTTAAATATTACAATGATCAGCTTGTTAATAAATTAAAGAGTCTCAGATATTCTGACCCCAAGTCTTATTGGAGTTTATTGAACAAATATTCAAGTGAAAGAAAAGCTGTGGTAAATAAAATCTTCCATGAACACTTTAGTAATTTTAATGCAAACCTGTTAAATGAAAATGATAATTTTATTGACATAAATATAGACCATATTTCTGCTCATAATGATGCGCTTAATAAGCCTTTTACAGAAATTGCAGTTAATAAAGCCATTAAGTAACTAAAAAACAACAAGTCATCTTCTTTGTTTGATAACATCTTAAATGAATATTTAAAAAATGCACCTCAGCGTATGTTGTCAGTATTTTGTTGTTTATTTAATCTTATCTTAGATTCAGGCATTTTTCCTGAAGTCTGGAGCAAAGGCATTATTTTACCAATATATAAAAACAAAGGTAATATCAATGATCCTGATAATTATAGAGGTATTACGATACTAAGCTGCTTTGGGAAGTTATTTACCTCTATGTTAAATATGAGGCTAAACAATTTCTTGGAAGAAAACAGCATTTTATGCGAAGAACAGGCCGGGTTTGGAAAACATTACAGTACTGTTGACCATGTTACTTGTAGACCTATACTTGGCTAACAATAGGAAATTATACTGTGCATTTGTAGATTACTGCAAAGCTTTCGATTCTGTTAATCGAACAGCCCTATGTCGCAAGATTTTAAGTTATATTATTGATGGAAAATGTTTTAAAATCATTTACAATATGTACGATAAAGCAAAATCTTGCGTTAAGTCACAGTCAAGCTTGTCCGAATTTTTTGTTAGTCATACTGGTGTAAGACAGGGTGAAAATTTGTCACCTGTCCTTTTTTCACTGTTTCTGAATGATTTGTGAACCTTCATGGCAAACAAGTATAGTGGTCTAGAGCTACTCTCAGTTAATGTAAAACAAATGTTACTAGTAAGTAATGAAGATGTTGAAGTGTTTTGAAACTAAATTTATTGTTGTACGCTGATGATACTGTAATTTTAGCAGAAAGTCAAAATGACTTACAGTTTGCTTCGAATGCTATGTCTGATTATTGTAATATTTGGGGGCTAAAAGTAAATGCTGCTAAAACGAAAGTAGTTATATTTTGGAAAGACAAGAGAGGACTACGTTATGCTCCAAATTTTCAATTCGAAGGTAGTATATTAGAAATAGTTGATCACTTCTCATATCTGGGCATACAATTCTCTTTCAATGGCAAATTTTCAAAAACAAAGACCTACTTAGTTGACCAAGCTCGTAAAGCTATGTTTTCTGTTATAAATAAATCTCGCAAGTTATATTTGCCTATTGATATGCAAATTCATTTATTTGATACTATGATTGCTCCGATACTTTTGTATGGTGCGGAAGTCTGGGGAGTGGAAAACATTGATGTTATCAATAAATTTCAGTTAAAATACTTTAAAAAAATTCTTAAACTAAAACAAAGCACCCCTAACTGTATGATATACGGCGATCTGGGGGTTTTGCCTTTGTCTGCCCACATAAAGAGCAGGGTTTTAAACTATTGGAGTAAACTTGTTAATTCGAAAGAGGATAAAATCTGTAATATTCTGTACAGAACATGTCTTGATTTACATTTGCGTGAGAACAACAAATTTGGTTGGTTATCTTATGTACATGATAATTTGAATAACCTTGGTATGTCTAACTACTGGCTTAATCAGGAAGTTAAGTATATGAGTTCATTTAAAAATGTTATAAATAATAGAATAACAGACCATTTTGTACAAAATTGGAATAGCACTGTTAATGCATCTAGTAAATGCTTGAATTACAGAATGTATAAGCATAATTTTGTTTTGGAAAAGTATTTCCAAGTTCTACCTGTTGATCTCGCAATTTCACTGTGAAAATTCATGTGTATGAACCACTATCTTCCTATTGAAAAGGGTAGATATGACAATATTCCTCGTGATTTGAGAACATGCCGTTTATGTGATGACGATGTGTTAGGTGATGAATTTCATTACTTGTTTAGTTGTAAATATTTTTGTGCTGATAGAGTTAAATATATGAATGAATATTTTTATACATTCCCTTCTACAGTAAAATTTTCTGGCCTTATGAACGATAAAAACAAAAACACTTTATTGAAATTAGCTATAATCTCTAAACAAATAATGTCATGTTTTAGATAATTACATGAATCTTTGTTTAGATATGTTGTTTCATAGAAGTGTTCATATAAAATTGTATAATGTGAATTATTGGACGATATCATTAGTAACACTTAGTTATGGTATGTAGTATAAAACCAACATATTGTATTTATAACTTTGATCTCATCCGCTATAATCAGTAAAGAAAACAGATCATCATGTTACATCATACTAGTCTGTCATAAAATCGTTTAATGTATTGTGTCATATTTTATGTTATGATAACTTGTTACATGCCTATATGGGCCTTAACTTCTTTAATAAACTTGAAACTATACCCTACTGCTTATCTCCCCTAGATAATGATCGCTTTTTGTATAAATGGAAAGAAGAATAAATAAGACTAAGTCGGATCATGAAATTCGTTATAGCTTTTTTTTTTATTTCGTTTTTATACGACTGTAATTGAAAAGTAATTTCGTTTTTACTATTAAAAATCGTATTTACGACAATACGACCCTTATTTAGAGCTCAGGGGTACCGTCTATTTTTCTGCTGTGGTTTTCCCAGTTTCTGGGGTAGGCAGCAGGCGGCTAGACCATCGGAACTCCTCGGGTAATTCTGTCCTTGGTACAATTATCCCTCGGATGTATCTGGTGCAATAATATCTACTGAAATCACGATTGTTTTGTTCGCCTGAAGACTGTGTCTGAAATGTAGTCCACAAACAATGCCACCGTTTGGCAGCTGTGTGTCTGCTGCGCTGGGTAAATTAAAATTGGATGATTTAAATTTGAAGCCACCACAAATTGATGATTTACAGGCATCTTACTGTAGCGAGCTGACACCCGAGGTGACATCTTTGTTTTGACGCCTACCTCAAAAGTAGCCTCATTTAGGGAAATGGCCAAGGTGATCCGAAAACCTACATACATCCGAGAGATGAATCGAGAATTATCCGAGGTGCTCTGATTGGCGGCTAGAGTCATACAACCATTCTCTATGTGATTTAGTGTCATTTCGGAAAGTAACCACTTTGGTAAATTGATTTTATATAGGGACTAGTCCGGTTATTTCGGTAAATAGCTAAACATATAGTATAATGCCTGAATGATACGCAGAATTGGGTATGTTCTCACTTTTTATTTTCCTTCATTATGGTGGTATAAATAAACACCAAAATGCGCTTAAGTTCAAATATTAAAAATATAAACAGCTAACTAGGTTGAGGAAAAAATATAGTTAAACAAATGTAGGAAATAACAATATTACATAAATATACATCACCATACTCTAAGCACAACAGTTACGATTGATCATACATATATAAATAATTAATTCAAATTAAAATCAACCTTAATCTATAGTTAGGTAAACATGGCAGGTTGTTTTCTGATTAAAGTTTATAAAAAATGTACATGTACATTTAAAGAAAGAATATATCTTTGAACGTCCGATTACGCCTTGCATCAGTCACAACAAGGATATTATAATTAACTATTAATCTTGTGCATTTCAGCGCTCTAAAAATGACTTCACCTACTGGGTTTTGTGGAGTGCGTAACAAGACGCTCAGATGTCCAGCCTGCGTCAAGCAGTACGAAAGTACATTGATAGAGAGTGGCAAGGGACACATGCACGCCGCAGATCCCGGTGTTGACTGCAAGATCCGCGTCAACACGAAATCAAAGAATTCGAGAGAGCAGCTCCACCGACCGGCGTCCGATATCGTCGAAGAGGCTATGGTACAATATGGATCACAGTGAACAAACCCACGCATTAGGGCTGCCAACTGTCATCGACAGAAGCTGCGTCCGAAAAGGATGATTTACACTTCAAGGTAATATAATTAATATTATATCTTTAATTTACATTTTAGAGGACAGAATTCTATATATAAACAAACACGTGAGATAAGAAATGGAATTACAGTACATGTACATTGAATAATACATTCATATATCACAACTATAGATAATACACATATATAAGTTGTATTTTATTTAAATAAATATTTTTGTTTACTGCAGGTCAATGAAGAATACATTAATGCTGATGAGTTTCTGGTAGACGACAGCCAAGTCGAAGACCAGAAGCACATTATGTTTGCCAGACCCAGCCAGCTCCAGCACCTTGCGGTAGCTTGACCTTGGTTCATGGATTGGACATTTAAGGTGGTGAGAACACTGTTTTACCAGCGCCTTTACATACACGCCTTTGTCCGCAGTGCAGAAAATGTCAAACAGATCCCTCTCCTGTTTGTCCTCATGTCCAGAAGATCAAAGCATGACTACATGGCGGTTCTGACGACCCTGAAAGAACGGCTTGGACCACTTATGGTTGAGTAAATTAAGCTTGATTTTGAAGCTGGTAAGTTAAACAAAGTAAACACAACTAAATTGAACATAACACATTTATATTATTATAGTGTTATTATATATTCTTTTATATATATATATATATATATATATATATATATATATATATATATATATATATATATATATATATATATATATATATATATATATATATATATTTTTCCAGCTGCATGGCAAGCCGTCAGAGAGGTCCTGCCACAGACAGTGATTAAGGGTGGCGCCTTCCATTGGGTTCAGAGGATACACTGGAAATTGAACTAACTCTGAACAACGGCAACAGAATCCAGACAGACGGCTACTGCAAAGCTCATCATCGTCATCTGCATGGTCACCTGAATTTTTTTTTTTTTTTTAGAATAAAGTTCACAATACAACATAATAACAATGGATGTTGCATAACAGAAATAGTTTAACATGACTAGTAATACTGAAATGGATGTCTTATATGTACCATGTAATGTTCATTGCATTTTAGACTTCCAAACCTTACACGTTTAGTCAAAATTAATACTCCTATTATTTCTTACATTATTATTATCCAAAAACATTGAAAACAAGTATGATGATTTAGTTCAATAACACAAAGCAAAATCCAAATAATTCCTTCATTTACCTTAAAAACATGTATCGTATTGATGCACTGCATTTAAAGGATGACCATGAAGATAAAGAAGAGGAGCACAGCAGCCCTGTCTGAAGGATTGTGGTGCTTTTGCAGGCATAGACAATTTCTTACCTGTTAGAAACAAAAGGCCAAAAGCAGTATCAAAGCAATATAAACATTTTATTTATCGGCAACAAATTTACTTAATAATATAGGAATGTTGTTTAAAATATAGGAGAATATAGGAAAAATAGGAGGCTTTTCAGAATATAGGATTCTCAACCAAAATATAGGAGTTTTATAGGAATATAGGAATCAGTTGACAGCCTGCTATCTGGGTCTGTCAGGGGCGTACCTGACTAAGGCTGGAACGTACCACTTCCTGAGGAAGGTACTGGTGCTACCCTATGTAGTATCTTCTAGTAGTAGGTCATCTCATTATGTTCGATATTGTTTTATACCTAACCGGAATTATAGTAAGAATATACCAGTATAAATCAGACCCTCATGTTACTTATATCAGTCCATCAGAATTTCATGTGTAACGCCCAAAATAAAACATTTGGCGACAAGGAACGGATTAAACCAAGACAAGGTATCCACGCGCAACATAGAAAATTATAAGTCTACCGGCTTTTCCATCGTTTGACGTGGAATGTGACAAATCAAATTCAGCCCACCGTTGGGAGAAATGGGTGGGGAGATTTGAGAATTTGCTAATTGGACTTAACATCACAAATGATGCCAGGAAACGTGCACTACTACTCCATTGTGTGGGTGAACGTGTATATGACTTATATGACACTGAAAAGGGTACATCAGAAGAAACCTATGTTGCGACAAAGAAGGTAATCACAGACTATTTCGCCCCAAAAGTGAACACACAAATGGAGGTTTACAAATTTAGATCATGCAAACAAAGCGAATCACAGTCATTAGATGAATACGTTACCCAGATGCGGTCCTTGGCAAGAACTTGCGAGTTTAGGGATACAGCAGACAAGGAAATCCTGCAGCAATTAATACAGCATTGCCGGTCAAACATGCTAAGAAGACGTGCTCTCAGGGAACCTGACAAAGGTCTGGCCGAGATTTTAAGCATAGGACGAGCAATGGAGCTGTCCAATGAACAAGCATCCACAATGGAACAGGGAAATAATGAAAAAGTTCAAGCCATCGGACGTGGCAGGCCAGGATTTAGAGGTGGCAGCCAGCGTGGCACAGGCGGTCGATGTCAACCATCCTCCAGGGGTCGTGGACAGTCGTCAAGGGGTCGTGGTCAATCATCGGGTCAACCAGCTTTAAACGGAAAGTATCAGACATATGGTCAATCAACAATATGTAGAAGCTGTGGTGGACAGTATAGTCAAGGTCATAAATATTCATGCCCAGCAAGAAGGGAAAACTTGCAGGTACTGTAAAAAACCAAACCATTTCATGAAAGTGTGTAGGAAGAGAAACTATGTGAATAACATAAATGAAGATGATGCAGTAGGTGGCAAGTCTGACTCCTCAGATGATGAATATTGTTATGCAATAAACAGTGAAAAGTCACCAACGACGGTGATAAAAATTAATGGCAACACTATAAAGGTCATGATCGACACAGGGGCTACTGTTAACATTCTGGATGATAAATCCTACAAAGCAGTGGGAAGTCCAAAGCTATCTAAACGAAACTTTCCAAAATTACTTCCATATGAAAACAAAACACCACTGCAGGTACTAGGAAAGTGTGAAGTTGTTGTAGAGAACGATGAAATGATAACACTCGCAACTTTTTTTGTCGTCAAAGGAGGCCATGGGACTCTTTTAGGGTACAATTCCTCACTTTCACTAAACCTCATCAAGATAGTCCACAACATTAAAGCGGCAGTCTCAGATATTGAAGAGAAATACCCAGGGATATACTCGGGGCTAGGCAAATTGAAGGGAAAATCAGTTAAGATACACATTAATGAAAGCGTAAAGCCAGTCGCGCAGAATCATCGAAGAACACCCTTCGTTTACGGCAAAAAGTACCAAAATAAAATTGAAAAACTTTTGGAAGAAGATATCATAGAGAAAATTGAGTCTACGCCTTGGATATCACCAATAGTAACACCCCCAAAGAAAGATAAAGACGAAATTAGGTTATGTGTTGATATCTTGAAGCAAACAAAGCTATCGAACGCGAACGTCACCTTCTTCCAACAATAGATGAACTAATTCACGACATGAATGGTGCTACAGTTTTAAGCAAACTTGACCTAAGGTCAGGCTATCATCAGTTAGAACTAGACAAAGACAGTAGATACATTACTACTTTCAATACGCACATGGGCATTTATAGATACAAACGCCTGAATTTTGGTATTTTTATCAGCAGATTTCTGTAGGCCACTGCCTACAGGAGAGTATCTCCTAGTTGTGGTAGATGAATACTCAAGATACCCTGTTGTCGAAATAGTATCTTCTGTATCAGCAAATAGGTTAATTCCTGTATTTGATAAGATTCTTTCAGAGTTTGGAGTGCCGAAGACTATAAAAACCGACAATGGCAGTCCATTTAATTCGGAGCCATTTAGACAGTTTGCAAGTTACTGTGGTTTCGAGCATAGGAGAATTACTCCAAGATGGCCTAAAGCCAATGCCCAAGCTGAAGGTTTCAATACGCCACATATGAAAAGTATCAAATCTAATCATATTGAACAAACTAATTGGAATCAAGAGATGCTCCGATTTTTGAGACAATATCGTGCAACACCGCGTGTGGCTACAGGCTACACACCATTCAGACTTATGTTTCAGAGAGAGCCAAAAACCCGGTTACCGGAAATCCAGAGTAAGAAAACGGAGGCAAAAATTGATGAAATGGTTCGCCAGAAGGATGAAAGCGCTAAGTCAAGGAGTTAAGAATATAGTGACACTAGGAACAATGCGTCAAAGCGTGAATTGGGAATTGGTGACAAAGTGTTACTAGAGAATAAGAATCCAACAAAACTTACTGTAGCGGCCAAGCTCGCCCACTGGCTGATAAGCCCCGCGCGGCTAAGCCCGCCCATTGGCTGATAAGCCCCGCCTCTCTAATCATATAAGATTATTGTATGCATGTATTGAAGGTAGTTGCTGTCGGAGAATGTATGTGTGAGCATCTGAATAAAAGTGTAAACCATCCTTCGGGTCTTGTACTACCATCCCTTAAGGGTCTGTATATAAACAACAACAACATTACATTGGCGACGAGGATAAAAAAATTAACATATAACGGACTTTAGTCATCCTTTGGATTACCTGTGGAAAATGACTGGATTGTCGCCGTTCCCAAAATTCGACGTGTTTGGGGAAGAAACGTCCGTAGGTACGCGGTGGAATAAATACGTGTCAAAACTAGAAAACCTATTCGTTGGATTAAACATTGAGTCAAAGAAACGAAGAAAAGCACTGCTTCTCCACTATGCCGGAGATGAAGTGTTTGAGATATACGAAATGTTGAACTTGAGTGACAGCGACTCAAACTATGATGACACAAAAGACACAATATTTCCAACCAAAAAGAAACGCAGAATTCGAAAAGTATGAATTCAGAAACATGCGACAGTCGCCAGCAGAAACGACGGATCAGTTCGCGACAAGGCTGCGTCAGAAAACGGAAAATTGTGACTTCCAAGACAAGAACAGCGAAATCAAAAGCCAGATTATTCAAGGTTGCACATCAAAGAGATTGCGGCTGAAATGTCACGAGGACGACAAACCCCTTGGAGACATCCTCACAATGGCGAGGACAATGGAAATCGCGGACAAACAAGCAAAGGCTATGGACTCGCAAAGCAGTGAAATAAATAAAATTCACCACGGTCGTAAAAACAGGGATACCAAAGACAAGTCGTCATCGGTCAAACCTCCACCAAAGCAAATGTGCAGAAACTGCGGGGGAAATTTCCCACACCATGCAAAATGTCCGGCACTTGGGGCGATATGTCATTATTGCCATAAAGGAAACCATTTTATCGCAGTCTGCAGAAAGAGAAAAAACAGTAGAAAGCATGCACATGAAAGTAGAAAGCACGTGCACGAAATCGGACAAAGTGACAGTCAAACTGACGTTACGTCATCAGACAATGAAACAGCATTCAGCGTAAACGTGTTGACTAATAGCAGGCTTCCTAAAATGACACTGAACATAAATGGAGTACCCACAAGGACTCTTATAGACACAGGAAGTTCAATAAATGTTATAAGCCAAAACATTGTGAATAAAATGGTACATAAGCCGAAACTTGAAAAGACAAATACAAAGGTATTTGCGTTTGCACAGAACACACCGCTGTTCATTAAAGGAAAATACAGCTTAACAATCGAATCGGAATCAAAGTACACCATAGCAGACTTTTATGTCGTTCAGGGCGCGTCAGTGACATTACTCAGTTATCAAACATCTGTAGATCTTGGTATTGTTCCAGTCATAAACTCTGTGGACAGTGACATATATGCAGAACTGTGTGACAAATACAAACCAGTGTTTACCGGTCTGGGGAAGCTTAAAGGTCATATAAAACGATTTGGATTTTGGTATTTTTTAAACCTTATGGGCATCTTAATACCTAAAAAAGTATTTAACAGATTGTACGTCCCTGCATTTTACCATAAATCACGTTTTTATTATGTATACGTTCTGGCTAAGCCAACAAGTGCGTGGTAGTAGCCTCCCCTGTGTGTGTGACGTCATACAGGAACATCCAGTCCGCTGCTTTCATTAAGTTGTAAACAAAGAACACTTTGAAAAATGGATTCTTCAGACGATTCACTCGGTTTTGAAGCGAATACAGTACTGAAAATAACGAAATTGACAATTTTCCCGTTTCCACTCCGTTTCGTTTCCATTTCATTTGGAAGCGTTCGCCGCTCCGTTTCCATTCCGCTTCCGTTGCGTTACCATTTCGTTTTGTTCGCTTTCAGCGCTGCATTTCAAACGCTTCCAGCGTTTCTATCGTTTCTTCCGTTTCTATCGTTTCAAGCGTTCCATTTCGCTCCGTTCCGGTTTTGATTAAAAAATTCGTTTAATAAATTTCTAAATGTAAAGTACTTCCGATGTGTTTGCAAAATGACGAAAGAAGTAAACATTCTAGGGAGAGGTAAAAGTCTTCCATCACATATAAAGGAATCGGCTGTAGATTGTTTGCGACGAGGATATTCAGTGTCAGCCACCCGGAGGGAAATTGCAGACAAAAAAAATACCCTAAACAAACTAGCACCTGCAAATAATCCTCAAAATTCAGGGTCAGTATTGAGAAGATGCCTACCTACTTTTCTTCGCCAGACGTCATATCCCGGAATGAACAAACAAGAAATAACTTTCAAATATGGTACACACACACCCAGTATCCTAAAAAGTAACTTCTCTGTGACGTGTTAATCCGCAATGGTGATCCGATCTTAAAATCGGACACTCAATTTTTTTTCGGTTTGCATATATTAGCGCCAATTAACGGCTGTTAACAACATTGTTCACGCACTTATAACATGGAGTCGCTAATTACATCACTGTGATTTTAATTTCTCAAAGGTTGTAACAAATAAATGCGGTGAGTAAATAAATCATTAGATGCGGTGTAATTTCTTTCTGAAGAGGAGGGCTCTCTGGCTAACCCTGCAACATCAAAGAATATTCTGGGAATCAATCGCCGGTCACTATCATTTGAAGTCGCCGAAACGAATTTTTTGTTTCAAATTGACCGACCTATTATTTCTCTGTGCAACATGACATCGATCGATAATTGTCTTTAGAAGATACAGAGGGTGTGAACGTTGGGTACTGTTGAGGGATTAAAAATGATAAGCACGCGTGAACGGCGTGTGCTTTGAAAAAATATGCAACGTTATTGACGATTTACCTTCGCGGCATAAATATAAGTTCTAAAGGAATGAGAGTGGAGGGGGAAACTGTATTATGTAGTAATATTTCAGACTGCGCATGTTTTTACTTATATTAATGTCCTTTCAAACTTCTTTAGTCAATTGAATGATCATAAACATTTTTATAAAGGTATTATTTATATTTAAGGTATGGATTAACTACAAAAGAATAGGCGAGCTATTGAAATAATACATTTGCAATAAACACGAGATGAAAATATACGTTAGACTGTGTTCCTTGATGTGTCTTCTCTTGATAACATTATTTACAAAAATAAACAAGTAATGTAGTATTTACTATAAGAAATCCCCTATACGAAAAAATAGGGGGATGGGGAAAGGGTGCACCATTGTGAGTACTACTAAATATAGCGTTAGGTCCTTTTATGAGCCAAAAAAGATATTGCAGACCTTAGTGTTTTGTCCTTTTTGTTGTCCTTGCGTAAGTCAATGCATATTGCTCTTTAAAAGGTGAAGGTCATAAACCACACGACTGCCATATGGTGACATTTTCAAACACAGCTGCATAGAGGATGCATGTGTTCTTGCGAAGTGGAAAAGACGCCAAAACACGGTCACACTTCCTGTCCACTAGACAAACAAGGTGTCATAAAACTGCCAATTAGCTTAATTAGTTGGGATGTCCGCTCATGTCTTAAAATTAGGGATTCAATTAGAGTAGAACTTTATGATGGTATGAACCCTACCCACGCGCATGGAGAAACATAATATCAATTTACAAAACGATATATTTTAAATTAATACATTTCTATCTTTAAATGGGTACAAAAATTAAGTACCCGGTAGGGCCCACATTTTGGCATAGAACATTCAAGCCATGAATGGGAAAATAAGCCGTAGCCAGGCGACCCTCATTGAAATAGTTGCAAGTCAAGTAAAGTCAAAAGTTGTATGCAGATTCTTAATCGCGGTCCACGAATTCCGATTAATCACATATATGTAACAGCGCATTACGGGAACTATGCATTTGGAAATAGGAATTTTGACACCATTGTCCAAATTTACAACATTGTTCATTATAAGATATATATATAACAATTAAGATTAGAAGCAGAAGAAACTTTGCTTGACAAAGAGGCAAGATAAAATAAAGTACATATCCATACCCCTGTAACTAAAGTAATGATGATGCAATTGACGGTGATGGTGCTGCTGCTGCTTCTGCTGATAATGATGACGGTGATACCGATGCTGTTTATGATTATAATGTAAATAGTTATAACGGTTACGGTGATGCTGATGCTCATGACGATTATGATGTAAATCGTGATGCCGGTGATGATGATGATTAGTGGTGATTATACAAGTAATATGGGATCATGGTGATGATCATGTGTGATCAGGTGAATTTAATGGCGGTAATGATTATTATGTCTTTAATATTAATCATGTAAATGGACGTGATAGAAGTTCGTTTTTATTACGGTTGTTTAATTTAACTGTCAATCGACGATTGTATACGTGCACAATTTGGCAATCTATGGTTATTCAGACGTTGAACTTTAGGATCATAGTCATTGGCTCTGAGTGCCGTGGAGGATGTTATTGGTTCTTGATTGGGTCACACCTTGCAATAATGCATAGCATTGTTTGTTTGTTTTATGTTTAGTTGTTTTATGTTTTTGTGTTATATGAGATGTGTTACCTTCTTTTGGTTGACGTTTAATTTCATTAAGTAGCTTTATTTTGTACCACGCAATGCATTCTTTGTAAAAAAAAAAATACTTCAAGCAAGTGTGTTCACACAAAAATGATAGGCGTAGTTGATCCGGGAACGGACCATGAAGCTACAAAGTAATAAGTAATTAGCGAAAATTCAAACTCGGGTAATGCTGCGACATTGCGCGCGCATACGTGTAATGACAGCTGTGTACACACTATCTTCATATGCCAAACAATGAAGACTAAGAATGTCGATCCAAGGCGGATGTTAAGCTATTCATTGGAATTAAATAAAACATCAGTTTCGACAGAAACGCAATTTTAAAGTTAAATTGTGTGTTTTATCGTGCGGAGTGACTTGGACAACTTGTGCGGTTTCGGAACTGTAATGTAAGAGTTTGATAAATACGATTTTTTGATAATTATAATAAAGCTTTATTTGTTATTTCTTTCTGCAGAGTACATATAAAAGTGCGTTTATGTTAATAATTAAAGCCAGTTATTGTGTTCGTTTAATTTTATTTCGTACAAAGAAACGGTTGGAATGTTACTATAAATAATCGGGTGACCTAGAAACGCTTGAAGCGGTAGTGAAAATAACTCTACCGTTACGAGCATTCCGATTTTTGCGTTTCTACCGTTTCTGGCGTTCCAAGCGCTCCGGTTATAGCGTTTATACCGTTTACACCGTTTCAAGCGTTTCTAGCGCTCCGTTGCATTTCCATTTAAATAGCATTCCGTTTCCTTTTCAACAGGTAACGAAAAACGTTCCATTTCCACTCCGTTCCGTTTGTCATTTTCATGATTTTCAGTACTGTAATGATGTAATTAAACCCTACCACTATGAGCCAGTGTTAGACGATAACGATGAGGATAAATGTACGGATGATTCCTCTACAGATTCGTGCTCCGAATCTGACAACTCCGAGATTGTCACCGTGGACGATGTTCAAAACTGGTAGGTGCGAAAATCAAAATGAACTGAAATTGAACATACCGACAGTAAAGAATACAATTTATGAATTTAAAACCTATTTATTCAGTCGTTATCGCGGATGTAACTAGTTCTAGAATCTATTTTATACATAAAATAAATTGTGCGGATGTCAAGTCAAACTGGTTGAACTTACAGGTCAAACCGTCTCCAATCCATATCGATCTCGTCTGGGCAGTTCAACAAAATACTGTAATTCTGTTGTGGCATTCATTTTAATAAAACACTTTATGTTAAAAAGATACACATGGGAAGATTTATCAGACTATTGAAACTTACTAAATTGATAGACATTATTTAAACAGAATGCAGTGTGAATTTATTGCTTAAAAACAATTATGTTTACCATGATTCGTGCCGTCAAAATCATGATTATAGACAAAATAAATACAATTTAGCACACGATAACAAAAAAATCAACAACAAATAAAATCCAACGCAAATATAAACAATGAATAAACATGGCGGAGTATATTTCTTTGTTCCTGTCTGACGTCACGCGCACCTGTAGACAAGGGCAAGTAAGAAACGGAGTTTAAAGGGATAACTCTTTTCATTTTATGGAAATCGTGTTAAAAACACATTTTATAACTAACAACAACACAAAAGAGGTAGTTTATTGTGAAATGTAGGTTAATTCATAACTACATTTGAAATTTTTACCAAATTTCCAGATTTTATTTTATTTGACCTTTAAAGACAAACAGATCAAATTTCATGTGGACGAAAATGTCGTGCCAATAGCGCAACCGGCTAGAAGAATACCTTTTCACGTGCGGGACAAGGTGGAACAAGAGATCAAACGGCTCGAGCAAATTGACGTCATCGAGAAGGTACATGGCCCGACCCCCTGGGTATCCAACATTGTCGTGGCACCAAAACCAAACGCCCCGGATGAAATACGGTTATGTGTAGATATGAGAAAAGCTAACCAGGCATTGAAACGCGAACGACATGTCGTGCCTACAACAGATGACATAATATTGGAACTCAATGGGTCAAAATACTTCTCAAAAGTAGACTTCAACAAAGGCTTCCATCAACTTGAATTAGCTGAAGAATCAAGAAATATGACAGTGTTTGCGTCACACGTTGGATTATACAGGTACAAACGTCTTAACTTTGGAGTAAATGTTGCCCCGGAAATATTTCAAAATGAAATCCGGCAAGTGCTTACAGGACTAGAAGGAACCCTTAATATTTCCGATGACATAATAATTCATGCTCCAACCAAAACTCTTCATGACCAGAGACTTGAAGCTGTCTTAAAGAAACTTCAAGAAAAGAACCTTATTCTCAACAAACAGAAATGCGAGTTCGGAAAAAGGTTTCTTAAGTTTTATGGATATGTCTTTTCTGACAAAGGTATTAGTCCAGACCCAGCTAAAATTACAGCGATCAAAAATGTAGCCAAGCCAAAGAACGCGGGTGAACTGAGGTCATTCCTGGGCATGACTAATTACCTGTCAAAGTTCATCGACAGGTTTTCAACCATAACAGCACCGCTGCGCGAGCTTTTGAAAGATAACATCGAGTTTAAATGGACACAGCGCCAACAAAAAGCATTCGAACAGCTGAAGCAAGAGCTCTGCGGCAGCACGGTCATGACATATTTTGACCCTAAAAAGCAAACAGAACTCTGGGTAGACGCAAGTCCAGAGGGGGTGTCCGGAATATTAATTCAAGAAAATAAGGTAGTGGCTTATGGCAGCAGATCGTTAACCCCAGTAGAGCAGAGGTACAGCCAAACAGAACGTGAAATGTTAGCGTGCGTGTGGGGTTGTGAACATTTTCATATTTATTTGTATGGACAGAAATTTCGGCTAGTGACCGACTGCAAACCATTACAATCTGTTTTTACAAACTCTAACCGCATACAATCTGCTCGACTTGAAAGGTGGAGATTGAGGCTGACCATATACAATTTCACGGTGAAACATAACCCCGGAAAATCAATGATCGCCGATTATTGTTCGAGGCATCCAGTTAATGGGCAATCAAGCAAGAGCATCGCGGAGGAATATGTCAGATTTATAGCAAACTCCGCGGTACCAAGCTCATTAAATCTCAGTGACGTGGCAACCGCGACGTCTGAAGACTGTGTGCTGACATGCGTTATGGACGCATTACAAAATAACACGTGACCTAAACAGACATGCTCAGGGGATGCCAGATTCAACTGTTATCAACAGTTGTCAAACGAACTGTCAATCGTTTCAACTGACAGCAGAATTGTTCTTTTACGAGGCACAAGGTTGTGCATCCCAGACAGCCTGCAGAGAAAGGTCATTAACCTCGCACACGAGGGACACCAGGGGCGAAACCGGACCAAGGCATTAATTCGTGAATCGTGTTGGTTCCCATATCTTGACAAACTGGTTGATGAGCAATGCAAAACTTGTATTCCATGTATGTCCGCATCGCCACATTCGACACCGGAACCAGTTAAGCCAAGTCCACTACCAAATG
Organism: Sinonovacula constricta; assembly: GCA_007844125.1. Classification (NCBI taxonomy): domain Eukaryota; kingdom Metazoa; phylum Mollusca; class Bivalvia; order Cardiida; family Solecurtidae; genus Sinonovacula; species Sinonovacula constricta. Next base: position 48,716,228 of record CM017566.1, read on the forward strand.
AGCCATGGGACGAAGTGTCCGTAGATTTCTGTGGGCCATTCCCCACAGGGGAATACTTTATGGTTGTTATATGCGATTATCAGATACCCAGTTGTAGAAAAACTGTCAACCTTGACCGCGTCGAACGTCATCGCACATCTTGAAACAATTTTTGGGATGTTTTCTGTGCCAAATATCGTAAAAAGTGATAACGGAGCACCGTTCAATAGCCATGAGTTCGCCAAGTTTGCAAGTAACATTGGGTTTAAGCACCGGAAAATAACCCCACTTAACCCGAGAGCCAACGGCACTGCTGAAGCCTTTATGAAACCATTGGTGAAAACTATGAAAACTGCATCAGCTTCTGGGAAAAACTTTAAATCCGAATTAACAGTGTTTCTCATGAATTACAGAAGTACTCCACACCCAAGCACAAACCTGACACCATTTGAACTCATGTAAAACAGAAAAATGAAAACAAAACTACCGAAATTCTCAGTGCCCAGAAACGACAAATATGTACGTCAAAGAGACACAAATTCCAAACTTAAGAACAAACAGTACGCTGATGTCAAACGAAAAGCGAAACCTTGCACATTTCAACCGGGTGACCCTGTTCTAGTAAAACAGACAATGAAAAATAAGCTATCAACACCATTTACCCATAAACAAGGCTACGTCGTCCGCCGAAAAGGATCGATGATAACAGTACGTTACGAGGGTCGAGAAATAACCCGCGATTCGTCACACTTCAAGCTGGTCCCAATGCCAAATAACGTCGACAATCTAACGCCAACGGAACGTGGTCGTAACGCTGTTAATCCAGATACCAACCTTCTTCCTAACAACATCAAATCACCCCTCCGACGTTCGGATCGACACCGTCGCAAGCCAAAGCGGTACAGGGAGAATTATTGAAACAATGTGTTTTGAAAAACTGGCCATCATAATGCCTGTCATTTATGAGCGGTTTTTATAAGTGTGCTAGTTGTTACTAAAGCAAATCGTGTGTTAGAAAATGAGTAAGCGTGTTTGGTGTAAATGAATCAAACGTGTTTAATTTTACAGGTCATAATAATACCTGTTTTAATAAACGTGTGTGTCAAAAAGTCTAAGTTCATCAAAGGGCAAATTTCCTTGGATTATTTTATTGCCGTGTGAATTAAATGACTAAGACCACTGGCAGACATTTCTCATTAATCAACATACCTCTGACACTGTGTGAACATTTCCCTGGATTAAATGACTAGACCACTGGCAGACATTTCTCATTAATTAACAGACATCTGACAATGTGTAAACATTTGCCTGGAAATCCAGAACAATGAAAATATTATTTATGTCTTCAGTTTCGTATCACTGACTTTATAATATTATAGCTTTTGAATTTTGTACGAGCTAATTATCATAGTGCTTGATTTTAAGACACTGACATTGATGGATACTTTTATTCCTTTTTGTGGGAAGAGAATCTGAGATTGATCAAATCTGCTAAACTAATTGATTTAATAGTTTAAAGACCTGTTCATACTGTAGGCCACATATCGTTTAAATCTCTCCGTTAAAATAGTAATGTATTAGGCTAATATCATAAACATTTCATTCGTGTTAAGGAGGGATGTAGCGGCCAAGCTCGCCCACTGGCTGATAAGCCCCGCGCGGCTAAGCCCGCCAATTGGCTGATAAGCCCCGCCTCTCTAATCATATAAGATTATTGTATGCATGTATTGAAGGTAGTTGTTGTCGGAGAATGTATGTGTGAGCATCTGAATAAAAGTGTAAACCATCCTTCGGGTCTTGTACTACCATCCCTTAAGGGTCTGTATATAAACAACAACAACATTACACTTACCTCCAAATATCTTCCAGAACCAGAAAAAGAAGGGAAACATGGTTACCGCGACAAATGAGAACAAAACAGTTACCAAAAATATGTCTCAATTCAAGAAAGTCAACTCGGATCTTTAACCTGTCCAGAGTTACAACTCGAATCATGAAGACCATTAATAACCGATTCACCGGAAACATCAATAACAGATGATAAAAACACTTAGATCAGAACATCCCCAAGGCCAGTGCGTATCAGACGTGAACCAAGCTATTTTAAAGACTATGTTAGGAAAGTCAAAATAATCTGAGTAGTGAAAAACATTGTTTCTGTGATTTATGGGGCACAATAATCCCCATGAAACAATGCAAGACAAAAGAGTTGTCTTCATTAATATCTTCAGTTTATAAACTGTATTTTGAAGTTTTGTTTGTTATTCATCAACTTAGTTTATGAACAGTGTCAAATAAACATGTAAATGCATGTTACAATTTCAGCAAAGAATGTTACACTAAGAATATTTGTTAAAAATACTATGTTTGTTATAAGATTCTGATCTAGTCATTAACTTTGGATCTAGTCAAATATTGTGTATCTAATCATAACTTTAGAATCATACCAGAAAATAGTGTTCCACTTATTTAAAACAATTTAAAACAATGACGATGTTTGTGATAAAAGACTTATCATATGACAAAACGTACGAAAGAACTTGGAAACATTTATTAAAAAATCACTTTAGAATTTTTAGACATTTTAACTATTTCTCATTTAAGTTAGGGAGGAATGTAGTATCTTCTAGTAGTAGGTCAACTCATTATGTTCGATATTGTTTTATACCAAACCGGTGTTATAGTAAGAATATACCAGTATAAATCAGACCCTCTTGTTACTTATATCAATCCATCAGAATCTCATGTGTACTGTAATGCCCAAAAAACAACACCCTATATCCCAGCAGAACACATCAGAGGGGCGTTGGCCATCCTGCAAGACCAGGCAGTTGAATCAGACAGCGAGAAGGTGATCCAGCTTCTGAACTACGTCAAGTCCACAGGGGTTGAAGGACGTGTGTGGAGGCCGGAGAATTGGTCAGTATTTATGGAGACAGTCCAAACCAACAATGACGTAGAGGGTTGGCATCGACGTCTGAACACAAGAGCTGGAGGAGAACAGCTTCCCTTCTACGTACTGGTGCCCTTGTTGTATGCTGAGTTGTTGTACGTTGACATATAGCTCAGGTTAGTCAGCGCCAATGTTCTGAACCGTCTGCACAGAAGGCAGTACAAAAAGACCCATAAAGCACTATTCAAGGCGTCGGAACAGTATGTGGAAGACGATATGACAATGAACCAGCTACTGAGGAAGGTTAGTCACATCACGGGCTTGGGACCAGTGACGACATCGCTCGGTTATGATGAGGATTAAAATACAATGGACAATTCTGCAGAACAGCTGTTCACTTCCACAAACTATGACAACTATGTATCAGTTTGATTGTTTTATATTTTTGTCCACCGTCATTATGCCTATACTGCAGGCCTTGAAATTCATGACGGCATCGACGGCAAATGCCGTCGTGCCTTTCATGTTTGCCGAACTGCCCCTGTAATTTTAATTGAATCGACGCAACATATTGCCGTGCCCTTTTTCTGAAATGCATTTGCCCCTCCCCTTACACGTGAAAGTATATTTATTTATGAATAATCCTGAGCGAACTTAAAAAAATCAAAATACAACGTCTCCATTTTCGCAAATTTATTCACCAGTAGCAGCCATGTTAAATCCACTAAACAAATCCAATTATAGTATAGCGTCTTCTCTTCTTGTAGAAATATATATGTGCTATTTTATGTTATTCATTTAATTTTTCTGATCTAATAAAATATATTTGGAACGTAAATTATTTTGTTTTAATTGAAATGTCAACAACACACAATATTTCTTCCGTCCTTGTTTAGGGTGGATTTACTGAGTAAGCCGCAGAACATTCTTAGATAACACTTTAAAAGAAAGATAATAATATGGAATATATATAATTGAGTATACATAAAATAAAATAAATAGTAAGTATATATAAAATTCACAAATTGTAAAAATGGTAAGTATGATACGAAAAAAAAGACACTCATACACACGCACATGTAACCACATGCATATATATATATACCCTTAGATTTGCAACCCTCCCTAACGACTTTATCAACGCTCTAATGAAAGGTGTGAAAAACAGGTTTGCAACACTCCCTTACGACTTTTATATCGCTCTACATAAAGGTGTGAACAACACCTAATCCTATATGTGGTACGAACTCTCTAAATATTGTACGTACATTACCTGGTAGATCTACGAAGTGGTAGCATCCATCATCCGCAAATATAAAGAGGATCTGATATGAGTGTTCATTAGATACTGAAAATATTAAACGAGTTGAATGAAGTGATACGAAACGAGTTGAATGAAGTGATACGAAACGAGCCTCTGCCGAGTTTCGTATCACTTTAGACAACGAGTTTAATATTTTCAGTATTTAATGAACACGAATATTAGATTCTATTTATCACATAACCAAAACACCAGACGTTTTTGTTTACAATGCATAATCTTTTTATAGTATGAACAGTCGGCCTTGACATGTGTAATTCGGTTTGGAAGAATCCGCACAAAAGATAGTTCCAGTCTTTGCTCGACCATTTTCCACACAAAGGGAACATATTCGTTTTTAACATGACTAAAATGTTATCTATTTATTAATTAAAATGAAATTGCCCAAGAAAATGCATAAAACGGCGACAACAAAGTGATCGGGAATTGGCGTATACACCACACATACTTAATGACGTCACACTACGACAATGACGTCACACTACAATAACTAACTAGTGAGTTACGAAAAATAACGCATGAGTGTTACCTCACGCTCGCGCGGTAGGTTATGTAAAAAATAATGTTATTGTTTCGTTTCCAACAATCGTGTATTATTAAAAATATTGAAACACGATGTATGAATTCATTCGATTGCCACTTTAAATATTTCAAGAATCGTTATGATCATGTTGCCATCGAATGACAATGCATAAGATTGTCGACATTTGAACGATCCACTACACCCTAAATCAATAGGTATGACTATTTACCGGATATGAATTCATATCCGCGGATATGAATCCTGGGTACGGATATAAATGTAAAAAACATTATTTACACCCATTTATGTTATATTAATGTCTTTTTACTAACATTAATGTATTTTCTATAAACAAAATTAATTAACATTAGGTATTCTCGTATTAATTGTAATTGTGATTGATGTAATAAAAACCGATATATGGGAATTCATATCCGTGGACATAAAGGGTACGTATAGGAACATCAAATTGCCACCCGCAGCATTGTTTGTTTTATTTCTGTTGATTTTGACGAAATGTAATTAATTTAATTACTTTACCTCCTTTTAAAGAAGTATAACTTTTGTACACATTTGCTGTTAATAAATATTTCGATTGCCGCACGGAAGTTCATATCCGTGGACATAAGGGGTACGGATATGAACGTAAAAAGCAACATTTTCACCTATAATTGGTGTATTTTTTTGCATTTTTATGGTAATATTATTATTTTTAATTAATTGAACCAATTTTGTGAAATTCTACGGATCTTTACAGAATTGTTGGCAATACATAAACCCATAACCGTGCCTGAGTTCATATCCGTAGACATACAGGGTACGGATATGAATGTAAAAAACATTATTATATACAACCATGTATTTGACATTTCTAGAAAAAAAAATCTATAACTAAAACAATGTAACTTTTTGTCGTATAAAATACAATCGAGCTTGATTAAACGAACATTTTTTATATGGTAATCAATGTACACACAGGGTACGGATATGAACAATAACATTTAAATCTACAGCACTTTTTTTATAATTCTGTTAATTGTAAAGAAATATAACTTGTTTTAATGTTTTACATCCTTTGATAATGGTACTTTTACACATTTACTGATAATAAATATACAGCCGCACATACTTTCATATTCGTGGAAATACGGGGTACGGATATGAATATTAAACTATCTTTAACTCTAAATGCTGTTGTTTTTTCTGTAAATTTTGTTGTTATATTTTTATTTTTAATTAAGTCACTTAACCACTTTGATGAAATTCTATGAGTCTTTACATAATTGTTGTTATTAAATATACCGTAGTCTCGCCAGACTTCATATCCGTAGACATAGAAGGTGACAGGACAACTCGCGCCAAACCAACTCGCGCAAACCAACGTAGAAGGTATGGATATGAACGCAAAATTCATTATTTACACCCATTTATGATATATTTATGTGTTTGTTAGACATTCATTGCATTCTTTTTCAATACAATAATTTTACTTGGGTATTATTGTATAACATACAACTGATATTTAATGAAAAAAGCTATCAGGTAAGCCATATCCGTTTCGTCTTAAGCCAAACCGAAATTCATACCATTGTACATATGGCATGGACGTTAAACACTGAAAATCGTTATCAACAGCATTGTTTTTGTTTGCATTGCTACATTTAATTCTTCAGACCATTGTTTAAAGGTTTGAACGACTCTTCCTTATAATATAATAATCGGTATGTATCAGTTTAGGTACATGGCAAATTACAGACCCATTGAATACGGATAATAAACGTTAAAAAGACTGTCTACAGTATTGTTACTTACCGGTATATTTGTGCTCTTTTTATTAAGAATAACCAATTCATAAATGAACAAAAAGGTTGTATAATAAAAACTATATAACCGTCTTTACCCAGTTTTCCCTGTTTAGAAATATGCAAATATAGGCACACAAATATCAGCGGTGCGAATATGTACACACACCAAAATACGTGAAATTTCTGTAATAAATATGCAAACCGAGTTGAGCAATACAATTCTGGTAAACTGCTTACGCAGAGTGCCATCGTCATGAGGTGTTTCGCCCCCTTACTCAGAACACCCTCGGAATGGTGGGAATGGATGAAGTGATCAGTTTCCACCTGGCCAGCCTGGTTTGCCATGCTGATTCCAGAGCCAGCTGGACGCCCTTTCAGCAGTTTTACTAAGAGCACGGACTGCATTCGGGCTTGTCACTAAATGCCCAGTGCTCCTAGCATTTGCCATGTTGACCGTGATGGAAATCCACTGCAGCCGACCTCCACCGGGAAAGCCGACGTTTTCCAACCCTTGTCTCTGCAGCTGTTTGCCTGGTTTGCCAATTCCTGGTACTTGGTCATCTACATCTCATGTGCTTCCTCTGATCTTTCTTCCCAGGGCACCGTGAGAGCTCAACCAGTATCACTCGTGTGTGATTTCTTGACTACAGCACAATGCCGGGTCGGAGATTTGTGTTGGTCACTTTCTCTGGAAGCTTGAGCCTCTTCTTAAGGTCTACCAGGAAATCCCAACTATCTGATTCTTGGAGGATACTGGTAGGCGTTGTGTTTGACTGTTTCTTAGTCCCTTCTCTCACAAAGTTGATAAGGTTTGTGTCTTTCTTACTTTTTAAATCTCTTTTTCCTTCTCTCCAATTCAAGGATGTGTGCCAGTTCTGTAAGGACTTTATCATGGCACAACCTGTATCGTCATTGAGTCAAAACGGTAGGACAACCAGACAGTATGTGACGCAGTGTGCGAGCACACAGCTGGCACGATGGGACATCTGACAGTTTTCCTAGGTGTAGGTTGGCTGCAGTTGGGAAAAGATCGTGTACTGAACAAAGGAGAAAGCTTAACTGTAGTGGCTCATAAGGCCACAGATCCTGCCTTTAAGGGTCCTCTCTGGTATTGCATTCCATTTTGTCCAGTTTCCTTGCGAGCCAAACTGTACAGACTTAGCTGAGATTGACTCCTTTTCTGCTCTCATTATCTCTTTCTACACCATGGACCGCCTCTCCATCTTGTTAGCTTCTCCCCATCTTTGGTGCTGTCTAGTGCCCAGTCCTTCTCTTCCCTTGTTTGCTGTACCAACAATTTCATGATGCTAAAGATTATTCTCTGCCTGCTACACCGCTTGATCTTGCCTGTTCTCACTTTTATGTTTGCTACACGGATTCTTTCGTCTGTAGAATCTAGCCAGGAAGAGTCGGGCTTTAGCTGCTTTAAATTTCTCTACCAGAAAGGTAAAGGGCATCTGGAGCTTGTTGGATTTGCTGTAGAACCCCAAGCTTGTGAAGGATGGTGGTAATCCTAGCCATCTTCTCAAGGGTTTACTAATTGTCCGCCCTACCTTTTCAACCGTGCTGATGATAACTTCATTCCCCATTAATGGCCATATCAGTCTGGGCAGAAGTCCGTGCTGAAATATCCAGCCTTTAAACTTTCCATGAAGGTCTGACTTTTCAATTCTGCGCAGCCCCTCTTCCGTCTGCATGTATTTACTGTCTTTAATTTGGGAGTCAAACCACTTCCCTAGGCGTTTAACTGAGTTGTCCGTTAACGAAGGAATATCTTCCCTTTGGATTACAAGCTTGAAACTGTCTGTGGTTTTCCCCTTTCGAACAACAAATCGCCTTGACTTCATTGGTTAAAACTGCATCCTAGCCCATGTAAAATTAATAGCGTAGCATCTAAGTAAACAAGAACATTACAACGTTCATATCCGTACTCCTCTATGACCACGGATATGAACTCTGGAGTGGCTATATTTGTATGAAATAATTATCATAATTAACAATGTAAAGGCATGTATACCTTCATGGACAGGAGTTTTATTAATGAAAAAAATAATATTGTATTAAAGTAAACAAGAATCTAACAAATTAAATTGTATATAATGATTTTAACGTTCATATCCGTGCACCACATGATCACGGAAATGAACTATGGTGCGGCTATATTTACATGAAATAATTATGTAAAGGCGTGTATACTTTCAAAGAAGGGAGTTTTATTAATTAAAAATAACAATATTGCATCAAAGTAAACAAGAACATTACAAATTAAGTTGTAGATAATGATTTTAACGTTCATATCCGTACCCCACATGACCACGGATATGAACTCTGGTGCGGCTATATTTATATACAATAATTATGTAAAGGCGTGTATACTTTCATGGATTAAAGTTTCATCAATTAAAATAATAATATTGGTTAAAAGTAAGTAAGAATATTACAAATTTAATCGTAGATAATGATTTTAACGTTCATATCCGTACCCCACATGACCATGGATATGAACTCTGGTGCGGCTAGGCCTATATTTATATACAATAATTATGTAAAGGTGTGTAAACTTTCATGAACAGGAGTTTTATTAATTAATTATAATAATATTGCATCAAAGTAAACAAGAATATTACAAATTAAGTTGTAATGATTTTAACGTTCATATCCGTACCACACATGACCACGGATATGAACTCTGGCGCGGCTATATTTATATCAATAATTATGAGTGTATACTTTCATGAAAGGAATTTCATTAGTTAACATTAATAATATTGTATCGAAGTAAATAAAAATATTACAAAATAATTGGTAGATAATGATTTAAACGTTCACATTCTTACCTCCCCCGCCCTGACAACGATCCATGGTGCGGCTATGCTTATGTGCAATAATTACGTAGATATGAGCATACTATCATTAAAGTTGTTAAATAACTTTAAAACATGATGATATTACATAAGACTTTACATAAACATAACAAACAATGCTCTAGTTTGCAGTTTCGGTGTTCATATCCGTACCCTTAGTGCCCACGGATATGAAATTACATACAGATATATACATAAAGATCTGTATTTTGGACTATATTTATTTAATTATTAGAATACTTAATCTAAATTATTTTATATTCCACCAAATACATTAAATGGCATCTAAACACAGAAAAATCTAAAGAATGGCTCGTCAATATTGATTTTCAAATTCATATCCGTACCCCAGGTTCATATCCGCGGATATGAATTCATATCCGGCAAATAGTCATACCGCAAATCAGTCATCAATCGTGCCGATTGATCAATCATGGAGGCTGACATGTTGCAGCCACGAAGTGAATGAAAATACAATACAAATGAAAATGGATTTGTAACTGCAAACTAACATGTGCATATTAATCAGATGCAAAGCCCTTTTTGTTTTGCTTATTACTTATTTTCATGTTAAAGATTTTAGTTTGTTTACAAATACGCAATTTAATTTACAGACCAATCAGCATCCAGCAGTCTCGTAGCATAAAAAAATCTTGGACTTAAACAACAATTTGAGCGAAAATGAAGCTTATTGGATTCAACCTTCTGGGTCAGTATTAGAATTGTCATCAGTTAAAATCTGCAGTTAGAACACACACATTTATTGCCGTGTCTTATCCTTTCCAACACATTTCTGTATAAGTGAACGTCAACTGTCATTTTCCCGGTCCCCATTTTGCAGTAACTATTCACAATAATAAGTGAAGAAGCTTTGGACAAGAAAAACATTGATGCAAAGCATCAGTCTCAGATTTCAGAACAACGACAATGAGTTAAATGACTCAGTGAGCAGAATATATGCACAAGCATTGGCATGTTAATGCAAATTGTCAAGATATCATCTCATTTAAAAGTAAAACCAGACTTTTGGTGAAGTGCATGGCACTTCCAACAGCTTTCGTTCTGCACCTCCAACAGGACATGTAAGAATAAAACCTGCTTAACTTGATTGGAAGTTGCTAAACTTGTGGTACAAAGAGATTTTATCCATTCAAAACACCTCAGCCATTTCTACAACATAGACTTGTTCGTATTCCTCCGAGATGAGACTTGTCCGTATTCCTCCGAGATGAGACTTGTCTGTATTCCCCTAGATGAGACTTGTCCGTATTCCTCCGAGATGAGACTTGTCTGTATTCCCCTAGATAAGACTTGTCCGTATTCCTCCGAGATGAGACTTGTCTGTATTCCCCTAGATGAGACTTGTCTGTTTTACTCTGAGATGTGACCAGACAGGCCAGTGACAAATTTCAAACGCTTGCCATGTTTTAGCAGGGATGCCAAAAACAATTCACTTCATCGCAAAAAAATGTGTCCACCTTAATTTTGGTAGCACTCCCTATCAGAAATCTGAAAATTGTTACCTTTAAAGTCCCTACAAAATTGTCCATTGATTCCCTAGATCTGAATGAGCAGCAAAGCATTAACATTCGTAATTGCAAACAGGTATTTCCTATTTGAGCCACGCTGCAAATTTGCAATTTTTTTTTATTATCAGAAAGCCATGTGACCTCTTATTTTTGAAATAATTTTATGTCATAGTCTGGCTAATTGTCTATTTCTAGCAGAGGTCACTAATGTACTTAGATATATAGATATGGAAAGAATGGGCATTTACAGTGATCACCAATAATTGTCACAGCGGACAACAGACTGCTTATTACCTCATTCCAACAAAGTGACTGGCTTTAATAGCTAAGGTGGTAGAGCATCGGCTTGCTGATCGGGAGGTTGTGGGTTCAAATCCCGGCCGGGTCAAACCAAAGATTTTAAAGTTGGTAGTAGTGGCTTCCCTTCTAATGCTCGAACAAAGGGGACAGCATTACACCTGACTCGTCGGTGTCGGTATGCTGGATCGGCCGGGTTCAGTCTCTGGGCACCACATCAATGCCCTTGTGCTATAATGATATAAATGTCGCTGCACAGTATCGGCAAAAATGCCGGGTAATCCTATCCTATCACAACAAAGTTTGGAAACTGAAAGGTGACATTTTGTTTCTGGCATAGATAATTAGAATTATGTTGCTATATTCCACTTCCCTTGAATCTTCGAGAATATGTCTCCAATAACAGATGTTTTTTACCTTTATTTTTCTATTTTAAATTAATTTATTTTCCAGCAGTAGTTAAACGTGTTACTCAATTTTTGCTTAAAGGTGGTGCTGGTGGTTCTACTCAGACATATGTCTTGGATCTTCCATTAGTATATTTAGCAGGACATCGCCATAATTATGTTAGTGCAAGTTAACAAAAAAAACCCCAACTACATCAAAACTCACTAAACCACTTCTATTTGGGAACAGTATACCCACTGCCTTAGCGGTACATGTTTATCATATTTTTGTCACATTTGTGCATGGCTTGTAAGTGCATGTGTGGACTGGGCCCTGAGTACTTGTATTTCAGGTAGGCAAATAGTAAAACCCTGCAACAAAATCAAATAAAGAACACCTACAAACAACACACTTTTCAAGGAGATTTTTTTTTAGTTTTTTTTTTTAATAACATGTTATTTAGCCACATTAATCTGTCACTTATGCATATTCACTGGTTTTCGTAAATGGTTGACTTTTTCATATTATGAAAAGGTTGAAGAACCCAACCAAAAAACTGACAGCGTGGTCCAAAAGATTTTTCTCAAATAACCAATTAAGTCTTTGGTAACAGAAAAGGCCTTGCAAAATACAGTTCATTGATGCAAAGATCTTTGTAAACAGTCAAGGATAAATCCATTCTCATCAATACAAACAGGTGTTTCTTATCCGAGCCACACTGCAGAGATAGCTATTTTTAAACTTGGAAAACCAGTATTTTTTTCATAATAGGTACAGTCTAACAATAAAGTTAATGTTTAAAATCTTCTTTACAATGACTAAAGTATGGATTTGTACAAAAATTATGATTGAATTCCCCAAAGCAGTGGTTAGATATTAGTAATTGTATTTAATATAGGCAAATAGTTGGATACCACCTTTAACACGACAATACAAAAGTGTGTAGGTTAGGGTTCAAGACTTCATGTGGAAAGGTCTTTCAGCTGACTAGCTGTATGCCTGTGGTTCTACCCAGACATTTGCCTGGGGGCATGGTCTTCCTCCACCAAAATAGCTAGACATCGTGATAATGATCATAATTGGTCACTGCAATGTATATCGAAAAACAAAATAACATTTGAACACTATCAATATTTTACCTCCATAAACAAAGGAGCATTCTGCCGTAATGAAATGTATCACAGCCTAAATTGGGTTTATTTTACTGCAATAGAATAGCTCTTCCTTTTACTTTCCCTACCCATTTTCACATTGTTGACTAAGCTGACATGTTGTGATACGTTGTTCTTTTTGTTAAATTTGACGTTACTAGTAACATAGGTATTAAACTATGAAAATAAATAAATAAAATATGCAATTTCGTTGGTTGTTGATATTTTCTTAGAAACAAAAATAACCAGAAAGTATGCAGGGTGAAATAGAACAACCAAACAGGGGAAGCAACCTAACAACATTGTGTAGTGTGCATTTGTGTCCCTTTAAGTCAAAATGTAGTACGTGTTGGAATGGAAATTCATGGCCTTCATGATTAAATCAATACACATCGGAACTTGAAACCACGAAATATAGGGCGTTAGATCATGGAAACTTATAATCTATTTCCTAAATCAATCAATTTTTACATGTTTGCAACACATAAACAAATACTACTTACTAGACCTGGTAGTGCAATCAGTAGAACGTCGGCTTTAGGTACGAGAGGCCCCAGGTTCGATCCCGGGCCAAACCATATCTAAAGTCCTTTAAAAAATGGAAGTGGTAAAGCTCCCTTGCTAACGCTCAAGCAAATATAATGGAAGTTCCACAACTGGTTAGCCCAGTGTCTGGATAATGTGGCTGGGTGTGGTATCATGCCAGGTGTTCACGGCATGCTATACATAGCGAAGGGAGCACTGTATCTGCTTCAAGTCGACACCGTCTTCAGATAACTGAATACTGTTGGTGGGACGATAAACCCAACAAATACTTATCATATCTTCAGTACATTGTGCATAATTAAGGTTTATTTGCAACATAATTTAGCATAGAATCTATAAGCATATGCTTATCACAAAGCAACATTTTCCTTCAACTGTTTCAAAGAAAAAAAACAAAACAGCCCAGTACAATAAGTGAAAGGGTTAAAACACACTAAAGGCCACATTTACAGGCCATCTTCATCAAACTTGGTCAAAATGTTCGCCTGCATGGAATCTTGGAGAATTTCTCTACTGGGTCACATGTGGGTCAAAAAAGAAGTCACTAGGTCAAAACCTAGAAAAAGCATGTGAACACACTAAAGGCCACATTCAAAGCTCAATCTTCACCAAACTTGATCAGATTGTTTGTCTGCGTGAAAACTTGGAGGATTGTATTATTGGGTCACCTGGGGTAGAAAAGTTGGTCACTAGGTCACATTTTAGAAAAACCTTGTGAAATCACTTAGAGGCCACATTCATGGCTCAATCTTCACCAAACTTGGCCAGAATGTTTTCCAGTATAAAATCTTACATCGGTTTTGAAGTAGGTTATGTGGATTCAGTAGGTTACTAGGTAAAATGCTAGAAAATGATATCATGCCAGTGGCCACACTTATGATCCAGTCTTCACCAAAGATTTCTAAAGTAGATAACTCTTTATTATTTGATGTCAGATATGAGCCTACTAAAACCTGTATCCTCAGATGGGCGATGAAGGGCCATCATGACCCTCTTGTTTGTGTTTTTTTTAAATTTTAAATTGGGGTTTTCTCCTTGAAATTAGGAAAAAACATACTTTTTTTCCATTGGGAACACAACCCAATATCAGTCTGAAATAAGCAACAACAAAAGACCATTAAAAGAATGCAAATAATATGACTGCTTGATAACTTATTTATATTTCAGGCATCTTAACCCTCCTGTCTTGGATAGGCTACTGTGTCTATGGTGCCTCGACAGAGAGCGCTGATTGCCAGTTCTGGCATCAACTGGCCAAGAATCTGTCGCACATTGAGAGCACAAGTGGCATACAGATGAATTGCAATAGTACGTGCAATTCATTGGGCTGCTCAGGGAATATGAATATAAATAACCCAGTAAGTATTCCCACTTTTCTTATGTAAAGAGACCTTACTCTTACTATTAAAAACTACATTCTTACCTCCCCTATGGGTAGTTATTTGGTTAATAGTAACTGCCAAAACTTTTTTTTTTTCCAATTTTTAAACTTTTGAAAAACACCTAAGACTGAAAGCATGCGTAAAAAATGCATCCTTTTTATTGAGATGAGAATTTATTTAAAAGGATGAGCGCATTAAAAAAATCCCCAAAAACACAGCAAATTAAAAATAAAGTATATGAAAATACCCTCCCACAAGGGAGATTGCTAAAACATTTCTTTCATTTCAAAAATGTGGAATTCATTGACAACTACTACTTCCAGTGGCCCTTTTATATTGACATCTGCACTATTAATGCTTAAATAGTACTTAAAATTATTTTCGATCCCGAGCCGCGACCTAGCGTTGCTAAAAAGACGTTAACGTGGACACCGTCTACAGATAACTGAAATTATGTTTGTGGGATGATAAACCCAATAAACAAACAAAGCTGGTATCTAAAAGTTTTCCTATAGAATGGATGTAACAAAAGCTTACCCTTGTTTGGGAGGAATGGGGCACAGTTTTTGCAAAAGTTTAACCTTTAGTCTTAAAAAAGATGATTTGGAACACTGTCTCAATGATAAGACAGTAAAAATCGTGAAATAAATTGCTGTAAATGTTCCATTTTCCCAAACTAAAATAAGCGTGATAGGGATTTCTGCTAAAAATTGATACCAACAGTCTTCACAAAAGAAATGTAAACATTGTTTAGTTTATATAAATTTTCATAATTATTTAGAATTTTGGAAAAGATGTGGCTGAAAATTCTGGTGGAGCCTAGGTCCATTTAACTTGTAAAATTTAATGGACTGACAGAGATTTCGGTGGACTCTGGCCATGGTTAAAGACTGTCCTTTTATTTGATGCCCTTACTCAAATGCACAACGCAGGGGCAAGAGAGTCGGCACCTGCAGGCTGTCAACTGATTCCTATATTCCTTTATTTCTCCTATATTTTGGATCAAAACTCGATATTCTGAAAAACCTTCTATATTTTTAAAAAATATTCCTTTATTTTAAAGTAAGTATATTGCCTATAAATGAAGTGAGTAAGTATTGCTTTGATACTGCTTTTGGCTTCTTTTTTTTTAAAAGTTAAGAGAATTTCTATGCCTGCAACATCATCACAATCCTTTAGACAATGCTGCTGTGCTCCTCTTCATCATCTGTATGGTCACCTAGCAAGGCAGTGCAATAGGACACAGATCTTTTAGGTGACCATTCAGATGATAGTGATGGTGGTGTGCTTTGCAGCAGCCTTCTACCTGGATTATGATGCTGTTGTTCAAAATTAATGATTTCTTTCATTTTTACGGTAGACATTTTGGACATTGATTATTGTAGAAAAAGTAAGTGTACATCTAAGAATTGTTATAAGTGCCAGTAAATGAAACTATTTTAAGTTCGAATCTCCTATATTTTGCCTCAAAACTATCCCAAAACTCATATATTTGCTCAGGGTTGTCATTAGGAGGCGGCTGGCGGCCGATTTGACCGCCTCAAATGAAAATCGGGCTGCCTCAAATTTGAAAAAAAATGAAAATCAGTCAAGAGCATGGCCCCGGACCCCCTAGCAACGCTTCGCACCATCGGCGCTCGCATGGCCTAGCCTCCTCAAAAGTTAATTGAGCCTGCTCAAAATATTTCTAGTGACAACCCTGATTTGCTGCGAAAATATTCCTATATTCCTCCTATATTTTGGAGAAGACCTGGTTGACAGCCTTCAACTAACTGCCCAGCTATATTCTTCTTATAAAGGTCTCTTCCAACTAGACCAATAATGGTTTCCACCATCTCCCGGGAAACACGATAATTAGCAGAAAATTCCAAATCCCGAATGGCAGAAAAAAGTCTGCGAGGTCGAAATACCCTTTGGAGAGCTCGTCTTTGTCGACGGGACGCAATAACAAGCGGCATTATTTCTGCCATTGTTCATTTGCTTACAATTTGCGTCTAGTTTAATGCGGACGCAAGTTTTGATGTCATAAATCGCAAAAACAGGTGCTTTTGCGATTTTGCGATATTTATTGAAACGCAAATTGCAAGAAAATTTTACATTGCGATAAACACCCCGTAAAGTTGCGATGCCCTTAATTATTCATCATCAAGGCTTGAAAGTTTTTCTTTTTAATGACTAGTCCCGGACTAGTAACCTCGACAGGAAAGACTTGTTAAAAAATTTGTGTCGTTTTTAATTAACAAGCAAAACAACACATTTGTAATACCAACAACTAACAAACAAGGTCTTTGTCTAGAAGCGTGGATGTATTGCACCTTGTGATTGACTGTTTTGGACATGTGCTTGCATTGTACATGTACTGCCTTAAGGCGTTGATAAATGTTCCTGGCGGGAAATTGATTGTCTTCAACACTAATTAGAATCCGCTGTTTATTTGTCACCTGTTCGACTGCTGATTTATGACTTATGACTTTACTAGTTTAATGATCAATGGCCAGTAGCCCGAAACTACATCTTGACATGTCCGAGACGTCGTCGGGCTATCATATTTTTTCAGCCCGGATTCATGCTAAATTTAGTATTTCCATTGTCATTGAAGGTTTTGATGAGTGGCCAAAAAATAAATCTGGATTTCTGCTTCGGTCTGCAAATGAATCACTGTGATAATCCAGTGAACATGGAGTATTATGTGGATGTTCCCTCATTGAACTTCACTAAAAATGGGACAATATCTCACAATGATACATTCATACTGCCAGGTGAGTGCATTGGAAACTTCCATCTTTTGCATGGTTACTGATTTAGTTTTTAAAAATTTATGCATCAAAATATGAAGAAAATAGGGAAAATTAGTAATTTGAAAATTATCTCCCTTTTTCCGATAAAATCTGAGGTAGTCCAAATAGTATGGCAGTTGGACTTGTTGGTCTCTTCTGTTGCAAATACTTTTTGAGATGGCATCTTAATAAAAAGAGAAATATGCATAAATATGCTCAACTAATCAAAGTTTTTTACAGAGTAATGTAAAATATAAACATAAACTTTGTATGTGAATGTTGTAGATTATTAATAATGTTGGTGGGACGATAAACCCAATCAACAAAAAAAACACTCCAAAAAGTATAAGCATAAAAAATGAGTAGTCCAATTAAAAGGACCTTCTTGTAATTAGAGAATATTCAGGGGAGACTGTTAATCAGTATGCATAATAAATCACTTATTTTTTTGTGTGGTATTTATTTAAAATGGTTAGAAAGGAACAATAGGACTATGTGACCAGCATTTGAAACAAGAAAAATCAGGGGAGAGGAAAGACGAATCCAGTAGCACAATTGGTAGATGTTAGGCTCCAGGTACAGGTGGACCCGGATTCAAATCTTACCTGGACATACCAAAGTTGTACAAAATGGTAGTGGTATAGCTCACTTGCTAACGCTCAACCAAATATAAGGGTAGTTCCATGACAGGCTGACCGGGTGTCAGGACAACGTGACTGGGTGTGGTATCATGCCAGGTGTTCACGGCATGATATACATGGTGAAGGCAGCACTATATCTGCTTCAAGTGGACACCATCTCTAAATAACGGAAATACTGTTGGTGGGATGATGAACCCAATAAACAAACAGACAAATGGTCACATACCCACTAAATAGTTTATTGTTGTTCCCATCTTGTGTAAATAGGACCCTTGGAATTTATTTTTTTAATCTGTTAATAGTTTTGACCTTTAATAATTATCTAATTATCTAAGGAATATCATGTTGGTGCTTTGACTCATGTGTATTGTACAGATGTATTTCTGTGCATATGCAGCGTGATTGTTATTAAAATTGGAAGCAATAGTAATGTTTGTATAATTACAAAAACAATAAAGATGAATGTTTTGTGTTTCAGATAGTCTTACAAAGAATCTGGGGACTTTGATTGTTGCTGTAGAAATGATGAAAGTGAACACTACCCATGTCTTACTATCAGTAAGTATGTTATATACCAAGCAAGGCACAGGTTAAGGCAGTGTATTATACCAAGCCAGGCACAGGTTAAGGCAGTGTATTATACCAAGCAAGGCACAGGTTAAGGCAGGGTATTATACCAAGCAAGGCACAGGTTAAGGCAGTGTATTATACCAAGCAACGCACAGGTTAAGGCAGGGTATTATACCAAACAAGGCACAGGTTAAGGCAGTGTATTATACCAAGCAAGGCACAGGTTAAGGCAGTGTATTATACCAAGCAAGGCACAGGTTAAGGCAGTGTATAATACCAAGCAAGACACAGGTTAAGGCAGTGTATTATACCAAGCAAGGCACAGGTTAAGACAGTATATTATACCAAGCAAGGCTCAGGTTAAGGCAGTGTATTATACCAAGCAAGGCTCAGGTTAAGGCAGTGTATTATACCAAGCAAGGCTCAGGTTAAGGCAGTGTATTATACCAAGCAAGGCTCAGGTTAAGGCAGTGTATTATACCAAGCAAGTCTCAGGTTAAGGTAGTGTATTATACCAAGCAAGGCTCAGGTTAAGGCAGTGTATTATACCAAGCAAGGCACAGGTTAAGGCAGTGTATTATACCAAGCAAGGTTCAGGTTAAGGCAGTGTATTATACCAAGGAGGGCACTGGTTTAGGCAGTGTATTATACCAAGCAAGTCTCAGGTTAAGGCAGTGTATTATACCAAGCAATGCTCAGGTTAAGGCAGTGTATTATACCAAGCAAGACACAGGTTAAGGCAGTGTATTATACCAAGCAAGACACAGGTTAAGGCAGTGTATTATACCAAGCAAGGCACAGGTTAAGGCAGTGTATTATACCAAGCAAGGCTCAGGTTAAGGCAGTGTATTATACCAAGCAAGACACAGGTTAAGGCAGTGTATTATACCAAGCAAGACACAGGTTAAGGCACTGTATTATACCAAGCAAGGCTCAGGTTAAGGGAGTGTATTATACCAAGCAAGGCTCAGGTTAAGGGAGTGTATTATACCAAGCAAGGCACAGGTTAAGGCAGTGTATTATACCAAGCAAGGCACAGGTTAAGGCAGTGTATTATACCAAGCAAGGCTCAGGTTAGGGAGTGTATTATACCAAGCAAGGCACAGGTTAAGGCAGTGTATTATACCAAGCAAGACACAAGTTAAGGCACTGTATTATACCAAGCAAGGCACAGGTTAAGGCAGTGTATTATACCAAGCAAGGCACAGGTTAAGGCAGTGTATTATACCAAGCAAGGCACAGGTTTAGGCAGTGTATTATACCAAGCAAGGCACAGGTTTAGGCAGGATATCGTACCAAGCAGAGCACTTGTTTAGGCAGGGTATCGTACTAAGCATAGCACTGGTTTAGGCAGGGTATCGTACCAAGCAGGGCACTGGTTTAGGCAGGATATCATACCAAGCAGGGCACTAGTTTAGGCAGGGTATCGTACTAAGCATAGCACTGGTTTAGGCAGGGTATCGTACCAAGCAGGGCACTGGTTTAGGCAGGGTATCGTACCAAGCATAGCACTGGTTTAGGCAGGGTATCGTACTAAGCATAGCACTGGTTTAGGCAGGGTATCGTACTAAGCATAGCACTGGTTTAGGCAGGGTATCGTACCAAGCAGAGCACTTGTTTAGGCAGGGTATCGTACTAAGCATAGCACTGGTTTCGGCAGGGTATCGTACCAAGCAGGGCACTGGTTTAGGCAGGGTATCGTACCAAGCAGAGCACTTGTTTAGGCAGGGTATCGTACTAAGCATAGCACTGGTTTCGGCAGGGTATCGTACCAAGCAGGGCACTGGTTTAGGCAGGGTATCATACCAAGCAGGGCACTGGTTTAGGCAGGGTATCGTACTAAGCATAGCACTGGTTTAGGCAGGGTATCGTACCAAGCAGGGCACTGGTTTAGGCAGGGTATCATACCAAGCAGGGCACTGGTTTAGGCAGGGTATCGTACTAAGCAGGGCACTGGTTTAGGCAGGGTATCTTACCAAGCAGGGCACTGGTTTAGGCAGGGTATCATACCAAGCAGGGCACTGGTTAAGGCAAGGACCGATAGCAAGCTGTTGTATCCCCTTTTTAGGCAGATTTTTTTATGATCTTGATGTTTTGTTTAATTATAAAAGAAAACTTTTAATCATTGGTATTTTGAAAGTTTGTTTTCTTAAAAGATTTTATTCTTGCAACTGAACAAAGAAGGTAGAAGTTTCTTGTTTTATTATCTTCTAGGCAACTGTCAGCGCGAAGGTGATTGTGGCTGGCTTGGCCTATTTTCCTGTCAGGCAACAGCTCATTCCGGAGATTTATGTTGACGTGCCACCATGTACTAACAAATCGGAAGTCACTAAGCACATAAATCACCCGGTTTGCACCAAGTTTGTGCAATCTGTGGACACCACAGGTCAGGGTGGCTCTGGGCAACAACCGACAAAGGCTCCATTAGTTGTGAAGTCACGTAAGTTATCAAGATTTTATTGATTTTAATAAATATGTTTAGACTGGACCTGGTAGCACAACCAGCTCCATGGACGGGAGGCCCTGGGTTATATCCCAGGCGGTGACGTACCAATGTCGTTACAAATATAAGGGGCATAGCTCCCTTGCTAATACTCAAGCAAATATAAGGATAGTTCTATAACTATTTGGACCTTTGTCGGGATAATGTGACTAGGTGTGGTCTCACGCCAAGTGTTCACAACATGCTATACACAGTGAAGGCAGCATTATATCTGCTTCAAGTGGACATAGTCTCCAGATTAATGGAATACTGTTGGTGGGACCATAAATCCAATAAACAAACTAATATGTTTGGTAGGATTGATCCTACTTTTTACATATTGTCGATATCAGTATATCGTAGTACAAATATCAGCAAATAAGACATTGTTGAGGTCAATATATAGTTTTAACGGATAGACTTAGATTGATTGATACAAAAATAGAAGTATTTCCTTCCTTTTTATTTATTCTTTTCTTTAATAAGTGTGCCCCAAAATGACCCATTCAGTAAAAAATATGTGCACCAACTCTGCGCCAATCCTGCAAAGGCGGGTTCTAGCCTAAACACTGTAAAAACCCTCTTTTAAAGTGAACATTCTTACCTAAAAAAAATTACAATTTAATTTAAAGTCACAAAGGCAATTTTGTGGGTTTTTTTAATAGTTTTATGAATGAAAAGATAAAGTCAGTGGTAGAGCGTCAGCTTGCAGATCGGGAGGTCGTGGGTTCGAACCCCGGCCGGGTCATACCAAAGACTTTAAAGTTGGTAGAAGTGGCTTCCCTCCTAACGCTCGGGGCTACGGGGACAGCATTATGCCTGACTTGTCTGTGTCAGTATGCTGGCCCGGCCGGGTTCAGTCCCTGGGCACCTCATAAGTGCCCCTGTGCTGTAATGATAGAAATGTCGCTGCGCAGTATCGGCAAAAATGCCGGCTAATCCCAATCTCATAAAGTCAGTGAATTCAAGAGATAGTCTCATTTGAGTGCAATTTCAATTGCTTCAGAGACATTGATGAATAAGCTCCCCCTGAATAATCCCCAAATGCAAGTAGGTCCTTTTATTTGTTTTACTCGGTTTCTATGCTTGTGCTGTATGGAATGTATGTTGGCTTTGCTGCCTTCCTTGCGATACCCAGGTTAACCTTCATTAACAAACACTTCCATTTTCTTTTTCCACTAACATATCTCTGTAAGTATTGAAATAGATTTTAAGCTTAAATTTATGCAAAAGTAAGAAATTTCATTGTTTTTAATTGCAATATGTACAAAAGAACAGGCGATGAAGTCCAAGAATTCCAACTAAAAGGACCTGCCTTTTGTTTGGAATATCTTGGATATTAACTAAAAAGGGAGACGATTTCCATTTTACCAATGTAACCTATTGATGTGAGAATATTACGGAATAGTCGCCCATTATTATTCCTTCTGTCAAATAAAGTAATGTATACTGCTCTTGGTCAGCATGTTATATAAATTATTTTATATCATACAAATATTGTATTTTCATATCCATTTGTCCTTTGAATTTGGTATCCTACTTGTTCTTCTGTCCATTAAAGGGGCACCTAGAGCATACTTGGCCAACTTCTTACTTCTCAAACCCCCATCGTGTGGTTTTGTGTCTGGATCGTGGTGAGGAAGTTAATGTTGGGATGGTTTTTCAGCAAACCTGTGATGCACCAGTGGTTCTCCCCACACACATGTCTGGTCTCCCCAGACCAGGACTAGAGTCAATTCTGATTTTTAAATTCTAGTTCCACCCCAATTAAGTCTCAATTCCAATTCCAAAAAACAATTCTGGTACCCACTACCACTAAATAGTTGAATTCCAATTCAATTCCAATTCATTTAAACTCAATTCCAATGCCATTTGCAATTCTGACAATAGATTTTTTAAACATTCATCCAGATTATGTTGAACTTACTATTGGATGTTATAATTATATGTATTAAAAGAGCATGAAAAGACTTGAAGATCATTTTTTCAGTTGCTTTATTGTTACACAGTAAGTGTGACATTTACAAGTAAATTACTACATATAACAACAATTGCATACAACATCAGTAATGTGCACAATGCTCTGGATCACAAGCTAAGTGTTCTTTGAATTTCTCTAAAGATTCAGCAATGGGTGCACAATTTTTGTTGAATTCCAATTCCAAATTGAAGAGGCCCCAGCCCTGCCCCAGATAAATGTCTGGAGTCTTCCTCCAACAATAAGTATCTGGCCATCAACCAGTATGGCCATAAAATGTGTCGCTGTGCTGCAACAAATAAACAAATAAAACAAACCGTCTATTCACAGACACGTACAAACAAAGCTGCGAGATAGCTATTTCCCAGTGTTCTCACAATGAGATGTGTCAGACGCTTTCCAACCTGAGAAAAAACGGGATTTGTGTGTGCATACCAGACTATCACATGAGCCCAGAGACAGGCTTCTGCGAGGCTGACAGTCCAGTAACCACAAGTAAACCGAGTCCAACATCAGGTAAGATTTATTTTTTTGAAATTTTATTTCTGATTTTTCGCTCACCTAGGAGCTTTTGTGATACTGCTTCGTCCGTCGTCAGCTGGCCTTTCATCAACATTATTGCTCGTAAACATGCTAGTGGCCACAGTTTTTATCCAATCTTCATCAAATTGGTCAGAATGTTTGTCTGCATGAAATCTTGAATGAGTTCATTATTGGGTCACCTAGGGTCAAAAAGCAGGTCACTAGGTCAAATTTTAGAAAAAACTTGTGAACACACTAGAGACCACATTTATAGCCCAATCTTCACAAAACTTAGTCAGAATGATGAAATCTTGGATGAGCTCCTAACTGGGTCATGTGGGGTCAAAAAGTAGGTCACTAGGTCAAATCTTAGAAAAAGATTGTGAACACACTAGAGGCCCTATTTATGGCCCAATCTTCACCATACTTGGCCAGAATGTTTGCCAGTATGAAATCTTACGTATGTTTTAAAGTGGGTCATGTGGATTCAGTAGGTTACTTGGATAAATTCTATAAAATGTTATCAACTCAGTGGCCACACTAATGGTCCAATCTTCACCAAAGATTTCTAGAGTAAATAAGTCATAATAACCTGATGCTAGATTTGAGTCTACTTAAAGCCTGTGTCATCAGGTGAGCGATTAAGGGCCATCATGGCCCTCTTGTTGTATTTATAGATTCTTTATTCAAACTTACAACCCAATACAAATCTCGTGAGTCCGAATGTGGGAAGGTCTTCCAGTTGACTTGTCGTGTTCCAAGACACGAGTCTGAGGTCTTCATCCACCAAAATAGCTGATCGTCGCTATAAATGATCATAATGGGTCGCTGTGATTTAGTTCAAAAACAAACAAAACAAATGTAAAGTTAACTACCCAAAATTACAAGCAATATTGAATATTTCCAATTTGCCAGATCATAATAAGTACAAGGACATGATTTAGTGTATAACTTCTCAACCAAGACAGATTATTCTTCAATGGAGAAATGCAAATTGCCTCCCTTGTTAGATAATATCTTAGAATTGTTTATGGGTTTATCATCCCGCCAACAGTATTTCAGTTATCTGGAGACATGTCCTTTAGAAGCAGGTATAGTGCTGCCTTTACTGTGTTAAGCCTGCCTTGAACGCTGTGACTGGATGTGTCATCATGGCATCCTATACACAGTGAAGGCAGCGCTATAGAATAGTTAAATAAGGCAAAAAGTTAACGGAGATAAATCAAGAAGTTCAAATATTTCTTAACAACAAATGTAATATCAGTGCTTTATTAATGTATATATATATATAAATATATAAAACATGAAAAGAACAAAATTAATCAATATATATAACATAAAAAGAACAAAATTAATCAATATATATAGCATGAAAATACTCTGATTAATCAATAAATAACATGAAACACCAGATAAATCAATATATTATGAAAACAACATAATCAATATATAACACCAACCACTTTATTAATCAATATATAACACGGAAATGCATGATTAATCAATATATAACGTAAAATAACCTGATTAATTGCTATATAACATGAGAATAACTGAACTAATCAATATATAACATGAAAATAACCTGATTAATCAATATATAACATGAAAATCACCTAATTAAACAATATATAACATAAATAACCTGATAAATCATTATTTAACACTCAAATAACCTGATTAATCAATATATAACACTAAATAACCTGATAAATCAATATAGAACACTAAAATAAGCTGTTTAATCACTATCGGCATTATGAAAAGAACCTGATTAATCAGTATATAACATGAAAAGAACCCGATTAATTGATAAATAACATGAAAATAACCTGATTAATCAATTTATAGCAGGAAAATAACTTGATTAATCACTATTGGTATTATGAAAAGAACCCGATTCATCACTATACACAACACGAATAACATGATTAATCAATATATAACACGAAAAGAACCTGATTAATCAATATATATAACATGAAAAGCACCTAAATAAATCAACATAAATATCACAAAAAGAACCTGTTTGATCAATATATATTAAATAAAAAGAACCTGTCATAGCTGTAACCGACCAATCAGATTGTTGATTTTTCTGGCCCACATGGTAAAACTAACAGAAATAAGAAAAGTTTCCTGTCTATAAATTAAGTGGGAAAATATAACTGATTGTAGATTATCCATTATTTAATATAATATAATAATATATTAATATAATAAAATTGGGTAACAAAAATAAAACTATTACAGTAGCTATATCTGTTCACTTCTTGGCTATTTTATCAATGACTGTAAAAGAGTTTTAAACAATCAATCCGGACCTGGTAGCACAATCGATAGATCGTCGGCTGTAGGTACGGAAGCACCGGGTTTAAACTCAGGCCGCAACATACCATACATAAAATGGTAGCGGTTTGGTTCCCGTGCTTAACACTCCAACAAATAAAAGGGTAGATTTGCGGCTGGTTGACTCGATGACAGGATAATGTGACTCGGTGCGGTATTGTGCCATTTGTTCAAGGCATGCTATTCCCTATTTTCGAGGTGAAAGGAATGTTTCAGTTATCTCCCTTGTGGGATGGTATTTTCAAATACTCTATATAAGAAATATAATGAATTTTATTTTTAATTTGCTAATTTTCTTTTTTAAAGTGCTCCACCTTTCTTATAAGTTCCTATTTCAATAAGAATGGATTTTCTGTGCATGCTTCAGTCTTAAGTGTTTTTCAAAAGTTTAAAAAGTGGAAAAATCTTCTGCAGTAACACTATACCAAATACCTACCCACAAGGGAGGTAAGAACATAGTTTTTAAATAGAATGAAGCCCCTTTACATGCAAAAAAAATGCTATGCATTGAAGGCAGCACTATATCTGCTTCAAGTGGACACCATATCCAAATAACTGAAATACTGTTGGCGGGACGATAAACCTAATAAACAAACAAACATAAACCTTTGAATATCTTATGGCTGTCCAATTTTACTGTTGTATCATAATACAGTAAAATTTTTATTAATAAAGTTTGTGTTTGATGCAGTTTTATCGTATCAGTATAAGTGTTCTATAATATGTTGATTAATAGATAATTTCCACATCATTGAAGATCCCTTATTTTGGCAGCCAGCCATCTTTGAAGGCAACTTCAAGGGATTTTCAGATGATTTGTATTGATGCGTACATGTTATTTTCTTGTAATTTCTTCATTTGTGGTCTGAAGATTAAAAGCTATATTTAAAAACTCTTTAAATTCATATTTAAAAAAACAACAATATTTTTATAATTGATAAATGCACAAAGAATTAATACAAAGAAGTAAATAAAGAAATGGCTCATCCTTAAACAAAATGAACAGTGTGTCTTTTTTTGTTGTATTTTTTTACCTTTTAAACTATCAAAATATAGTTTTAATATTTAAAAAACATCATAAAAGCTGTTAAACTAATATAAAATTCAGTAAAATAGACTGAAAAATAAAAACACCGTGGTGAATTTAATACAGCACATATTTCCAGATTTAGCTTCTGCCTTCAAAGATGGCTGCCTTAAACCGTCTTATCAGTGCCTATGACATCACAAACTATCTATATGAGTTATCTAAGAATAACATTTTTTATAGTATTTTTTAATAAACTATCCTGCTTATAAATAATTATCTTATTGAATTTTTGTTTGTTTGCATATTGTAGGCACAACGACAAAGCCTTATACTGCTGTCGTTAATGGGACTGGTAAGGAAACAGTGTTTTTTTTCATCTTTTTGTGAAACTGTCCGGTCAAAATGTGAAATTTCATGCAGTCATGTAAATTGCGAATTCAGCCATTTGGGAATGGGTCCAGAATGGCCTAATTGTCAGTTTTCATGAAATTTTGTGTTTTATGAAACGTGAAAAAAGATCTTGAGAATTGCGTATTGTTTGCACAACTACAGTTTTCACCCTTTTGTGAAATTGTCCGGTCTAAATGTGAAATTTCATGCAGTCATGTAAATTGCGAATTCAGCCATTCGGGAATGGGTCCAGAATGGCCTAATTGTCAGTTTTCATGAAATTTTGTGTGTTATGAATCGTGAAAAAAGATCTTAAGAATTGCGTATTGTTTGCACAACTACAGTTTTCACCCTTTTGTGAAATGGTCTAGTCTTAATTATTTTTTTCGTGTTATCGTACAAATTGTGAATTCAGCCTTTTGTAAATGGGCTAAAGTCCGGTCTTATTGTGATTTTTTCGTGAAATCGTGTAAATTGTAAAAAAAAGTTGTCACAAATTGAGAATTGCTTATTGTAGGCACAACAACAAAGCATTATACTGCTGCTGTTAATGGAACTGGTAAGGAAACTGCATTGTTGTTATTCCCTTTCGTGAAATTTTCCGGTCTAATTGTTAATTTTCATGATATATTAATTTTAAATCCAGCCTCCTCTGAATAGGTCTAGGTTCGGTCTAATTGTTATTTTTTGTGTTATCATAAATTGTCAATTCTGCCTTTTATGAAATTGTCTGGTCTAACTGTTAATTTTCATGTGATCATATAAATTGTTAATTCAGCCTTTTCTGAATGGGCCCAGTTCTGTGTAATTGTCACAAATTGAGAATTGGATATTGTAGGCACAACTGCAGAAACTTATACTGCTGCCTTTAATGGGACTGGTAAGGAAACAGCATGTTTTTCACCATTTCATGAAAATGTCTTGTCCAACTTTGAATTTTTGTGAAATTATATAAATTGTGAATTCAGCCTTTTCTGATATGGTCCATTCCAATTGTTAATTTTCACATAATTATATAAATTGTGGTTTCACCCTTTTCTGAATGGGCCCAGGTCCAGTCTAAGTGTTAATTTTCATGCAATTCTGTAACTTGTGAATTCATTCTTTTCTTAATTGGTCCAGGTCCGGTGTAATTGTGAGTTTTTGTGTAAATTGTGAAAAACGTTGTCACAAATTGAGAATTGCATATTGTAGGCACAACAACAGAGCATTATACTGCTGCTGTTAATGAGACTGGTAAGGAAACAGCATTGTTTTTTTTCACCCTTTCGTGAAGTTTCCGGTCTAATTGTTAATTTTCATGTTATATGAATTTTAAATCCAGCCTTCTCTGAAAAGGTCTAGGTTCTGTCTAATTGTAAATTTTGTGTTAAAATATAAATTTTCAATTCTGCCTTTTATGAAATTGTCTGCTCTACTTGTTAATTTTCATGTGATCATATAAATTGTTAATTCAGCCTTTTCTGAATGGGCTCAGTTCTGTGTAATTGTCACAAATTGAGAATTGCATATTGTAGGCACAACTGCAGAAACTAATACTGCTGCCTTTAATGGGACTGGTAAGGAAACAGCATGTTTTTCACCATTTTATGAAATTGTCTGGTCTAACTTTGAATAATTGTGAAATTATATAAATTGTGAATTCGGCCTTTTCTGATATGGTCCATTCCAATTGTTAATTAACACATAATTATATAAATTGTGGTTTCACCCTTTTCTGAATGGGCCCAGGTCCAGTCTAAGTGTTAATTTTCATGTTATCCTGTAAATTGTTAATTCATCCTTTTCTTAATTGGTTCAGGTCTGGTGTAATTGTGAGTTTTTGTGAAACTCTGTAAATTGTGAAAAAAGTTCACAAATTGAGAATTGCATATTGTAGGCACAACAACAGAGCATTATACTGCTGCTGTGAATGGGACTGGTAAGGAAACAGCATTGTTTTTTTTCACCCTTTTGTGAAATTTTCCGGTCTAATTGTTAATTTTCATATAATCATATGAATTGTGACATGAGCCTTTTCTGAATGGGCCCAGTTCTGTGTAATTGTAACAAATTGAGAATTGCATATTGTAGGCACAACAACAGAGCATTATACTGCTGCTGTGAATGAGACTGGTAAGGAAACAGCATTGTTTTTTTTCACCCTTTTGTGAAATTTTCCGGTCTAATTGTTAATTTTCATATAATCATATGAATTGTGACATGAGCCTTTTCTGAATGGGCCCAGTTCTGTGTAATTGTAACAAATTGAGAATTGCATATTGTAGGCACAACAACAAAGCATTATACTGCTGCTGTTTATGGAACTGGTAAGGAAACAGCATTGTTGTTATTCCCTTTCGTGAAATTTTCCAGTCTAATTGTTAATTTTTATGTTATATGCATTTTAAATCCAGCCTTCTCTGAATAGGTCTAGACTCGGTCTAATTGTTAATATTTGTCTTATCTTATAAATTGCAAATTCAGCCTTTGTGAAATTTTCCGGTCTAATTGTTAATTCTCATGTAATCATATGAATTGTAAATCCAGCCTCCTCTGAATAGGTCTAGGTTCGGTCTAATTGTTAATTTTTGTGTTATCATAAATTGTCAATTCTGCCTTTTATGAAATTGTCTGGTCTAACTGTTAATTTTCATGGATCATATAAATTGTTAATTCAGCCTTTTCTGAATGGTCCCAGTTCTGTGTAATTGTCACAAATTGAGAACTGGATGTTGTAGGCACAACTGCAGTAACTAAAACTGCTGCCGTCAATGGGACTGGTAAGGAAACAGCATGTTTTTCACCATTTTATAAAATTGTCTGGTCTAACTTTGAATAATTGTGAAATTATATAAATTGTGAATTCAGCCTTTTCTGAATGGGCCCAGTTCTGTGTAATTGTCACAAATCAAGAATTGCATGTTGTAGGCACAACTGCAGAAACTAAAACTGCTGCCTTTAATGGGACTGGTAAGAAAACAGCATGTTTTTCACCATTTTATGAAAATGTCTTGTCCAACTTTGAATTTTTGTGAAATTATATAAATTGTGAATTCAGCCTTTTCTGATATGGTCCATTCCAATTGTTAATTTTCACATAATTATATAAATTGTGGTTTCACCCTTTTCTGAATGGGCCCAGGTCCAGTCTAAGTGTTAATTTTCATGTTATCCTGTAAATTGTGAATTCATCCTTTTCTTAATTGGTTCAGGTCTGGTGTAATTGTGAGTTTTTGTGAAACTCTGTAAATTGTGAAAAAAGTTCACAAATAGAGAATTGCATATTGTAGGCACAACAACAGAGCATTATACTGCTGCTGTGAATGGGACTGGTAAGGAAACAGCATTGTTTTTTTTCACCCTTTTGTGAAATTTTCCGGTCTAATTGTTAATTTTCATATAATCATATAAATTGTGACATGAGCCTTTTCTGAATGGGCCCAGTTCTGTGTAATTGTAACAAATTGAGAATTGCATATTGTAGGCACAACAACAAAGCATTATAATGCTGCTGTTTATGGCACTGGTAAGGAAACAGTGTTGTTTTTTTCACCCTTTCGTGAAGTTTTCTGGTCTAATTGTTAATTTTCATGTAATCATATGAATTGTAAATCCAGCCTTCTCTGAATAGGTCTAGGTTCTGTCTAATTGTAAATTTTGTGTTAAAATATAAATTGTCAATTCTGCCTTTTATGAAATTGTCTGGTCTACTTGTTAATTTTCATGTGATCATATAAATTGTTTCTGAATGGTCCCAGTTCTGTGTAATTGTCACAAATTGAGAATTGCATATTGTAGGCACAACTGCAGAAACTAAAACTGCTGCCTTTAATGGGACTGGTAAGGAAACAGCATGTTTTTCACCATTTTATGAAAATGTCTGGTCCAACTTTGATTTTTTGTGAAATTATATAAATTGTGAATTCAGCCTTTTCTGATATGAGCCCAGGTCCAGTCTAAGTGTTAATTTTCATGTAATCCTGTAAATTGTGAATTCAATCTTTTCTTAATTGGTCCCGGTCTGTTGTGATTGTGAGTTTTCATGAAATTCTGTAAATTGTGAAAAAAGTTCACAAATTGAGAATTGCATATTGTAGGCACAACAACAGAGCGTTATACTGCTGCTGTTAATGAGACTGGTAAGGAAACAGCATTGTTTTGTTTTTTTCACCCTTTTGTGAAATTTTCCGGTCTAATTGTTAATTTTCATGTAATCATATGAATTGTTAATCCAGCCTTCTCTGAATAGGTCTAGGTTTGGTCTTATTGTTAATTTTTGTATTATCATAAATTGTCAATTCTGCCTTTTATGACATTGTCTGGTGTACTTGTTAATTTTCATGTGATCATATAAATTGTAAATTCAGCATTTTCTGAATAGGCCCAGTTCTGTGTAATTGTCACAAATTAAGAATTGCATATTGTAGGCACAACTGCAGAAACTTATACTGATGCCTTTAATGAGACTGGTAAGAAAACAGCATGTTTTTACCATTTCATGAAAATGTCCGGTCTAACTTGTGTGTAAAATTGTGAGTTTTCATAAAATTGTGTAAATTGTAAAAAAAGTTGTCACAAATTGAGAATTGCAAATTGAAGGCACAACAACAAAGCATTATACTGCTGCTGTTTATGGCACTGGTAAGGAAACAGCATTGGTTTTTTCACCATTTTATGAAATTTTACAGTCTAATTGTTAATTTTCATGTTATCATATAAATTGTGACTTGAGCCTTTTCTGAAAGGGCCCAGGTCCAGTCTAAGTGTTAATTTTCATGTAATCATATAAATTGTGACTTGAGCCTTTTCTGAATGGGCCCAGGTCCAGTCTAAGTGCAAATTTTCATGTAATTATTTAAATTGTGACTTGAGCCTTTTCTGAATGGACCCAGGTCCAGTCTAAGTGTTAATTTTTCATGTTATCATATAAATTGTGACTTGAGCCTTTTCTGAATGGGCCCAGGTCCAGTCTAAGTGTTAATTTTCATGTAATATAAATTGTGAATTGAGTCTTTTCTGAATGGACCCAGGTCCAGTCTAAGTTTTAATTTTTCATGTAATTATTTAAATTGTGACTTGAGCATTTTCTGAATGGGTCCAGTCTAAGTGTTAATTTTCATGTAATCATATGAATTGTGACTTGAGCCTTTTCTGAATGGGCCCAGGTCCAGTCTAAGTTTTAATTTTTCATGTAATTATTTAAATTGTGACTTGAGCATTTTCTGAATGGGTCCAGTCTAAGTGTTAATTTTCATGTAATCATATGAATTGTGACTTGAGCCTTTTCTGAATGGGCCCAGGTCCAGTCTAAGTTTTAATTTTTCATGTAATTATTTAAATTGTGAATTGAGCCTTTTCTGAATGGGCCCAGGTCCAGTCTAAGTGTTAATTTTCATGTAATCATATAAATTGTGACTTGAGCCTTTTTCTGAATGGACCCAGGTCCAGTCTAATTGTTAGTTTTCATGTAATCATATAAATTGTGACTTGAGCCTTTTCTGAATGGACCCAGGTCCAGTCTAAGTGTTAATTTTTCATGTTATCATATAAATTGTGACTTGAGCCTTTTCTGAATGGGCCCAGGTCCAGTCTAAGTGTTAATTTTCATGTTATCATATAAATTGTGACTTGAGCCTTTTCTGAATGGGCCCAGGTCCAGTCTAAGTGTTAATTTTCATGTAATCATATAAATTGTGACTTGAGCCTTTTCTGAATGGGCCCAGGTCCAGTCTAAGTGTTAATTTTTCATGTTATCATAAAAATTGTGACTTGAGCCTTTTCTGAATGGGCCCAGGTCCAGTCTAAGTGTTAATTTTTCATGTTATCATATAAATTGTGAATTGATTCTTTTCTGAATGGGCCCAGGTCCAGTCTAAGTGTTAATTTTTCATGTTATCATAAAAATTGTGACTTGAGCCTTTTCTGAATGGGCCCAGGTCCAGTCTAAGTGTTAATTTTTCATGTTATCATATAAAATTGTGAATTGATTCTTTTCTGAATGGACCCAGGTCCAGTCTAAGTGTTAATTTTTCATGTTATCATAAAAATTGTGACTTGAGCCTTTTCTGAATGGGCCGAGGTCCAGTCTAAGTGTTAATTTTTCATGTTATCATATAAATTGTGACTTGAGCCTTTTCTGAATGGGCCCAGGTCCAGTCTAAGTGTTAATTTTTCATGTTATCATAAAAATTGTGACTTGAGCCTTTTCTGAATGGGCCCAGGTCCAGTCTAAGTGTTAATTTTTCATGTTATCATATAAATTGTGACTTGAGCCTTTTCTGAATGGGCCCAGGTCCAGTCTAAGTGTTAATTTTCATGTAATCATATAAATTGTGAATTGATTCTTTTCTGAATGGACCCAGGTCCAGTCTAAGTGTTAATTTTTCATGTTATCATAAAAATTGTGACTTGAGCCTTTTCTGAATGGGCCCAGGTCCAGTCTAAGTGTTAATTTTTCATGTTATCATAAAAATTGTGACTTGAGCCTTTTCTGAATGGGCCCAGGTCCAGTCTAAGTGTTAATTTTCGTGTTATCATAAAAATTGTGACTTGAGCCTTTTCTGAATGGGCCCAGG
Source organism: Sinonovacula constricta (assembly GCA_007844125.1). Lineage (NCBI taxonomy): Eukaryota > Metazoa > Mollusca > Bivalvia > Cardiida > Solecurtidae > Sinonovacula > Sinonovacula constricta. Next base: position 48,750,201 of record CM017566.1, read on the forward strand.
TCCAGTCTAAGTGTTAATTTTCATGTAATCATATAAATTGTGACTTGAGCCTTTTCTGAATGGGCCCAGGTCCAGTCTAAGTGTTAATTTTCGTGTTATCATAAAAATTGTGACTTGAGCCTTTTCTGAATGGGCCCAGGTCCAGTCTAAGTGTTAATTTTCATGAAATCATATAAATTGTGACTTGAGCCTTTTCTGAATGGGCCCAGGTCCAGTCTAAGTGTAAATTTTTCATGTTATCATATAAATTGTGACTTGAGCTTTTTCTGAATGGGCCAGGTCCAGTCTAAGTGTTAATTTTCATGTAATCATATAAATTGTGACTTGAGCCTTTTCTGAATGGGCCCAGGTCCAGTCTAATTGTTAATTTTCATGTAATCATATAAATTGTGACTTGAGCCTTTTCTGAATGGGCCCAGGTCCAGTCTAATTGTTAATTTTCATGTAATCATATAAATTGTGACTTGAGCCTTTTCTGAATGGGCCCAGGTCCAGTCTAAGTGTTAATTTTTCATGTTTTCTTATAAATTGTGACTTGAGCCTTTTCTGAATGGGCCCAGGTCCAGTCTAAGTGTTAATTTTTCATGTTATCATATAAATTGTGACTTGAGCCTTTTCTGAATGGGCCCAGGTCCAGTCTAAGTGTTAATTTTTCATGTAATCATATAAATTGTGACTTGAGCCTTTTCTGAATGGGCCCAGGTCCAGTCTAAGTGTTAATTTTTCATGTAATCATATAAATTGTGACTTGAGCCTTTTCTGAATGGGCCCAGGTCCAGTCTAAGTGTTAATTTTTCATGTTATCATATAAATTGTGACTTGAGCCTTTTCTGAATGGGCCCAGGTCCAGTCTAAGTGTTAATTTTCATGTAATCATATAAATTGTGATTTGAGCCTTTTCTGAATGGGCCCAGGTCCAGTCTAAGTGTTAATTTTTCATGTTATCATAAAAATTGTGACTTGAGCCTTTTCTGAATGGGCCCAGGTCCAGTCTAATTCTTAATTTTCATGTAATTATTTAAATTGTAAATTGAGCCTTTTCTGAACGTGCCCAGGTCCAGACTACTTATTAATTTTCATGTAATCATATAAATTGTGAATTCACCCTTTTCTGAATGGGCCCAGGTCTGGTGTAATTGTGAGTTTTTCATGAAATTGTGTAAATTGTGAAAAAAAGATGTTGCAAATTGAGAATTGCATATTGTAGGCACAACAACAAACCCTCATGCTGCTGCTGTTAATGGAACTGGTAAGGAGAGATCTTGTTTTTTTTGTTGTTGTTTTTTTACTTTTTAAGAAATATTCTAATTGTGATTTTTTTATGTAATCCTGTAAATTGTGACTTCAGCCTTTTTTGAGTGTGTCCAGGTCTGGTTTAATTTTGACTTTGTTTAAAATTGTAAAAAAAGATGTTGCAAATTAATAATTTCACCAAACAACTTTTTATTGTTAATTACTTCTGCGTTTAATACACACATATATAGGCTTTTTTCTTTTGTCTTTTGAAAAAAAATCTAATATGTATCATGTTCTGTGGCTATTTCCCTTTATTTCTTTGACATTGTACATCTTTCAAAGGTTGTTGCTTTAAATAGGTGAAGATGGAAGTGTACATTAAAAGTGTATATTTTAAACAGTATTTGGTTGAAACAAATTACTCAACAATTCCTAGCAATGTGACGAACAAAATAGGTCGGTAAAGATAGTTTCTAGATTGGAAAACATTTTTTTTAAACTTACATAAAATCCTTTCCATGTTATTATTACAAACATATTAACAATTTCAATTGACGACAGGCTGATGTGGTAAATTATTTGCATGGTATGAAACATCTAAAATCTAAAGAAAAAGAAGGCAGAAAAAAATAAAATGTGCACGTTAGATTGTTTTGACTGATAGCACTAATAAAGAGGTTAATGAAAAATGATCATTATGAAGAAACGGAGAAAATATTTGTCAGGATGATTTTATTCTAATTAATTGTGTGTTGGGGTTCCGGTGGTGTTATTGTAGAGTCGTAACTTCTCTGACTTCTCAACCTTTCAATGTGGGGGTTTGAGTCCCATTCTGGACTGGACGCAATAGCTCAAATGGTAGAGCGTCTGCTTGCGAATCGGGAGGTCGTGGGTTCAAACCCTGGCTGGGTCAAATGAAAAACTTTAAAGTTGGTAGTAGTGGCTTCAGACCTTACGCTTGGGGCTAAGGGAACAGCATTACGCCTGACTCGTCGGTGTCAGTATAATGGACCGGCCAGGTTCAGTTCCTGGGCACCTCATAAGTGCCCCTGTGCTATAATGATAGAAATGTTGCTGCACAGTAGAGCTGGCTAATCCCATCCCTGAGTCACGTTCAGGCGAAGGACTTAATGTGGGAAGATCTTCCAGCTGACCTGCGGTGCGACGGTGTTTACATTTGTCTTGGGTCTTCCCCACCAAAATAGCTGGACATCGCTATAATGGTCATAATTGGTCACTGCAGTGTTTTTTCAAAAACAAAAACAAAATAATTGTGTGGGTAGTATGTTTTTGTAATAGGAATCTAGTTGTGTACTCGTTTACTTTAATGAAAACAACAACAGATATTGTCATGGATACACATCTTAAAAACTACTGAATTCTTTTTTGCTGCACTTAAAACATAGATTAACTTCTATTAACCTTTTGTTACACCATCAAAACCTGAAGTAAAGTATGAATTCTAATTGATAAATGATCAATTACAAATGCATAACACAAATAGTAACATTGTTAAACTTTGAATTTTATTCAAATGTAATCACTATTTCGCCTTATGTATTTACCAATTTGCCATGGCATTTAAGTACAATTAATACAACAAATACTTTCATAGAGACCAGACCTAGTAGCACAAACGATGGAGCTTTAGCTCCAGGTATAGGAGGCCCCGGGTTCGATCCCAAGCAGCGACATACTGAAGTCGTTAAAAATGGTAGTGGTATAGCTCCCTTGCTAACGTTCAAGCAAATACAAGGGTAGTTCCACGACTGGTTGGCCTGGTGTCAGGATAATATGACTGGGTGTGGTTTCTTGTCAGGTGTTCACGGCATGCTATACATGGTGAAGGCAGCACTATATCTGCTTCAAGTGGACAGTATCTCCAGAAAACTGAAATACTGTTGGTGGGACGAATAAACCCAATAAACAAAGAAACTCTCGTAGAAACCAATATCCTGACAGAAACAACCATGTCTTTTATGACAATGTGTGCAAACTTAAATGTGACGCTTGCTCCTGTTTTACAGTCGGCCATTTTACATCTTCCATAGTTATTTCCCCTGGTCGCGGTTTTACGTTATCTGGTTGTGTATAATTTTGATACGCTGTGTGCATGAATAACTATCCACTTCAGCAGTGCCACACATCATATGGCAGCCAATATAAAATTAAGTTTACCTCTGCCGAAACTTATGTTGAAGATTTGGACACATTTTGGGTTCCAAACAAAAGAAAAGATTGGGGTTTTATCTAACATTCCAGAAGTAACAACCTGCCATCGTTTTTTCTCATATGTTTCAGACGAAGCACTAACAGCTAACTTACTGTGTTGACACTTCATATTGTTATTAGTCCCCTACCCGTGTTTACACCGGAGGGGACTATAGGTTTACCCTCCGTCCGTCATTCCGTCTGTCTGTCTGTCTGCTAAAAATCTGGATCCTTTGATAACTTAAACACTATTAAAGCTAGGCGCATGAAACTTGGTATGTTAATAGGTAGCAATGTGTACAATATGCACGCGCAAAATTTGGGTCGCTACCTTGAAGGTCAAGGTCACAGCATGACCTTGAAGCAAAAAAAATCGTGTCCGGCCCATAACTTTTTGAGGGACCAGTAGGGGACTACTGTATTGCCCGCAATACTATCAAATGCTTGTTAAACTTTATCTTGTTTCTATTTCTATGATAATGTACCAATCTGTTATATTTTTAATTGTGATTCAGAATACAAAATAAAGATTAGAAAAATATTTGAAGATGTATTATATTACATTTTATTTGTAAAACATGTTTAAATTTTAGGTTAATCTAATCTAATAGTTAAAGACATTTAATATGTGGATATCCTTTTATGTCATACATTCCAATTAATGACTTATAGACTTGAAAGTTTCAGTAATTAGCTATGCTAAACATTAGTCATTGTGTAAGAATGTACCTGATAAGCCAAAAATTATCCTCAGTACCAAAATATGATGGACCGAGATATGTATTGTATGGCATGGTTTATATCATGATACATATTGTACCATGAGGGTAGCGTATCGTTACACCCCTAGTTTTGTTTGATATTTTCCTAGATAGTGTTATAATCTTTCGTCTGTAGAAAATCTTAAAAATATTTCATTGACACGTGGTATGGATTATTTGTTGTTTTTGTATTTTCATAGGGACTTCCTCAGGAAAAAAGACAGTAAATTGTAAGTAAAAATTTTAAAATATCTACAAAATAAACTTTTATTCTGGTTTAAAGTCTTCTGCTATCCTGTTAACATATTCTGTTGACTTCACAGTTTTATCCCCTGGTCAAAAACTGGCTGCAGGTCACGGATTCAAACCAAAGCCTTTAAAGTTGGTAGTAGTGGCGTCCTTCCTAAGCTCGGGGCTAAGGGGACAGCATTACACCAGACTCGTCGGTGTCAGTATAATATGTCAGCCGGGTTCAGTCCCTGGGCACCTCATAAGTGCCCCTGTGCTATAATGATAGAAAACCGGCTGCAATAGCTCAGGTAATAGAGCGTCGGTTTGCTGATCGGGAGGTCGCAGGTTCAAAACCCAGCCGCGTCAAACCAAAGTCTTAGAAGTTGGTAGTAGTGGCTTCCCTCCTAACGCTCGGGGCTAAGGGGACAGCATTACGCCTGACTTATCGGTGTCAGTATAATGGACCTGCCGGGTTCAGTCCCTGGGTACCTTATAAGTGCCCCTGTGCTTTAATGATAGAAATGTCACTGCACAGTATCGACAAAAATGTCAAGATTTTGTTGGTGTGATGTAACAAAAAAAACCTAAACAATGGGATGAGGGCTTGACACTCAGGGTCTTTAAAGCTCCACTTTGCAGTGTTTTTGATGGTTACACATTTTAAAGATTGTCAAAAAGTTAAGCTGATTTGTGCAATTTTTAATGCAAGGTAGAATTATGCAGAATTGCTCGTTGTCCGAGATGTCAGTTTTTTATGAAATTGTTGTACTCATCATTTAAATGCCTTTAAACTGCTGTATTTAAGTCAAACTTCTATATATTTTCAGATGTTGAAATTTCAGTGAAATTATAATTGTTTATTATCAATTATTTTTTGATTTTTATATAAACAATATTTTTGTAGTATTTTAGATTTTTTTTATCTCCTTTTTAGGTGTCAGTAATCTATCAAAGTTGTTTATATATTTTCAATTGGGGAGTCATGGCATAGTGGTAGAGTTGCCCATTTGTAACTCCTCTCACCGCATGGGTACGAGTCCCGGTCGGGGCAAAGGACTTAATATGAGAAGGTCTTCCAGCTGACCTGTGGCACGCCGGTGGTTCTACCCAGACATTTGTTAGGGGCCTTCCTCTACCAAATAACTACATTGCTATAATAATCATAAAAGGTCGCTGTGATATATTAAACAAGAGGGCCATGATGGCCCTTTATCGCTTACCTGATGACACAGGCTTTTAGTAGGCTCAAATCTGGCATCAAGTAATTGAGAGTTATTTACTTGAGAAATCTTTGGTGAAGATTGGACCATTAGTGTGGCCACTGTGTTAATAACATTTCCTAGAATTTTACCAAGTAACCTACTGAAGCCACATGACCTACTTTAAAACATGTAAGATTTCATACTGGCAAACATTCTTAACAAGTTTGTTGCCGATTTGTAACTCCTCTGACTACTTAGCCACCCACCATGTGGATACGTGTTCCATTTGGGGCAAAGTGGGAAGGTCTTCCAGCTGACAATGGTGTGCCAGTGGTTCTACCCAGACATTTGTCTGGGGTCTTCCTCCACCAAAACAGCTGGATGTCGGTATAATGGTCATAATTAGTTTGCTGCAGTGTATCTAAAAAAAAAAAAAAATATATTTTCCAATAAAACTTTTCTGTTTGACCGTTTTCAGATACCGTGGTGATAATCGGCGTTGTGGTTGGGAGTGTAATGTTGATCGTTGTTGTCATCTCTGTTATTATTTACATCGGTCACCGGCGGCGACAGGCTCTGTATCGCGGTCGACAGCAGCTTCTATCAGATCACATGGACAATGAGGATGATATGAACCTGGTCGTTTAAGGATGAGAAGGAGGAAGAAGATATTGGTGATTTTGGATAATGTTAGATGTGATGTCATTGTAATGATAATGATGATAACGATGATGCTTTTGAAGAGGATGAGAGTTCATTAGGCAAGAAAATGATAAGAAAAGAAGATTATTCACTGAATAAGGTTATTGGTTTCAAGAAAAAAGTGTTGTGTAAATATATGCCTTATGATTTTGGAAATTTTAAGATATGGGGTTACAGTCAAATATTTGTTCCTGGAATAATATGCTGAGTTGTCTCTTAGTAAATTCTCTTTTCCAATTCTTTATTTAACGAGATCAACAAGACTTCAGCATTTGCATAATAAGAATCTTAGGATTGTGGTAAAGACATTACTGTCTGCGTTATGTAAACACATTTCTTTAGATTTAGTGGGTGCCTATTGCCAAGTGGATCAGTTACGGACTTGTAATTCTTCAAACTTCTAGCTCTCACTGCATTGGTTTGAATCCTATTTTGGGTGAGAAATTTCATGTGGGGAGGTTTTCCTTCTAATTTGTGGTGTATCTGTGCTTCTAATACTTCCTCCACCTATAAGCAACTGGACAAAAAAGCAAACAAACAAAAACTGGCCCCAGGTACGGGAGGCCCCGGGTTTGATCCCTGGCCGCGACATACCAGTCATTAAAAATGGTAGTGGTATAGCTCCCTTGCTAACAGTCAGGCAAATATATGGGTAGTTCCTCTACTGGGTTGGCCCGGTGTCAAGATAATGTGACTGGGTGTGGTATCATGCCAGGTGTTCACGGCATGCTTTACACAGTTAAGGCAGCATTATTTCTGCTTCAAATGGACACCGTTTCCATATAATTGAAATACTGTTGGTGGGACCATAAACCCAATAAACATAGAAACAAAAATGAGGCTTATTGTGTTCTGGGAACCAGTGTTTGACTGTATACTTCTACCTTTTGGTTGTTATAAAAATAAGTTGAATCCTGTATACAAATAGTTTTGCATAGGTCTGATCTTTTTTTATATAAATCTTAATTAAAAATCATTATTTTTCTGTTTAATATTGGTTACTGATATTTTTAAAAGATCAAATAATAAGTGGTCTTTATTAGGATTTATAATGATATATAAAAAATAATATATGGATAGGATTTCTATATTGTTTATGTAAAAGAAGATATTAACAATGTCTGTATGTGTGTAATTCCGAGTAATGTATGTGAATAAAGAATCCATATGTAATTAAAAAATTACGACGAATGCACACAAAGATTGGACAATTTGTCTTAGACCACGGACTCACTAAGAAGACGACCACATCAGGAGAGCAGGAACATAACAACAGGTTTAACAGTTGCTGTAACATAGCAAAAATGAAGGAAGGGGATTTTTGTTCAGAGTTTCTGCAGTGCTTTACTGCATCCAGAGCTGTTGCGCGCTGGTTGTTCTACCAAGACCATTGTCTGGGGTCTTCCTCTGCGAAAATAACCGAGCCTCGCTATAATGACCATATTCGGTTGCTACGATAATATTTCGGAACCATCAACTGTTTGAGGCCAAATTACATTTCTGCCGCAAAAAATCGGCAAGATTTGTTGTCTAATTCAAGAGTCCTATCTTTGTGTGTGTAGGTCGGAAGGATCTGTTGTCTAATTCAAGTGTAATCTCAGTGTGTATTGGTCTAAAAGATCTGTTTATTGTCTAATTTAAGTTTCCTATCTTTGTGTGTGTAGGTCGGAAGAATCTGTTAATTGTCTAATTCAAGTGTAATCTCAGTGTGTATTGGTCTAAAAGATCTGTTTATTGTCTAATTCAAGTGTTCCATCTTTGTGTGTGCAGGTCGGAAGGATCTGTTAATTGTCTAATTCAAGTGTAATCTCAGTGTGTATTGGTCTAAAAGATCTGTTTATTGTCTAATTCAAGTGTTCCATCTTTGTGTGTGTAGGTCGGAAGGATCTGTTAATTGTCTAATTCAAGTGTAATCCCATTGTGTATTGGTCTAAAAGATCTGTTTATTGTCTAATTCAAGTGTCCTATCTTTGTGTGTGTAGGTCGGAAGGATCTGTTAATTGTCTAATTCAAATTAATCTCAGTGTGTATTGGTCTAAAAGATCTGTTTATTGTCTAATTCAAGTGTTCCATCTTTGTGTGTGTAGGTCGGAAGGATCTGTTAATTGTCTAATTCAAGTGTTCTGTCTTTGTGTGAATTGGCCTGAAGGGTCTGTTTATTGTCTAATTCAAGTGTTTTATCCTCGTATGTGTAGGTCTGAAAGATCTGTTAATTGTCTAATTCACGTGTGCTATTTTCGAGTGTATAGGTCTAAAAGATTTGTTTATTGTCTAATTTAAGTGTCCTGTGTTTGTACGAATAGGTCTTCGATGTAATAAATGGTGCTGAGAGCGTTTTTTATTGATTATGATATCCAAGTAACTTATGTTGCCAAATCTCATAAAAAGATCTGTTATTTCATTTTTGTTACAAATTTATTCACATAAATTTTGACAAGGTTATTATGTCAAAATGCTACAAATGTTACGCAGTTTATATGCTAGTGTTCAAAATATTAAGTATTTTCCTGTATTGTATTTTTCAAAAAAATGTCATGCAAATTTTAATCAAAATATCTGTTATTTTAATAGGAAATGGAAGCACTGTCTTTTCATCCAGTTAAAATCATTTTTTCTGCTATCTTTTGTTTTATATTTTAGAAAAGAAAAAAATGAAGGTTAACAGTGGTCAAAATTAGCGCTAGCCCGACAGCAAAAAACTTATAAGTTTCCTCTCGGGCTTGTAAAAATTCCCTATTTACTAGCCCGATGGACTTCTAAGATCCTGATCGTTGAAAAACCATTGTACTTTCATTTTTAATATGTAAACTTTTGAGCTGCTTATTTCATTCGGTAAGCTGTAGCTTGTATGATAAACATGTTATGCGCATTAACCCGAGAATATGATTACTGTGTAGGAACCACAAGGTATTCTGGAGCCCGCATGGTACATTATGTTCTCAACCAGATCAGCTGGGCCACAGACCAAAATGGCAGAGAAAATTAAACTGAAACATGTTTCTGGTGCAAAACCCGGGGAAAAATCCCTGAAGTTGTCAGGCAACTGATACTTAAATGGTACTTTTTGCTGTATTTATCTTCTTTTTTTTTTTGTCTTGTAAAATTAAAACAGACTTTAATGAATTATCTTTCTGGCTAGTGAAAATGCTTAGTTACTAGCCCGACTTGCTTGTAAATTTCAATCCTAATTTCTATGACTGCTAGATATATATATATATGTTTAATATCCCTACAAAAAAGCGGTGCTTGTTTATTAACTTTTCAAACTTTGCGTATTACTGGTATGATTTGAAACTTTGTTATTAACCCTTACACTCATGCATGTGCCATTTTACACCTTTGTGAAGCTATCACAAATATCAGTCTTAGCTTTAGTAGGATCTGCACTATTTAGCTTTTATTTGTGGACTGGTTTGACCCTGGATTCACTATTAAATGCTGAAACATACAGGTATTAGAAATACTTTGAACTCTTTTAAAGAAAATCAAAAGAATTAGGTAAAGTTTCAAAATCATATACATGTACTATGAATAAAAGGATTAGAGACATTACTTTGTTCAAAAGCATTACTGAAAAAGACCTGTTACAGTGATAAATAAACAGAAGGGATAAGCAATATTTACTTTTCTCTTTGTCAGAAGTAAACAGACCTAACCTAATTCCTATGACTGGGTTAATTTCTTGATCAAACTTAAGCATCCAATTGTCATTACCCAGAAGGCCAGTGGTCCGATGGTTACGGTTGCGGACATGTCCACAGTCTCTTGCTGCATGGCTTTAAGTCTAAGTCAAGTTGAGAACCTACATGGGGTAAAGGTTTCCAGCTTACCTGCTAGTTTGACTCCGTCATATGTCTAGGGTCTTTCCGGGTGCACTCATGGCCGATCGATTAGAGTCGCTGACTTGTAACTCCTCAGCCCCTCACCGCCTGGATTCGAGTCACAGTCGGGACGAGAACTTCCATGTAGAGAGGTTTTCCAACTAACCTGCAGTACGACGGTGGTTCTACCCAGACATAAGTTTTGGGGTCTTCCTCCACCAGTAATTAGCTTGACATCGCCAATATGACCATAATTGTGTCGGTGCGATGTAACAAAAACACAACAAACTAGGGTCGTTCGCTGCCAATAATTTGCTGGACGTCACCGCAATAACCATATATGTGTTGGTGTGATGTAAAAAACAACAACAACATAATAAAATAAACGACTGTTCTCCATTTCTTTCTGTGGTCTAAAACATCTCTGCTTTTACCTGTCAGTAGAATTTAATGCACATCATTGATTACAATCTTGCTTCATCATAATGCCAAGACGTTTGTACTTTATTGTATTTTTTTTTAACATTTTCACATAAGTGCAGCTGATAAAAGGGGTAAGAGTCACAATGATTTCATTAGATATATGTCCTGTGTTGCATCTTGATACTTTTCAATGAATAGGTAATAGATATTATTTTCTGTGTGTGCAATTGTACAATACAGCAATGTTTAGAAACAATCTTTCTGCTTTGATAATCTGTAAATGCTGTTGTTAATAGAATTGTGAGTTTTTACTTTTTATTTCATTCTTATGAATGAAACAGTGAGAAAAAACTGTGAAAAAATACATTATTTCACTCTGGTCCACAGTGAAGTGATAGTGTTCCCATTTTCACTCTTAGTCCCAAGGGAGGTAATTAGGGTCCCAAGGGAGGTAATTAGGGACTTATGTAAAAAATGAGGACAAAATAAGCATGAAAGAAAAAGTCTAAGTTGATTTCATTGTATGGTCGTATTTTAATTCGTTCATGGTCAAAGAAAAATAATATTTTAATATTAACACTTGTGACTGTCTTACTCATGAAAATATTATTTATCTGTGAACAATGAACATGAGTGCAAGAAATTTCAATCATAAACAGAAATTTACATTGTATATCCGCCATCATGTTCTACATGTTTGACCAATTTTTGTCATCAAAAAACAAACTTATTTGAATCTCAACATTTCATACAAGGTCTACATGTATTGTTTTCATTTATTTGTAATAAATTATTGGTTGTATTTACACGTGTCTTTAAAGGTGGTATCCGACGGTTTGGACCAAAAATATTTTCATTAAACATCTTCATAAATGATTGTTACCAGAACAGATCTCGCAAAAGGTTTACCTACACCTGTCAGGAAAGTGTGCTGTAACGCCACAATCGTCATTTCAAACATGTATTTCCTATCAGAGCTGCACAGATAGCTATTTTAAAATGAAGACATCCACATGACCACTAATGTTTTGGCTCATCCTTGTCATCTGCTGTGACGTCGATGTCTATTTTTAGCAGCAGTCCAAATCGTTTTTATATATAAATTTGAAAAGAATGAGCATTTTAAGTGTTTATTTACAAGTTTTACTGCCCCAAAATTCAGATAATGTTGAAAATCGTCAAAGCTTAGACTAAAGTATGATGTTTTTCTACAGAAATTATGCACAAATGACCCAAACAGGTCAGATAATGTTACATAGGTATAGGCAAATTGTCGGATACCACCTTTAAAATCTTCTGTTCCACATGATCTGATGGCTTTTTTGTTGTTGTTATTTTTGTTCTTAAAAAACTGTATTTTAGAAAGTGTATTGTTTGAATATTGCCTCTGAAGCCTCTATAATAAAGTTAACAGCGATTTTTTGTATACTTGCCTTACTTCTTATCATTTATGTTTTATTTTCCAATTTATGATAAATGAAATGGACAGGCATTTACACACTGCACTGTAGACCCGTTGCAAGTAGACCCGTTATATTTGATGTTCAGAGTTTGTTAATACATTTTTTTTTCTTGTATTAAACAATATTAGCTAATTATTTATTCCAATTATAACTGAACTTCTACCAAGATTGTTGTGTAAACTTTGCTTTTGTTAACTTCATGTCTGCTTTTTTTGTGTTATACAGATTTTTGACTTTTGCTTTGTACCCCCTCCACGCAATTTTTAATGTTAAACTAAACTAAGCTGTTTCCTTGTGTTTTGACCGGCCGCAATAGCTCAGGTGGTAGAGCGTTGGCTTGCGGATCGGGAGGTCGTGGGTTTAAACCCTGGTCAGGTCAAAGGAAAGACTTTAAAGTTGGTAGTAGTGGCTTCCCTCCTAACGCTTGGGGCTAATGGGACAGCATTACGCCTGACTCGTTGGTGTCAGTATAATGGACCGCCCGGGTTCAGTCCCTTGGCACCTCATAAGTGCTCCTGTGCTATAATGATAGAAATGTTGCTGCACAGTATCGGCAAAAATGCTGACTTTTCCCATCCCATCCCTTGTGTTTTACATAGAAAAATACTCAGAAATCCATCATAATGTGCATTGCTATTTTTTTTTCTTATTAATATTTTTATTTCACCTATTTTTACAAAACATTTGGGTTTTTTTATGCTTTGTTGTCCATCTGTCTGTACATCTGTCTATCCCGCATTTGTGTTCGCCCATCACTTTGTTATTTGAAGTTGCATTTTAAAATTATTTGACAGAAATGATCATCATATCGAGACGAATTGTCATGCACAATATTCAAGTCGCTACCTTGAAGGTCAAGGTCACAGCATGACCTTGAAGCAGTATGTGTCCGGTCAATAACTTTGTTATTTATTGTTGAATTTTAAAATTATTTCACAGAAATGATCACTATATTGAAGGCCAAGATCACAGTAAGGCAAAATTGTCGCGCGAAATTTGGGTCGCTCCCTTAAAGGTCAAGGTCACAGTGTGACCTTAAAGCAAAACCGTGTCCAGCCAGTATATTTTTAGTCTGTCAGTCTACCTTATTAAAAACAATACACAATGAATGGTATTTCTTAATTTTTTTGTCAATGTTAGTATGACCGATTTCATTGTTCCCCGAGTTAACTCAGTGGATGAAATAGCCATTCCCTTCAACCTTCTTAGGTTCACCGTATAGGTTTTAATTATGTCTGATTTTATTGCACTACTCCATTTACTAAATTCGCCTTCATAGTTATACAGCAATTCGGTTTTGTGACAAAATACCCATTGGGGGAGCATCACCCATCTTTGAGGGTCTCTTGTTCTTTGTCTTTTCTAGTCATTAAGCAGTATTTGTGTAAGACATTAATACCGATCTTCAGGAAAATGCCCATCCATGAGAACACAGAGTTTCCAACTTGGTCTTAGTTTAAAGGTTTTGGTCCCATTTCAAGATTTTTGACTTCTAAGGTTTTTGCCCCTCAGTTCGAGGGTTTTGAGTTTAAATGGTTTTGGTCCCAGCTGAGAGTTTAAAGTTCAAAAGGTTTTTCGCCCCAGTTCAAGGGTTTTGAGTTTTAAAGGCTTGAGTCCCAGTACAAGAGTTTTGGACCCCACCCCACCACCCCAATTCGAGGGTTTTTGAGCTTAAAGGGTTTGCTCTCACTTCATGGGTTTTGGACTCAGTTTAAGGGTTTTGGTCCCAGTTTGAGGGTTTTCCGTTAAAAGGTTTTGGTCCCATTTCAAAGGTTTTGAGTTAGTGGGTTTTGAACTCAGTTCGGTTGAGAACTTTCAGACGGGGTTTTCCAGCTGACCCATGGTGCTCTGATGTTTTTAAATATTTGTCTGAAGTCTTCCATGAAATTGTTTGTACAATGTATAAAAGAATAAAAATAAGACCAAACCTGTTAAACGTATTCTTTTTCTTGAATGAGAGCAAAAAGAGCTCATGAAAATAAGTACTTTTTAAAAATGGTGCTGAGACTGTTCGACTTTTAATGGACATGATCTTTATTGGTTTTCAATGTTAATAATTACATGTAAACTCAAAGATCAGGTTTAATTGTTAAAAAAAAAAACTCGACTTCAAAAGAGATTTTGAGAAAAAAAATCTTTAGTATCAGATTTATTTGAAACAGTTATTGGTAAGGAAATGGAATGAAAAAGTTTGCCCAGTGGTGATGAAAAAAAAAAGCTAACGGTGAAGAAAATCATCCCAATCAAATTGTATTGTTATTGTCATTTTCTCCATTTTTGCCTTTGCACATTTGTTAATGGTGCATTTATTTCCACTTTTGAATATTTTCATTTCAGTCATTTCTTCTTTTACATGCTTTTTATGTTTTTTTGTTAATTTTTGCTCATTTTACAATCATGTAAAACTGAACAAGAAGAAACATTTATAATAAAATTTATAGCTTCAATGTAATTGTCACTTTATTACCCCTTTACCCTCCATGCTGCAAAGAGATGATATGCTTTACAAGAAAATAGTTTGTTTATTGGGTATATAGTTCGAGCGTTTTTAGAAAAAAACAATAAATACAGTTCCCTCTGAAACAATTTACAAATTGTGTTTTTATTACTATTTTTATTACTATTTTTTTTTATTATTTGTTTGTTAATTGGGTTAATCATCCCACCAAACAGTATTTCAGTTATCTGGAGACGGTGTCCACTTAAAGCATTTAAAGTGCTACCTTCACTGTGTATAGCATGCCATGAACACTTGGCATGATACCACACCCAGTCACATTATCCTGACACCGGGCCAACAAGTAGTGAAACTACCCATATATTTGCCTGACCGTTAGCGAGGGAGCTATACCACTACCATTTTTAATGACTTTGGTATGTTGCAGACAGGAATCGAATCTAGGGCCTCCCGTACCTGGAGCCAACGGTCTACCGATTAAGCCACAAGGTCAAGTTGCAAATAGTACACACCATGTATAGCAAGTTCCAAGCAAGAACTTGATGATCTGGGTCTACAGGATTTGCTAAATCTATATAGTATAATCAAGATAAATTTACTAAGAATAACCGGTTCTGGTCCTGGTAGCACAATTGGTAGAGCATCAGCTCCAGTTACCGGAGGTCCTGGGTTTGAACCCAAACCATAACATACCAAAGTTATAAGTATTTAAGAAATGTTATAAGAATGGTAGTGGTATAGCTTCCTTGCTAACGCTCAAGCAAATTCAAGGGTAGATCTACGACTGGTAATTCTGGTACATTGATAAGGTGACTGGTTGTTGTATCATGCCAGGTCAGGGGCAGATCTAGAAAAAGTTGGTTGGGGTCATGAATCAAGATCCATTCAATTTTATCGCCGTAAATACTGGATATACTTACACAGTTCAACCTAAGCAGTCAACAGACAAAATTTACTTTAAAAGCTTAGTATTTTCTAAGTTTTACATGCATGTGTTTTCACAACTCTACTCTTTTACCTGATTGGTCTTGGGTGGGGGTGGGGGTTCCATCCCTGTGTCTGGTGTTCATGGCATGCTGTACACAGTGAAGGCAGCACTATAAATGCTTCAAGTGGACAACACTGAACCGCTTCAATTTTACCAATTAGTGTATATTAATACTTAAGTATACCTACATGTGCAACATATATAATGAAAAATAATACAGATTTTAGCCAGGGCTTTAACAAAAATGTATCAAGCTAAGGGGTGACATGAAAAAGTAAATTATATTAAGTTGCATCTTTCTACAGATTGAACGATGTATGTTTTATTTGATTGATTAAAATTTGAAGAAGAAAAAACGGATTTTAGCCTGGGGTTTATCCAAAATATAGCACCCTAAAAGGTCACATGAAAAGGTAAAATATTATACTTAATTGAATAGTTCTGCAGACCGAAATATATTTTTTCATTTTAAATGATAAAAAATTGCACACAAAAAAGACAAAGGCATCACTCGGAAGCATTTTCTCTCTTTAATCGTTTTGCTTACTTCAGTGGTTCCTGGCATTTAAGGGAAGTAACTATGTGGAAATGCAGATATAAATCCAATACGCGTTATACACCTTTTGACGATTCGTGTATTTAGTTAAACTAAACACAATTTGGAGTTGGTGATGTTTTTTACATCACCATGCCAAAGATTTAGAACCAACACAGTTACACCCGAAATCAAATGATTGGTATTTGTTTGATTTCTTGTTGAGGAGAAAACATTTATGTGGGTCTTGTTGGAGCAAAACGCAAGGCTGACCTGCGGTGCCACGGTGGTTCTGCCCAGACATTTGTTTTCTGTCTTTCTTCCAATAAGCGGCCACGAATGGATTTGTTTACCCTCGCCTTTCACCTATAGGTGTATGGCGAGCACAAAATAGCGGAACTGCGATCGATGGCTACGCCCTATTCTCAGGATCCAACCAATCAAAAAGCGCGTTTCACATGCTCATGGCCACTTGTTATATTTGACATCTGCTACAAATGGGGGAATGGTAATAGAGCGTCTGTGATCGGTCGTTGCACATGATATGAAGGTATGTATGCTTGGACATGGTGTTTAAAAAGATTATCAATCCTTTTACAAAAACACACAGTGTGTTGAAAACGGTGATTCAATGTAAATCCATCAATGGGAAGAAACAACCATTTCCGAGTCCATTTTATGATACCTATGTTATTCCACAGGAGTCCTACACTGCATCAACGTATACTACATGTATATGTCGCCTTTATATTGCGTTATACTTTTAACCTTCCAGTACACAACATCACAAGCAAAACTGCATGGAATTGTGATAATCAATTATAATGCATTTAACAGTTTAAATGTGGTATCCGACAGTTTACACACAAAATGCATGTAACAATATTTTCCCACGGTTTCTGGGAATGT
Source organism: Sinonovacula constricta (assembly GCA_007844125.1). Classification (NCBI taxonomy): domain Eukaryota; kingdom Metazoa; phylum Mollusca; class Bivalvia; order Cardiida; family Solecurtidae; genus Sinonovacula; species Sinonovacula constricta. The sequence goes on from CM017566.1 coordinate 48,767,141, forward strand.
ATGCATAATTTCTGTGTAAAGTTATACTTTAGTCGAAGTAAAGACGATTTTGAACAAAACCTATATGTGAGGCAATACACATTGCGAAGAATAACTCTCTAAGTGTTCATTATTTTCAAGTCTATAAATAGGCACGAAAGTGATCTCTGCTAAAAATAGATACCAACGTCCGTATAAAAATGGAGGCCTTGGTCTCATGGTTTGAATCTCGGACGTGTATCTCCGCAGATATCTAAGCTTCTCTTCGAGGGGCTTCGAGTCCTGATCGGGCGGAAAATTTCATGTTGGGCGGTCTACCAGCTGACTTCCTACCCAGATATTTGTCGGAAGTAACCAAAATAGATATTCTGACAAGCAGGGGCGGATTCTGAAACTTTGGGGGTGGGGTATGATTTAAGATCCATTCAACTGCGTAGCAGTAAATACTAGATATATACGTACACAATAAGAGACCCTTACTTCGACCTAAGCAGTCAACAGACAAAATTTACTTTAAAAGCTTATTATTTTAAGCTTACATGTATGTGTTTTCACAACTATACTTTTTTACCTGGTTGGAAGGGGATGCATCCCCCATCCCCTCCCCTCACCCCCGTGGATCCATCTATGATCATAATACATGCTTCACTTCGATGCTTTTACAACGAAATATAGGATACATATAGAACTATGTGTAAAGAAAAAAAAATTCTTCTGCATATTCTTGCACCTCTATTACGTGTTGTGTTTTTTATTTTACTGGAAACCAAACAGAGCATTTTAATGTTGTTTATTTCCTTATAAAAAACTATATTCTACTTCAGCTCTGCAAAAATATGTCATCAAAAATATTTTAGGCCGCACAGCAGCGCGTTATATCAAAACAGGCAGCGGTGGACTTCTACCCTTAACAGCTCAATAATGATACTAATTTGCATAATGTAAATAAATGAATATTCATGAAGTTATCTCGCAAGGCCATGAATCAATATTTGCACGGTGGCTTTTTACAGCTTGTATTAATAGTTCGATTAATATCCTTGGTGTTCGTATATTTACTCCTGACAACATTCATTTAGCATTTTTGACAACATTACAACCAATTGCCGGACTGGTTCGGGTTTCAGAAGATTACAGTTATAATACAAGTCCTCGACATAACCCGGTGGACTGTGGTTCGAGTCCACCAAAATCTCTGTCGTTCAGTTAAATTTTATATGTTAAATAGACCAACGGTCAACCAGAATTTTTAGCTTCATCATTTTCAGAATTCTGAATTATTATAAAAAACATAATATATATATATATATATATATATATATATATATATATATATATATATATATATATATATATATACCGACCGCAATATCTCAGGTGGTAGAGCGTTTGCTTGCGGATCGGGAGGTCGTGGGTTCGAACCCCTGCCGGGTCAAACCAAAGACTTTAAAGTTGGTAGTAGTGGCTTCCCTCCCAAAGCTCGGGGCTAAGGGGACAGCATTACGCCTGACTCGTCGGTGTCAGTATAATGGACCGGCCGGGTTCAGTCCCTGGGCACCTCATAAGTGCCCCTGTGCTATAATGATAGAAATGTCGCTGCGCAGTATGAGGTGCCCAGGGACTGAAGCCGACCGGTCCATTATACAGTCACCGACGAGTCAGGCGTAATGCTGTCCCTTTAGCCCCGAGCGTTAGGAAGGAGGGCACTTCTACCAACTTTAAAGTCTTTGGTTTGACCTTGCCGGGGTTTGAACCCGCGACCTCCCGATCCGCAAGCCGACGCTCTACCACCTGAGCTATTGCGGCCGGTCGCATACATACATTGTCTTTTATAGAAAAACAAACAACCCTGACATACTGTCACCATGATGTATGGCAAAAAATCAATATGAATAATAACTTATACATTAATGTTTTCTTATAAGAGGAGAGTAATGTTACTTTAGAAAGGAAAATACTAAAATGTAATATCAATCTACAGAACGAGTAAATTACTACAATTATTTCTCACTTTAAATGCATGCTAAACAAACTGAGCAATATTAATAAGAACTTTTTCTTTTCCCTGAACTCATCATGCAACACAACTTATGAACTGACGGTCTGCAGTAAATGTAAGATTCTAAGTACTTTTTACGTAAGTCATTATACAATGGACAAATAACTACAAATGATATATATCTTCAACATCTCCTGTATAACAAAATGTACATATATGACGGATTATGTATAATTTGCCACTAATTCATGAGTGAAGCCACATACAGTCCCAGCCAAATAAATTAATCAAAGGGCCTCAAGACAGTTGAAGTACAGGCGACATCAAGTATACGGTGACCGCGGCAAAACAAACGAACGGGTCCCAAAAGTCGCTACCGTCGCCCCGATTAGGGAAAATACAGGCACGTGTAAATAGTCCACTAATCCAACGAACAACATCGGTGAACCGCGCTTGATGACAAGAGTTGAAAACATGGACGTACATTTCTGTGAAGTTACATTGTAGATGTCTTTGAAAGTGTATACAACAATAGATGAAAGCGGATTGGGAGTGCAGGGTCAAAGATATATTTGAAAAGATCTTTGCTCCATTTCTTGTGGAGGTAGGATACCGCATTAAATGAACCGGGATTATATTTTTGTTTAATAAATAGTAGCATGAAACATAGAACAATGGCACCGAAGTTTTTATGTTCAATATGCCGCCTGTCAATTATTGTCATATGTTAGAATGAGGCCACAGGAATCATCATCATCATCATCATCATCATCATCATCATCATCATCATCACCGTCATCATCATCATCATCGTCATCATCATCGTCATCATCATCATCATCATCCTTCTCATCCTCAACAACATTATTAACATCATCATTTCCATCAGCTTTAGCAACACCAGCAGCAGCGGCAATTTAACTTTCAATTTATTGCGCTAGCTTTCAATTGTCATCATGACCAGTAAATTAAAAACGAAGTTCACAACTTTATTATGATAATTTATTCTTTGATATAAAATATCTCTAAAGATTCATTTTCTAATAACAGTTTCATATTTGACACACCCCGCCACTTCGAAGTGAGGCCGTACAAGAAGCAAATATAATTAATAAATAAAAAAGCAGGAATGCGCGAGTAGCATTTTCCTATGTTTAAATATTGAAATGTTGACAAATCACCGATGGCAGGTGACTATCAGATTTCAAACGCTGTAAAAGATAGCAGATAAATACAAGTATTGGACCAATCGTACCTACTCGGCGATCTCCGGCAAGCTTCGGATATATTATGTAGAGGACGGAATTACCCGAGGAGTTCCGAGTGGTATCGGACAAGCTAGATAATTTGTAACAATGGCGGTTTGAACATAAAAGAGAATATTTCTACGGAATGTAAACATAAGTTTATATAGAATAAGATTAGTTTTGTGTATCTTTCCTACATTTGGTCGGAAATAAATGTTAGTCGCTTGTTTGATATAATTCATTTGCTGTAAGCAAATCACACATACACAATATTTGTCATAATTGCCACTTCAGTTAGATATTGCAGGAAGAAGACAAACAGTTTGGTCGAACCACCGACTTCAATACCTAATGATGATGATGATGATGATGATGATCTGCTTTAGTTGCCCACATGAAGCAAATATAGTGTTGCCCTCCCTGTGTATAGCATGCCCTGAACACCCGACATGATACCACACCCAGTCACATTATCCTGACACCGGGCCAACCGTTCGTGGATCTACCCTTATATTTGCTTGAGAGTTAACAACGAGCTATACCCCACTACGATTTTTAACGACTTTGGTGTGTCGTGGCCGGGATCGAACAAGCCGCCTCCCGTACCTGGAGCCGACGCTCTACCGATTGCGCTACCAGGTCCAAACATGCATTGTATTATATTATTGTTAGTCGTTCTTCACGTAGCGAGACAACTGTTCTTTTTTCGTCCTAGAAGAATTCAATGTGTTTTTCTTTGAAAGGGCTCGGCTCGGCAAGACAATCTGAAAAAATACTAACAGCGGATATTAATTACCGCTCCCTGGTGCCATGGAAACGCATGAAGAAAACATAGAAATAATAATAACTGTGTCGGTAAATTGCTTTCTGCTTCAAGCATCGAACTGAAATAAGATTGCATTTTTTTGTGTTTATGTTTTTGTACAACGTTCGAATTTCCAATTGATGACGTCATGTTGTATAAATAATATTTTATACTTAAATAAATAATAAAAAGTAGATATAATTGTCATGGCATGCCATTAAAAAAAGTGGAAATCACGATAACGTTTAAAACAACAATAACAAGGCAATAATTCATGCAAAAGTATGTACACCGTTGTCACACGTTCTATTTAGCAACATTTGCGATCAAAGAACAAATATGTCTTTATTTCGTTGTCATTATGTAAACAGCAGATAGAAAAACAGCAACAAATCTTTGCATTGCACAGTATGAAATAATGCTTCTGTACACTATACTTTTATGGGCCACCAGGCACCGTTCGTGATTAATACTGGTTTCTTTTTTTGCGGATATAATCACGCGCAGACAATAAGGTTTCATTGATCGGGAAAGCTGAATTCTGATTGGCCGTCGTCTTGCAGTAGCCCGTCCGGTTACCTGGATACGAAATATATGCGACATCATGCTAAATACCAGAAAACGATTGTTGTCATTTAGTCTTTGATATTGGGAAGAGTGAACACAAACAAGAGAGTTCATGTGCTTAGCATAAAAACTAAATACACAGTTAGGCCACATGGACAAAAGCTGGCTTTCGGTTCCTAATTATATAGTGCGAGATCATATTAACCAAATTTGACTTTTTTTAATTGTAAATCGTGAGATTTTCGGAGTTATAATGGGACATGAAAACGCGACAAGCACACCAGTGTACTCGCCGCTGGAAGACAAAGTGACTAACGCTCTCTGGACGTTTGTGCCACCCGTCCTGATTTTACTTGGGACAGTCGGAAATATCATCTCCGTCATTGTCCTGAACCAAACAAAACGTCCGTGTACGTCAACGACAATCTACCTTTCATCGCTCGCCATTTCCGACGTCATGATTCTGTACGTCGGATTGGTACGTCAGTGGGTACGTCATGTTTTCGGTAACGTTTATGACGTCAGACTATTAAGTTCCGCCGTTTGCAAAGCCCACGTTTTCGTGATGTCATTCGGGTTGCAATTTGTGTCGTGGATTCTCGTTGCCATAACGATCGAGCGTACCATCAGTGTCGTTAAGCCTCATTTTGTCAGAATGCGGTGTGAAAAACGAGTTGCGGTTGGAATGCTCGTTTCAACCTTCCTTTTCCTTGCTGCAATCAACTGCCACATTCTCTACGGCTTCAACTTATCGCAGAACCAGAACAACACAGATAACAATGGCAACGTAATGTTGACATGTGAACCGGAGAAGAGATTTCAAGGCTACAACATTTTCATTACGACCATCTGGCCATGGCTTGACGTGACGCTGTTCTTTATTTTCCCGCTCATCGTCCTGCTGTTAGGCAACTGCATCATTCTGATAAACATCAAGCGCAGTGGCAGGTTCCATCGGGCGGTTTCTTTTGTGAACCCAAGCCGTCTTCGCCCACCAGCCCAGAAACCGTTGATTTCCCTGACAACAACTCTGCTTACATTGGGACTCGTGTTTTTCTTCTGTTTAGGGCCGATGAGCGTCTTTCACATCGGTCAGTTTTACTGGTGGAGGATCACCATGCCGCAGGGTCGAGAGATGGCGGTGGCGAATCTTGCTTGGGCCGCGGTGAACATGATGATGTATATAAACAACTCGGTAAATTTTCTCCTTTACGTCATGTGTGGATCCAATTTCCGAGCGGAAGTGAAAAGCCTGATTTTTTCCTGCTTCCGAACACGTTTCCGGCGCAGTCATTTCCCGGCTCGAATTGTTTATTCGTTCCAGATGAACTCCATAACGACGTCCAATGAACTGAGCAGTATGTTCTGAGGGTTTCTTTTCCCGTAGACATTGTCAAGAAAATTTGGCCATGGGAACTTTAAAACCCCCCATTTATTGTTGATTTTTTGGTTTGGTATTTGTTACGTGGCACCGACACACGTTTGGTCATATTGGCTTCATCCAGCTAATTATTTGGGTTGGGGGTGAGGGGGGAGAAGACCCCAGACATACGAACCAACAGTGCATCGCATGTCAGCAGGAAGATTGCCACATTCATTTTTGTGTTGACTGAATTGGCACTTTTATCCTTCTTAATCAGTTTGTTATTATAATTAAGTAGGGTTTTGGGTGCGTTTATAAATAGGATATTCTGCAAGAAATCGAGTAATGTTGACATTCAACTCGGAGATACGGAAGGCCCCGGGTTCGAGCCCGTAACGCGACATACCAAAGTCGTTTAAAGGTAGAGGTATAGCTTCCTTGCTGACGCTCAAGCAAATTTAATGGTAGTTCCACGACTGGTTGGCCCAGTGTAGATATAATGTGACTGGGTATAACATCATGCCAGTATAGGCTATATACAACGAAGGCAGCACTATTTCTCCTTCAATTAGACACTGTCTTCCAAATAACTGAAAAACTGTTAGTGGGACGATAAACCCAACAAATATACAGGAAACGCTGTCTCTTGTCGTGCAATGAGCCCTACATGAAACAAATACAACTGCACACACGGAAACATGCAACACAGAGCATTCATTTGGAATATATTCCAGTGGAAACATTCCTGAAAAAGTTAATATCGGAAATATTTTTTTTTAAGTTTCTTCCCCTCCAAAACTTTTTCATTTAACTTGAAATGAAAAGCATATATGGTGCTACCCTAACTGAAAACAACATTATGTGAACACCATAGCATGGTACCACGCCCAGTCATATTATCCTGACACCGGAACGACATACGTATATTTTTAAGCGTATGCTAAGAAGTTATATCGCTACTATGACGTTGGTGTGTCGCGATTGGGATCGAACACGGGACAACCTGTACATCGAGCCCACGATGTATTGCGTTACCATGGTTTGTTTATTGTTTATATATTTTATATGTATATTAATGTATTATTATATTGATATTTTATATATATATATTTAACATTGTATTAATATTATTTAATCTTATATAATATAAATATTCTTTCATATAGAAATATTGACGTCAGAGATGAGGGGCGGTGGGGTTGGGGTGGGTAGGGTGGGGTGGGGGAGTATGCATCCCTCCACCAACTTGGTAAAATAGTAGAGCTGTGAAAACACATACATGTAAGCTTAAAAATATTTAGCTTTTAAAGTAAACGCTGTCTGCTAAGGTCGAAGTTAGTGCCCCTTACTGTGTATATGTACATGTATCTAGTAATTACTGCAATGAAGTTGAATGATGTTTTATACCGCCCCCCCGCCCCTGATTGACGTAATGTATGGTTTGGTATCATTTTAACTGAGTGTGTATTTTTATTTATACTTATATATGTTTTTGTGTTTTTGCATTGTGTTCAATAATGCTACCGGTATCATATTTGTGGCCTAATATTTAATTGCATTGCTTTTATCGCGTACTTCGTTCTTTAAATTTGACAGTCATCGTCCCGTTTTTCTTAGTAATTATTCAGTCTAGTTTGCTGGAGGCTTGCAGGGTTGACGCTTTTTACAGAGCTGTAAATAACTAAATATAGATATTTTCTTCGGTTATGGTGAGTTGTTTTATGTTTGTTGTGGTGTTATTTTTTATTGTAAGGCATTCGTAGATGATTGATTCATCAATTTATTATTTATTATATTTATGCATTACTTTTTTCTACTGGGAGTCAAAACGATCAAGAAATGTGTCATACATGAGGCATTGTCTGCGTAGATCCATTGTTCCAGTGGTTGTAATTAATTTTGTTTGTAATTAATATGTTTGTAATTTATTATTTTGTAATTGATAATGTTTGTAATTAACAGTGTTTATAATTAATAATGTTTGTAATTTAATTAATGTTTGTTTTACGATTGAAACTTTTTCAAACTCAGCCGTATTTTAATTTCCCATTGGTTACTTGAAAACGTTTCCAAAGTTCCCTTATCGGGAACGTACCAATTAACGTGTGTTAAGAAACGTATAGTGGACTTCTTTATTTCAGTCCAAACTTGGTTAGATTTTGGGTGGGACATTTTAAAACTGATCAGTGATCTGAAATTGTTTTACTCTATCATGCATGGGAATAAACACAGAACGTTTTTAAATTCCTTGGAGTTTATATTTTACTAATATTTTCGTGGAAGAGGTAAATGGTGGGCTTGAAATGGAGAAGGGCGGGGCTTTAGTAGTGGATGTGGGTAGCAGGGGTTTTAACTGAGGACTGAAGGGTGTGTGGGCTGAATTGGGTACACGAGGGGCTTGAACTGAAGATGGAATGATTGAATTTCAATGGAGTGGGCTTAAATGGGAGATGACGGGGAGTGCTTGAAAGACAGGGTGTGTGTTTGAAAATTGGGGGTGGGGTGGTTCTTGAAAAAGAAAGAGGGGCTTAGAAGTGCGGGGCTTGAAGCCGGGGCGACAGTTCGGGCCGGGGCGACTGGTTAATGCAAGGTTGAGTGGCTTGAAATGGGAATATGCTTACGATGCGGGTAGGTTCGGAGAGAGCTGAGACGACAGAAGGTGATAAAATTTAAGAACAAATCCTATCTAGAAAGAAGAATATATCAAAGGAAATATATTTTTCTTCAAAGCAGTAGCCATATGATATTTTGCATGCTTTTGTCAGCATAGTTACACTGATTATAATCATATGTTGAACATTATGACTGTCGCGTTATTTTTTTTTTATACAAGTCAGCCATTTGTTACAGAAGAATAATACATATTTAAAAAAAAAATACATTTTATGCAGAGTGGAGTGAATGAGTGTGTGTTTGTGTGTGTGTGTGTGTGTTAGAGAGAGTTTGTGTGTGTGAGTGTGTGTGTGTGTGTGTGTGAGAGTGTTTGTGCGCGCGCGCGTGTGGGTGTGTGAAAGAGAGAGAGTTTGTGTGTGTGAGTGTGTGTGTGAATGTGAGTTTGTGCGCGCGCGCTCGCGCGCGCGTGTGTGTGTGTGTGAGTGAGTGTGTGTATGTGTGTTTTCTTTTTTTTCTTTTTGTTGTTGTATTGTTGTTGTTTTGTGTTTTCTAGGGGGTGGGGGTGGGGATGGGTTGTATGTATTTTTATAGCGTAGACTAATCATCGAATAATCTTAACTCCTGGAAGCTACCTAGAGTAAATAAATAATAAAACAATTGTAATCAAAGTCGCTGGAAACAATGTTCCAAAATGCTAAGCTAAGAATAGTAACATTTTCGCGGGATATTTTGACATCATGGCGAAAAATATGTTTAGTGTGTTGTGTAGCTGATTTGAAAAATGTTTTCAAATTCTAACCAACGTTATACTTCGTCATATACATATGCGTCATATTGAGTCACCTGACAGGGGCGGATCCAGAAAATGTGTGTGTGTGTGTGTGTGTGCATGGGGGGGGGGGGGGGTATGAATCAAGACCCATTCAACTTTATCGTAGTAAATACTATATATATAAATAAGTAGTCAACAGACAAAATTTACTTTGAAAGCTTAGTAATTTTAAGGTTATATGTATGTGTTCTCACGTCTCTACTCTTTTACCTGGTTGGTGTATGTTTGGGGAGGGGGGAGTGGGGTGGGGGGCTTTGGGATGCACCCCCACCTGGATCCATCCCTGTCATTTTGGAATAAAATACCCTGAGCTTTTAAAAGAGGTAAATGTAAGTGAACCATCAGAGTAAGAGAGTGGTCGTGATCAAGCAATCGGAAATCCTCGGGTAATTCCGTCATCGGGACAATCATCCCTCCGATGTATCTGGTGCAATGATACTTACTGAAATCACGTTTGTTTTGTTCGCCGGAAGTCAGAAGAAGAATATGCCTAAAATGTAGTACGCAAAAAACATAAACAATGCCATCGTTTGACAGCTGCATGTCCGCTGCGCTGGTAAATTAAATTTGGATGATTTAAATTTGAAGCCACCACAAATTGGTTTTCACTAGATCTGTTATGGAAATAGTATTTAAATACCAATGCTTTGAAGATAGGGGTCGGTGTGGAAGTGGAAAGGTCTGTAACATCCCTTATCTGCGGCTGACGATCTGTCTACCTAGATTTATGTTTTGTATTTGAATGGCAGGTTATGTAAACCCGATACTTATCTAAACGAAAATTAAATAACTAAGAATATTTAACTTGATTATAATTATTTACTTTTTTGACAACCTTGTCATAAGTCACATGAAGTTGAATCCAGTATAAACGTATATTATAAACTGGTTCAAATGAGTCGAAACAGGACCGGAAAGCAGGTCTGACTGGTAAGTGTTGGTTTTGACAACCTTGTTAATAAAAAAGCTTATATAATTTCATACAAAATTATCTCTGAGCATTTAAATGAGGTTTTATTTAGACCAGATCGTATATCTTGATAAGCTTCACACAAACAAGTCACCCGCATATAGCTATTTGAAATACGAAACGTGACTTGCGCGTTTTGCATCAAAACCTTTCGCGATTGATATTGTAAATGGTAATTTTGGTATTTTTTAAGTATAGCATCCATTACAAGCAGATTTCTCATGATGATCATTTACTTTAGCCTCTTCAAAGATCGTATCAGTCGTAGGTTTTGCGATTTGTAATTAAAATGGATGCATTTATCGGTGAACTGGGTAAGTAGTCGTCTGCTCCACTTACGGGCACGTGTTGTGGAAAGATCGAGTTAGAATTAACGCACGCATATCTTTCAGTTATTTAAATGAAGAAACAAACAACAACTGGTTGCAGCTTATAATTGCTGTCCATACTTTATTTATTTTAGGTATTGGATGGGATGGGATAAGCCGGCATTTTTGCCGATACTGTGCAGCGACATTTCGCACTTATGAGGTGCCCAGGAACTGAACCCGGCCGGTCCATTACACTGACACCGACGAGTCAGACGTAATGCCGTCCCCTTAGCCTCGAGCGTTAGGAGGGAAGCCACTACTACCAACTTTAAAGTCTTTGATCTGACCCGGCCGGGGTTTTGAACCCACGACCTCCCGATCCGCAAGCCTACGCTCTACCACCTGAGCTATTGCGGCCGGTAATTTAAGGAATAATTTTGTTTCAACAAATGAATGTTTTAACCAGGGGCGGGTCCAGAATTATTTGTGGGGGTGGGGTGGGGGTATGTATCAAGATCCATTCAACTTTATCGCAGTAAACACCAGCTGTAACTTAAATTTCTTGAGGTCTTCCAATTGACCTGGGGTGCGCCTATCAGGTGCGGATCCACAAAAGTTTGATGGTTGAAGGGTGGGGTATGAAGATCTAGATCGATTCAACTTAATCGCAGTAAATCCTATGTGTATACATATATACAGTAAGGGACCCTTACTTCGACCTAAGCAGTCAACAGACAAAATTTACTTTGAAAACTTATTCACAAAACAACTTTTTTCCCGGGGGGGAGGGGGGGGATCTCAACCCCCGGATCCTTTCCTGGTTTAAACAAAGCCGCAAACTTTTGCGTCGATATACTCGTCATTTTCTTTTCTTAAATCTTGCCATTGTGCCTATTTATGATAATCTTTGTAAAATCACTTTTGAACGTAGTCATTATGATAAAAGTGCTGTATAAATATGATATGATGATGATGATGATGATGATGATTTTGATAATAATAATAATAATAATAATAATAATAATAATAATAATAATAATAATAATGACATAATAACAATAACAATAACAATATAAATAATAATAATAATAATAATAATAATAATAATAATAATTCTCATAATAATAATGATAATAATAATAATAACAATGACATTAATAATAATAATAATAATTATAATAATAATAATTATCATAATAATAATGATAATAATAATAATAACAATAATAATATTAATAATAATAATAATAATAATTAAAATAATAATAATTATCATAATAATAATAATAATAATAATAATAATAATAATAATAATAATGATAATAATAATAATAATAATAATGATAATAATAATAATAATAATAATATTACTTTTAAAGGACTAAGAAAAAATTAATAGTTTTATTAGTAATGTCACTTAAAGACACAAAAAACTAAAAATATAATTGTATTGTTGACCACGTGTTGAAAAATCGATCTTACACCAGAAAGTAAAAAAAAAAACAACAGTTAATTTTCTCTTTATTTGACGCGTAAAATCTCTTCTTTTTAATTTATATATACTTTTTGCAATTATAAGTTTCACAATTCCTCCATTCGTACATGTTTCCACAGGTTACACTCTGAGTTCACATACTACATATTGTAGAAAAAAAATCCGGTCTAAATTCATTCTTTTCTATATTTATTTTACATATAATACACAAAAAAAAACTCATTTGAAGTGAAATGTGAATGCTATATCATTTATAATATTTGACATATAGTGGTAATGGGGTACATTGCTGAAATGGAAATTGTCTCCCTTGTTAGTTAATATTCGAGGTATTCCAAACAGTTGAGTAGGCCTTTTTAGTTGGTATTCTCGGACTTATCGCCTTTTCTTTTGTACATATTGTATTACGAACATAGAAATTTCTTATTTTTGTATCAATATAAGCTTAAAATCCTTTTCAAAAAATATTGAGATATGTTATCTAAAAAGAAAACGGAAGTGTTTGTTGATGATGGTTTACCTGTGTATCACAAGAAAGCCAGACCAGTCAACATACACTCCAAATAGCACAAGCATAAGAACCGAGGAAAACAAATGAAAGGACCCACATGCATTTAGGGATTATTCCGGGGAGACTATTCACTAATGTCTATCCCACTGTTATTAAATAACCATACGTTATTAGTCCTATAAAAAACACACTTGCCACGTTCAATAAAACGACAGTCTGCTTTAAGATAGTGCCAATATTAATATCAATATCACTTTTTCGGCCCGGGCCGAAAAGTGATGTAGACATAAAGTCCGCATTTGAAGTAATTTATTTGGCTAATAGTGCAGGACCAAAATTGATATAGATTTTAGCAAGAAGCTCTGGGAAATGGCAGCCATTTTGTTTTAACTCGGTCTATGTGTGGACGCCGACAGGTTGCATAAGTTTATGAAACAAAAAATAATTCGGTATTAAATGTGAATAGTTATAAGTACATGTAGTTATTTAATAAAATTGTCAATAAATAAGTGATTGATATTGGCCCTGTTATTTGTCCGAGGGTCAGTCTTATTGGCCTTCGGTCTATAATAATATAATATTCGGTGAATAGTAAAGACATTGTCAAGTAATCCTTGTTATCAAGAAATTAGGCAGCCAAATTTGTCTGCGACTACTCAGGTGGTAGAGCGTCGGCTTGCGGGTCGGGAGGTCGTGGGTTCAAACCCCGGCCGGGTCAAACCAAAAACTTTAAAGTTGGTAGTAGTGGCTTCCCTCCTAACGCTCGGGGCTAAGGGGACAGCTTTACGCCCGACTCGACGGTGTCAGTATAATGGACCGGCCGGATTCAGTCCCCGGGCACCTCATAAGTGCCTCTGTGCTATAATGATAGCAATGTCGCTGCACAGTATCGTCAAAAATGCCGGCTAATCCCATCCCACCCCATCCTTGTCTGCGACTCATGCATGAAAACAGTGATTTTCAGAAAACTAATGACTGCGCTGTGTAAATTGACTGTCAGGCACTTCGCTTAAAAGTTGTCTTTTTGAAATGTTTGTCCATTGACATGTCTGGTAAACAGTGTGATATACCTTGAAACGACTTTCTATATCGATAAAATAAATCCGGATATTTTACTGCTTGGTCATTTTTAAAATGCGTTGAAACTGGACGGTGGCCCGTTCTAGCTTCACATTTTGATAACAATGAGCGGTTAATGGGTTTGGGGAAGAAAGTGGGGGTGGGGCGGGTCTAACCGACTGGGCACAGTCTCAGGCTGCAGTGGTACCAGGAAAGGGGTGGGGATTAGACCGTTACTGACCAATAGCTACGCAGTAAAACCAACGCGCAACAAGTATGACCAATTGTTTTATGATCTCTACCCCTATGACATCTCTGTGTATATTAAACTAATCACGTCTCGAGCTGTGATCTCACAATATGTTGTCATCTTGTTGGTGCGATGGACTACAAAGAAATCCATTTCAATGCCTTGAAGTATTAAGTCCACTGCAACTTATATAAACATTACGAATTTCAGTAATTTGCGCATATTTGTTCCAAGTAATTCAAAATAAAAAATAACATTGAATGTTGAGTGGGTGGGTGGGTGGGGGGCGGGTTGTGTGTGTGTGTGCGGGGGGGGGGGGGGGGGGGCGTGGCGTTGTGGTAGAGTCGCCGACTTGTAACTCCTGTGACTTTTTAGCTTCTCACCTCGTGGGTTCGAGCACCAATGTGGGCAAAGGCTTAATGTGGGAAGGTCCCCCAGCTGACCTGCGGAGCAAAGGTGGTTCTACCCAGACATTTTTAATGTCTGGGGTCTGGGGTCTTCCTCCACTAAAATAGCCGGACTTCGCTATAATGATCACAATTGGTCTATGTGATGTATTTAAAAACAACAAGAAAAACAACAACAAACAAACAACATTATATTGGCTGCAGCTTACATAATTCTAGCTACACAATACATATTTGCATCCATATAATGCATAACTTAATCTTCAGTCTTAATCGTCGCATGTCTAGACTGTTTCTTGCTGTCGTCAGCATAACCGCCACACGAAGAAAACAACAAAAACACAGCAACATAAAGAATAAAGCTGTCAGCTTTGAAATTATGCGCAGTAAGAATAAATGTAAGTAAGTATGGAAATTCAAAGACAACATATACAATTCAGAGAACCCAGACAAAATATCGCTTTTATATGCGATTCCTGAACGATATGCAGCGAAAAAACCTTTTAACTTGTCAAAACAAATAAGTGTATGCAACAATCAAGGTCGTATATTATTCTATAAGTATTTCTATTTATTTATTTATTTATCTATTTATTTACCTTATTTTATTTATTTATCTGTGTTTAACAAATAACAAACAAAACACGTGCACGAAATCGATATAAAGAAAGTCTCACCCCATCAAACATTTTACCACAGAAGTTGCCTTTACAAACACAACAGTAACGCACGTGCCCTTTGCCTTTCCGTTTCGATGTATTGCTCAAGACTCAAGTCTTTTTTCACTTCGCTTCAATGAACCGAGTAATGTGAGCTGAGCTGAGTTTACTACCCGGATGTAACAGGTGCGCGTTTTCCGGAAGTTATATCTCAATTCAAGAACAAAATGTAGGGGCAGAAAAATCATGTTTTCGGAAAGGTCTATACATCCCATTGTTAAATTAATCAAGAACACGAGAGATTTGCTTCTGTTGTTAATGTATGTTCATTTGCGCACTGCATTGAGAAATAAACAATAATCTTTCAAATTTGTCTATCTTATGAAGAAGTCTAACTTTTGAGGCTACATGTATACAGTTTTTTTATGGGTGTTTTTTGTGAATAGATAGTTTCCATGTGATGTCATAGGTACTGATAAGACAGTTTAAGGTAGCCATCTTTGAAGGCAGATGCTAATGCAGACCGAAATCGGGAAATATGTACTGTATTAAACCCACCCCCGTGTTGTTATTTTTCAGTCTATTTTACTTAATTTTATATTAAATTTAACAGCTTTAATTAAGTATTTTAAGTATCAAAACTTCATTTTGATAGTTTAAAAGGTAAACAAAATACAACCAAAATAGTTACACTGTTTATTTTGTTTAAGGATGAGGCAATAATTTTATTTTTTCTGTTTATACATTATTTGTGCATTTATCAATTCGAAACATATTGCATGCTAAGAATATGAATTTCAGGGGCTTTCTAATGGTGTATAGCTTTTAATTTTTGGACCACAAATGAAGTAATTACAAGAAAATAAAATTTACTCTTCTATACAATTCATCTGAAAACCACTTGAAGTTGCCATCAAAGATGGCTGCCAAGATAAGGGATCTTCACTGATGTAGAAACTATCTATAGTCAAATCTGTTTGACCCAGTGTATCAGGGATGACTGGAACTGTTGCCAGCGGCATCAAACACTCATGAAATAACTGTGTTAATACCTGATGCATTAAAATAAATAATTCTGTCCTATTTATTGCAACAACATTTTTAACTTCTTTAATTCTGTGTACACAATGTATTATGCTACACGTTGAACCGAACAGCGTTTGGTAGTTATCGTACTAACCGAATAGCAATCGGAATACCTCGGATAATTCACGAATTATCTCTCAGATGTATTTGAGTAGTCGGATCACCTCGGCCATTTCCCTAAATGGGACTTCTTTAGTGACGGACGTGAAAACATAGATGGCAGCTCGGATGACAGCTCACTAGAGTACGATGCCCGTTAAACTTCAATTTGCTGCCTCTTCAAATTTAAATCATCCAATTTTAATTTACCCAGCGCAGCAGGCACGCAGCTATCAAACGATGGCATAATTTATGTCTTTTGCTTACTACATTTTAGGCTTCCGACTTCCGGCGAACAAAACGATCGTGATTTCAGTAAGTATCAATGCATCAGATACATCGGGATGATTGTGCCGAGGACGGAATTACCCGAAAAGTTCCGATTGACCGAATAGTGGCGAACGGCGTTTACGGAAATAGCCGACATCATGGGGTGCAACAGTTAAAACTGTTGACCGGTTAACAGTTCGATGCGTCATTGCGAACGCGCAGGAATTAAACGATTAAATAAAATAGTTGAAAATAACTATTGAGTATTTTTATAAGGCATATTGTAATAATAATCGGTGATGTGCACATAGACATAGAAACTACCGATAGTATACCGATTTGCAAGGTTACTTCAATTTCTAGTATAATATCTTGTATCTACCGTGACAACCGTATCTACTTTTCCGGCGTCGCTGCAATTCTGCAATACTTTTTTTTCTTTTTGCAACCCTGTTTATCGTATTGAGAAACCCATCAGGAAGTGCAAGGTTGCGAACGAATGGTTTTCTTTACCCTTGCCTTTCCCCCTCATGCATATGGCGAGGCTAGAGCTCTGTAAAACCAGTTTAAGCCCACGAGTCGGTTCCTTTTGCCGACTGACCGTTCCAAGGCGGTAACTGTTCGTTTTGCTCTTTTTCTTAAATGACTCATCACAGATTTCTTCTTACTTTTACATTTGGTTTGCATGTGAATACCTTTGTCCAGTGCCTTTTCAAGTTTTGGTATATATTGCACTGCCCATAGGACTTTGTCATGTTTCCTTACCGAATATTTCCTACATCCCCCAGCGATCGTAACTATTCGGCTTTTTCCGCTAATTTTCGTAGATCGTAACCAATGACTTGGTCATGGCATCTTTAATCATTTGTGCTTGCTTGCAACTCCGTTAATAATATCGTCTCATGGCTACGTTTTCGGAACAACTGTCAATCGCAACTTCATTTTTCCCCACCATCTTCATCAGTCGTTACTGCTTGATTATTTCCGACAACTCTGTCATCTGAAACTACTCAACAGTTTCCGGCGTCCGGATTATTCCTGTGACCGAGAAGTTTCAAGTGAAGTCAACGTCTCTTTGCACGTTTTCAAATCCGTAAATCGATATTTACATGTATTTAGCAAATTCATAATAACTGCCAATGATTGCATCAGGAGCCGTATCAATCGTTAAACGTAATTATTTTTGTGCTCTTTCAGATTTTCTATACATGTATCTTAAAAATACAGGCAGCATCCATATTGCTGGGATACAGAAAAAACGTCGTAAAGCAAAGATGATTTTTGCAATTAAAATACCTAAAACCAAAATGGCCGCCATTATTTCAAGATGTCTGCCATTTGTCTTTATTTGCTTATTTATTTAAAAAGTAACACTTTTTTCACAGGCTTTAGTCAAATCTCACAACAAAGGGGCAATTTTGACCAGAATTCTTGTTGAGAACCTGTTCGTGGGACTATAAACCCAGAAAAACACATAAACGTTCATGCTTGTAACACTAAAGTGGTTTTTTTGCACCCCCACCCCTCCCCAACAAAACGGAGACTTATCTGCTTAACTCTAAAGCGATACAATTATTTAAAGCGATGCCGAATAGTAAGGACTTCGAGTTTTTACTGAATTTTATGTCAAATTAAACAGCTCTTATGAAGTACTTTAAATATCAAAACTATACTTTGATAGTTTAAAAGGTAAAAAGAAAATACAACTAAAAATTAGAAGTTATAACCATTGGAAAGATCTTGAAATTCATATTTTTAGAATGCAATATTTTTTTTTAAATTGTTAAATGCACAAAGAATAAATACACGGGAATAAATAAAATTATTGGCTCATCCTTAAACAAAATGAACAGTGTAACTGTTTTGGTTGTATTTTTTTTACCTATCAAAATATAGTTTTGATATTTAAAATACTTCATAAAAGCTGTTAAATTTTATATAAGATTCATTAAAATAGACTGAAAAATAACAACACAGTGGTGAGTTTAATACAGCACATATTTCCAAATGTCGGCCTGCATTAGCTTCTGCCTTCAAAGATGGCTGCCACATGGAAACTATCCAGTACTATATATATATAGAGACGATAGATATAGACAAACAGTCGGATACGACCTTTATCGGGCGAGGTAGTTGAAACCTTGGCAAGAAAAACATTTTGTTTTCATAACATTTCTAATTTCAAAAGTTGTTATTATTCGAAAAAGTTTCTTTATCATCGAGTGAATCGCTATTACAGTCTAGGTGCAGTCGCGAGACACTTGTAATTGCAACCTTTTGTGCTTGTGACAGTTATTTAATAAGATTAATTATTGTACCTGCCGCTTAATTTTGTTGAGCGAATATGAATGCATATGATCTTTTCATAACAAACTCATGCACGAGTTTACACTGTCTTAATAAATTAGCATATGCTTGTAAGATAAATTTTTCCAAATGGAAGTTTTTTGTCAATCAGCAGTTTTCGTGCAGCATCGACAGTGCAACTAAATTTAATAGGAAAATTTTATTTGTAAATGTTTAGTTTTCGTAACTTTCCTCACAAGTGTTTCTTTCCATTTCCAAATATTCGGTAGGAGGGACGGGTGTAACTAGCGAGCAAGAACTAATCGTATTTTTCGGTCCTGGGTACGATCATTCCTCGGATGTATCTGGTGTAGTGATATATACAGAATTGCGATATTTTATTCGACGGAATCAGCATACGCGATAAAAAAAAGTTCCTAACATGATGAGTGTATTTAGTATTTTTTCCCTTTAAAACTTAATCACTTTTCGTTTCGCAATTCGTTGCCATTTGTCTTTTGTTGTTTTGATGACGTCATATGCGCCGGCATGTTTATTTCATGAATTCTATAGACAGATACATAGATTCATCTCGGATTCGTGTATACAAACACATAATACTAGTAAATAATTTACAAGGATTAAACAAGATACAATAATTTTAAGAAAAAAGAAAATACATTATACTTAAGCATACAAAATAATATATGCTGTGAGATGCATTCTTGCATCAAGGATAGCGCAAAGTAAATTCTTATTTTCATTGTGTTAATTCATGTGAAGACTGACATAAAGAGACAAAATATTTAATATTTATAATTCGTTAATTATCCTAGGTGTTCCGATTGTCCGTGAACATTTGCAGAAAGTAAGGTTGCCAATCAGAAATACCGCAGTAAAAATCATAATAGCTTATTTTGAATAAAGCTTTGAATAACAACACCAGACTTTACAGTTAAACGCAAGTTTTGAGCTCAATAAAGAAGCGACAACAAACAAATCGGTACAGTAAGGTCCGTGTGGTTTCTAAAAATAGCGTTTACAGATGTACATCAAAGACCTCCACACATGCGTACATGTCTTAGTTTGCATCATATAACTGCGTTTATCATGTCAGGTTTTGCTTTGTAACTCTCTCTCTCTCTCTCTCTCTCTCTCTCTCTCTCTCTCTCTCTCTCTCTCTCCCCTTCCTGTATGTCAGTCTGTCTGTCTATCTGTCTTGTTTGTCTGCCCTTCTGCCTGCCTGACGCTAAATGTCCGTCCGCCTGTCTGTCTTTCAGCCCACCTGTCTGCCTACCTCTCCGTTCGTCTGTCCGTCAGTAGGTTTGCCTGCCTGTCTGTCTAATTTGTCTGTCGATCAGTAGTTTTGGCAGCCGACTGTCTGTGTGCCTATCCGTCTATCGTTCTGTCTGTATGCCTGTCAGTCCGTCTGCTTGTCTATCTGCCTGCCTGCCTATCTGTTCGTCCATCAGCCCATCCGTCCGTCTGTCGGTCAGCTGCTCTGTCTCCTTTTGTCCATCTGTCTTTTCGTTTGCTGCTTGTTGGTCGGTCTGTCTATTAGACGACCGATTCGGAGACCCAATTTATACAAACATACTTCATTCGCAGACCTTTCCAAACAAGCAATGACAAATCACGCAAGAACGTCGTATTTTAAAAAGGTGTTCCTAGGAGTTTCAACGTTTTCAGTTAAGTGAAGCGTTCTGTGAAGTGTATATTGTCCACTTTAAGTGCATTATGTATGCTATTATGTCTTACAGTTGAATATAATGATGCATTTGTTCGCTGGGCAGCATAGGGATAATGTCCCTTTGTTTCTAGACGACACACGTTTTGACAACGACGCAGTTTGATGTGAATTAAGCGCAAGGAAGCACAATTGGCGGAAACAATAAAAATCTGAAACGTGTCTCGAAAGATCCGTCTGATGGCAATGTAAAGGTATGCGCAACTTTGCACACAGAATTAATTAGCGCTTATGCGCATATGATGTGTTATACAATATTCTAATGCATCCATTTAACATAAGTTGTATCTTGTGTATATATATGTGGTTAACATATTGAATATTCCTTATTCCTGATTGTATTGCCGTTTTGTAAAGAGAACTACAGTATTGTTACATAATGATACCATACTGTGGCACTGTGCTACATTGTTGTGCTACCATATTGTAGTATAGTACAGCTGTTTAGTATCATACTGCTACATTATTGTGAAACCATATTGTAGTATAGTACAGTTGTGTAGTATCATACTGCTACATTATTGTGATACCATATTGTAGTATAGTACAGTTGTGTAGTATCATACTGCTACATTATTGTGATACCGTATTGTAGTAAAGTACAGCCATATTGCAGCATAATGGTGCATTATTATGCCACCGTATTGTAGTCTAGTACCGCCATATTGTAGCATACTGCTTCATTATTGTGCCACCGTATTGTGGTACAGTACCGCCGTATTGTGGCATACTGCTTTATTATTGTGCAACCGTATTGTGGTACAGTACCGCCGTATTGTGGCATACTGCTTCATTATTGTGCCACCGTATTGTGGTACAGTACCGCCGTATTGTAGCATACTGCTTCATTATTGTGCCACCGTATTGTGGTACAGTACCGCCGTATTGTGGCATACTGCTTCATTATTGTGCAACCGTATTGTGGTACAGTACCGCCGTATTGTGGCATACTGCTTCATTATTGTGCCACCGTATTGTGGTACAGTACCGCCGTATTGTGGCATACTGCTTCATTATTGTGCAACCGTATTGTGGTACAGTACCGCCGTATTGTGGCATACTGCTTCATTATTGTGCCACCGTATTGTGGTACAGTACCGCCGTATTGTGGCATACTGCTTCATTATTGTGCAACCGTATTGTGGTACAGTACCGCCGTATTGTGGCATACTGCTTCATTATTATGCCACCGTATTGTAGTCTAGTACCGCCATATTGTAGCATACTGCTTCATTATTATGCCACCGTATTGTAGTCTAGTACCGCCATATTGTAGCATACTGCTACATTATTATGCCACCGTATTGTAGTCTAGTACCGCCATATTGTAGCATACTGCTACATTATTATGCCACCGTATTGTAGTCTAGTACCGCCATATTGTAGCATACTGCTTCATTATTGTGCCACCGTATTGTGGTACAGTACTGCCGTATTGTAGATTAGTGCTACATTATTGTGCCACCGTATTGTAATATACTACCGCCGTATGGTAGCATACTGCTACATTATTGTGCCACCGTATTGTGGTATAGTACCGCCGTATTGTGGTTCAGTACCGCCGTATTGTAATCTAGAACCGCCGTATTGTAGCACACTGCTACATTATTGTGCCATCGTTTTGTGGTATAGTACCGCCGTACTGTCGTACAGTACCGCCGTATTGTAGCATACTGCTTCATTATTGTGCCACCGTATTGTGGTACAGTACCGCCATACTGTGGTACAGTACTGCCGTATTATAGCATACTGCTACATTATTGTGCCACCGTATTGTGGTACAGTACCGCTGTACTGTGGTACAGTACCGCCGTATTGTAGTCTAGTACCGCCATATTGTAGCATACTGTTACAATATTGTGCCACCGTATCGTGGTATAGTACCGCTATATTGTGGTACAGTACCGCCGTATTGTGGTATAGTAACGCCGTATTGTGGTATAGTACCGCCGTATTGTGGTACAGTACCGCCGTGTTGTGGTATAGTACCGCCGTATTGTGGAATAGTACCGCCGTATTGCGGTATAGTACCGCCGTATTGTGGTACAGTACCGCCGTGTTGTGGTACAGTACCGCCGTATTATGGTACAGTACCGCCGTATTGTAGTCTAGTACCGCCGTATTGTAGTCTAGTACCGCCTCATTGTGGTACAGTACCGCCGTATTGCGGTATAGTACCGCCGTATTGTGGTACAATACCGCCGTATTATGGTACAGTACCGCCGTATTGTAGTCTAGTTTCGCCGTATTGTAGTCTAGTACCGCCGCATTGTGGTACAGTACCGCCGTATTGTAGTCTAGTACCACCGTATTGTAGTCTAGTACCGCCGTATTGTGGTATAGTATCGCCGTATTGTTGTACAGTACCGCCGTATTGTGGTATAGTACTGCCGTATTGCGGTACAGTACCGCCGTATTGTGGTATAGTACCGCCGTATTGTGGTACAGTACCGCCGTATTGTGGTATAGTACCGCCGTATTGTGGTACAATACCGCCGTATTGTGGTATAGTACCGCCGTATTGTGGTACAATACCGCCGTATTGTGGTATAGTACCGCCGTATTGTGGTACAGTACCGCCGTATTGTATATAAGTGCTACAATGTTGTGCCACCGTATTGTGGTACAGTACCGCCGTATTGTGGTATAGTACCGCCGTATTGTGGTATAGTACCGCCCTATTGTGGTACAGTACCGCCGTATTGTGGTACAGTACCGCCGTATTGTGGTATAGTACCGCCGTATTGTGGTACAGTACCGCCGTATTGTATATAAGTGCTACAATGTTGTGCCACCGTATTGTGGTACAGTACCGCCGTATTGTGGTATAGTACCGCCGTATTGTGGTATAGTACCGCCGTATTGTGGTACAGTACCGCCGTATTGTGGTACAGTACCGCCGTATTGTGGTAAAGTACCGCCGTATTGTGATACAGTACCACCGTATTGTGGTATAGTACCGCCGTATTGTGGTACAATACCGCCGTATTGTGGTATAGTACCGCCGTATTGTGGTACAGTACCGCCGTATTGTATATAAGTGCTACAATGTTGTGCCACCGTATTGTGGTACAGTACCGCCGTATTGTGGTAAAGTACCGCCGTATTGTGGTATAGTACGGCCGTATTGTGGTTCAGTACCGCCGTTTTGTGGTACAGTACCGCCGTATTGCGGTACAGTACCGCCGTATTGTGGTAAAGTACCGCCGTATTGTGGTACAGTACCGCCGTATTGTGGTACAGTACCGCCGTGTTGTGGTATAGTACCGCCGTATTGTGGTACAATAACGCCGTATTGTGGTATAGTACCGCCGTATTGTGGTACAATACCGCCGTATTGTGATATAGTACCGCCGTATTGTGGTATAGTACCGCCGTATTGTAGTCTCTTACCGCCGTATTGTGGTAAAGCACCGCCGTATTGTGGTACAGTACCGCCGTATTGTGGTTCAGTACCGCCGTATTGTGGTACAGTACCGCCGTAGTGTGGTACAGTACCGCCGTATTGTGGTATAGTACCGCCGTATTGTGGTACAGTACCGCCGTATTGTGGTACAGTACCGCCGTATTGTGGTACAGTACCGCCGTATTGTGGTATAGTACCGCCGTATTGTGGTACAGTACCGCCGTATTGTGGTATAGTACCGCCGTATTGTGGTACAGTACCGCCGTATTGTATATAAGTGCTACAATGTTGTGCCACCGTATTTTTGTCTACTTTATGTTTCTACAAATCAAGCTGTAACTTGTCATGCAATAGTTTGACTACAAATTATGTATTAACTGTAATAGTGTCAATTTGTGAAATGCCCCGTTGTAAAGCAAAAGATCAAGTACTTATCCGGCCATTATCTCTATCCAAACGCAGAAATAGTTTGTCCTCTGTGAGAATCACGTGACCTACAAAGAGACACCATGCTGATCCCAAGGTCACCATTATACAGACTGTACTTAAATGAAAATAAAAAAAAATATTATTGATGCTATGAAGATAACACACTATTCAATCCAGCGATCTGTTGTGTGTATAGTGGAACAGGCGACAACCTATTAGCACTTTAAAGGTGATGGTATCCGACAGTTTGGACCAAACATATTTTTATTTAACATCTTCATAAACTATTGTTACAAGAAAAAAATCTCGCAAAATGTTGTATATTGATGTCCTACACCTTGTCTGAGAAGTGAGCCATTAAGCTACAATGGTTATAACAAACATGTAAATCCTATCTGAGCCACGCTGCACAGTTAGCAATTTTGAAACTAAGGAAACCATGTGGCCACTTTTAGCACACCCACGTCATCCGCTGTGACGTCGATGTCTATTTTTTAGCAGGAATCCCAATCGTTGTAATTTAAAGATTTGAAAAGAATGAACATGTAAGTGTTGATTAACGAGTTTTACTGCCCCAAAATTGAGATACAGTTAAAAATCGTAAAAAGCTTAGACAAAAGTGTGATTTTTTTGCTTTAGAAATAATGCACAAATACCCCAAACAGAGGTCAGATATTGTTACATAAATTAGATTAAAGCAAACTGTCGGATGTCACCTTTAAAGTGAGTTAGACACTGTTGGTCAAATTTGCATTTTATTTTTACGTAAAAGCCAAAAATTAATTAACTTACATGAGTAATTAATTCAATTTCAACATTGGTTTCACATTATACTTTTTAAACATACTGCCTTCAAAAATATAGATTTTTGGTTGAGAGACTCAAATACGTTGCAGCGTCTTTCATTTATTTTAGCCGATGGAGAGACCTAGTTCAGTATACGTCAGTCTTAAATATTACTTTTGTGGCTTGATTGTGACGTAATAACATTTGAACTGAAGATCGTGAGGTTTTATTTGTCATGTAAATTTAAATGCGCGTAACGGTGACCAGGTTGCATCGTCGGACACCCACGACCAATCCATTCCGTTACTCTCCATTCATCGCAAGTGGGATATTTAGTTAACTTTTCGCCGTTTCTGGTAATGATATTTCATTGGTCGCTTCATAATCCGATGAAGATTTCAGTCCAATGATAAAGCTTGTTCTTTCATTGTTTCGACAGACTTGTCAAAACGGCGACGTCATTGTTATACTTCTAGTCTCCAGGCTGACGATTGTTTGTCTGTTTTTATGTTGTTGTTGTTTTTGTGTGTGTGTTTTTGTTGTTGTTGTTTTTGTTGTTGTTATTGTTGTTCACAGTTGTATCCGAAACATTGCGTTAGAAATATCATTGTGGAAAAGGCGTCCAAGATGGGGTTAACGTGATCTTGCTAAAAGCTGCTTGTTATATGCTAGCTTTGTGAATAGATTGTTATGTAACGTGACAATCTATTTTTAGCAAAGATCACTATCGTGCTTATTTATAGATTTGGAAAGAAAGACATTTTGAGTAATATTTTTCCGCAATTTGTACGGTCTTACAATGTAGGTAGTGCTGAAAATTGCATATACTTAGATTTAAATATAAGTTTATGCAGAAATTGAGCCTGAATTCCGAACCGTGACAAACAAATTACATGCATTTGATATAGGCAGACTGTTGGACACCACCTTTCAACTAAAATATTAAGTTTCATAATATTGGTATAAAAATGGTAACTTGAGTTCAAGTCATAACCGGGGCTTAAGGATCGTTGGGTGAGTACGAGACCTAATTTCCGGACTAAAATCAGTCCCAAGAACTGGCATTCAATGTATGATATGTTGCAAATAATTTAAGGATACTCCTTACATTTAAATCTAAAAAAAATATCAATTTTCTAAAAATCAAATAATCTTAAAGGGCATTTATTTTTCTACATGATGGTACATTTGTTATTTTTATAGATGCATGAAATCTTGCCTTTTTTCTTATTTTACTAACCGTACCCCCATTGTCTCAGCCGACTTCTAAGGCTGACCTAGTTTGGAGCAGCAGTCAGCTGATAAGCCCTTCCCCTATGGCGCTAATTGTCTAATTACACTTTTAATAAGGGTTACGTGTTTATTTCACAAACATACCTAGATTTACTCATAGTTTGCTTATGTAGCTAGCTAAAGATTCCTAAATGCACACGTACAGCATAAGTGAACAGGCACATATACATAAATAAAGCTTTCAATTTATACTTCTTAATCATTCGTGATATTTCAAAATTCTCCTGAGATCTCGTAGGTCCGGATCTATGTCACCACGTGTATGCTTTCAACACCTCGTCCTCCGATTACGCAATTATTAATTACTTATGGTAGATTTTAAATTCAAGTCCTTAAATTAACTTAAAGTGTCACACTACCGTAGGTTTTTATACTGTTGATTTTAAACACAGTATAAATACATTAGAGCAATGTCATTGGCATAAAGGTTGCATCCGACAATCTATCTTTATATCAATTGCATGTAACACTATTTTCCCACTGTTTGGGGTAAAGGGGGGTTTCCCGTGGCCGAGCGGTTAGAGTCGCTGACCTGAAACTCTTTAGCCACTCACCGCTTAGGTTCGTGTCCCGGGCGGGAGGAGAATTTTTATGTGGGGAGGTTTTCCATCTAACCTGCGGTGCGCCGGTGGTTCTACCCAGATACAAGTCTTGTGTCTTTCTCCACCAAATATAAGCTGGACGTCGCCAATGTGACTATAATTGTGTCGGTGCGATGTAACAAAAAACAAATAAAACAAAAACATGTTTGGGGGAAGCTTAGGCATAAATTTTTAAATAAACCCATACAGTAGTCTACGTAAAGAAGATTGTGAACACTATCTACGCGCTACATGTACATTGTTAGATAATACTTACTGAAAAAAACACAAAAAAACCCCACAAAAAACAAACAAACAAAAAACACAACAAAACACTGTAATTGTTCATTCCTTCCAAATCTTTAAATAAGCAAGTGATCTCAGCTAAAAATAGATATCGACGTCAGAGCGGATTTTCCGGATTACTACATAACGTGATGTCAAAAGTAACTAGTCACGTGGTTTTCTTAGTTTAAAAATTGCTAACAGTGCAGCGTGGTTCGGATAGGAAATACCTGACTACAATGACGAATGGCAATGTTTGACTGTTCACAGAGATTTAGGACATCAATCAACAGCATTTCAAGGGACCTTTTCATGTAAAAATAATTTATTTGGTTATTTGAGAAAATATATTTTGGACCAAATTGTCGGATACCGCCTTTACCAACTCTGCCCATACTCCTCAGAAAAATAAACTTTTGTTTGAAATAAAAATAAGTGGCCTGTCATTACGACTTATTTGTCTATTATGACATGAGACCGTTTTCTCTTTTGGAGATGTCTGATCACGATCTACACGATTTGCTTGTAAGCACTTATCAGCACGTCTTGTTACTTATGCTTGCAGTTGTCGTAATCATCATCGTCATCATCTTCATGATCATCGTCATCATCATCGTCATCATCATCATCATCATCTTCATGATCATCTTCATGATCATCGTCATCATCATCGTCATCATCATCGTCATCATCGTCATCATCATCATCATCATCATCATCATCATCATCATCATCATCACCATAATCGTCATCATCAT